>OX465259.1:8857121-9400736 GCA_949987775.1 Aproaerema taeniolella | reverse complement strand
TGGAATCACTTATTTGACATTTCTTAAAGGAAATCGGTATTCTCTAAGCAAAACAGCCTCCACTTCAGCCACAGCCTCGGCGTACGCCCAGTGTTGCCATATATACGGATTTGTCCGTATTTGTACGGATTTTGCAAGTTCAATACGGATGAATCAAGATTACGGATTTTTATACGGATTTACTCTAAACACAGAATTAACTTCAAAAGGACCCCGTTCTCGAGCCTTCTTTACCTAATTTTGACCAATTTCGTCACAACGCTGGTGAGTTTACTCTACTGTAGTGTGGCAGTACAGCAAAATTTCTTCAATGAAGACGAAAACAAGAAATAAATTATGTACCTCGACGATAACGGACCCGCTACTACTAAACAACTTTTACGGAAATCACCCTCTTTTGATTTAAATCTTGATTCAAAAATGTTGCTTTTAATTTTTATACGGAATTCATACGGAATTTTAACCAAAATACGGGATATTTATACGGAATTTCAATTAAAACAGAAATACGGATTTTATACGGATTTTTGTAATGAATATACAGATTTCACGTCTACTTCATGTGGCAACACTGCGTACGCCTACGATTTTTAATGTCAAACTCAAAAGCTTCTATTTCGTGGCTGTTGGCAAGGCTTTTTAATTTATTTTAGTGGAATTCGAAGTGCTAATATCGGATTAAATTATAAATATGTAAGTACACACCTTTTTATTTATATTGTGAACCTAAAACTTGGTAAATTACTTAAAAAGTTGTGGCCTATAAACAGAGGTTATGTTAATATTTTTATTTGATTAATGTGTTAAATTTAAAACTTATTATATGGTTTTCTGCTTGTCATTGTGTGAGAGAAAACACGTGCTAAGCAAATATTTCGCATTTTTTCAATAATTTCCCTCGTTTGTTCTGTGTATTTGTGTTGGTGTTGGTTTTTATAGTTGCGGTAAGTGTTTGTGTATGTAGTAGAGTGGTGAAGGGTCCGTAAAATGGACGAGGATGCCGATCCTCCTCTTTTTGGAGGAGGATCTGCTAGTGGCGGTGGTGGTGGTGTGAAAAGACGGTTAGTGCCAAACAATGTCCTCGGAAGTGCCAAGCGGACTTCTCCTCCCTCCGCTTCAGTACAGGATGTTTACGTAAACCCGGAGTTCTCTGATAAAAAATCTGAATACTCGGATGCAGACAGTGGTCCTTTCTCAGTGCATGTCTCCAAAAATGAATCGGAACCGTCTGCGACTATGTCAATCAGACTCTTAAAGTTCGCCCAATTCCTTCATAAAAATAAAATTCAGGGACTTGTCGCGGGTGGCATCAAGAACATGGGAAGGAACCGTGTTTCGGTTGAATTTCACTCTGCTGATCTAGCTAACAAGTTTTTAAATAACCAGGTTCTTGAAAAACATAATTATACAGCAGTGATTCCGCAGTATCAGGTCACCAGGATAGGAGTTGTCCGGTCTGTTCCCATTGACTGGACTCTGGCAGAATTAGTGGAAGGCTGTGAATATCCTCTGAATTGTGGCCCAATTATTAAAGCTCGCCGCTTCAACAAAAAAAAAATTGTTGATGGGAAAGCAATGTGGGAGCCTACTACCTCGGTAGCCCTCACATTCTCTGGACAAAACTTACCGGAAAGAGTTTATTGTTATTCAGCCTCTTTGCCCGTGTCCGTCTACCAGCTTCCCACCATTCAATGCTTTGCCTGCTGCCGTTTTGGGCATACTAAAACTCAATGTCGCTCTGAGCCTAGATGCTTCAAATGTGCACAACCCCACACTGGTGATTCTTGCCCAATACCTGATAACGAGGCCACATGCCTGTTTTGCAGAGGAAATCATAAAGCCACAGACTCCTCCAAATGCCCGGAGCACGAACGTCAAAAGCGCATCAAATCGGTTATGACCCAGGAGAGTATTGGGTACATAGAGGCTTCCCATCGTGTCCCCAGTCGCGCTTTAACAGCATCCTATGCAGCTGTTACTGCTCAATCCCCTTCCAGACCAGACTCGCCCTCATTCATTCCCCCTTCTCAAGCATCCTATGTTTTTCCTTCCACCTCATACCGAAAAACAATATTTAAAGATCCCCGTCCAAGGACTCCCTTAAATCCTTCATATGATGTGCATGCACATAAATCCATCATCAGCTCTCCTAAGTCTGCCCTTCCTAATGGTTGTGCCTACCCTAATCCCCAGCTGAAGGATCCGACCCCTCACCTAACCCCTGATGATAATTTAGTAGAACTTCTTGTTTGCTCTCTTATTAACATTGTCTCTAAGTTTGGAGACGCTTTACCGAACAATGTCGTTATGTTGTTGCAAGAGTTTAACACATCTTTAATTAATGGCAGGACGCTCTCTAATCCAGTGGAACAGTAGAGGCCTTAAAAATAAAAAACAAGACCTAATTTATTTATTTAATAAGTTTAAGCCCGCAGTCTGTGCCATCTCGGAGTCTCGTTTTAAGCCTGGCTCTGTCTTCAGGTTGCCTGGCTACTCCTGTCTCCGAGATGATAGAGACGATGGCTTTGGAGGTGTAGCTCTTCTTATTGATAGATCTGTGACTTACTCCCAACTTCCTATACCTCCTCATAACCCTAATTTCCAAATTGTAGGTGCTAAATTGTACGGTATTCTTTTTTTCTCAATCTATATCCCTTATCCTAATTCGAGCCTAATACTTGAACTAAATAATATTTTATCCTCATTCTCGGCTCCCTATGTTATTTTAGGAGACTTTAATGTGCATCATACCCTTTGGGGCTGTGATAGTTGTGATCCAAATTCTTCATTCCTATTAGATCTTCTAGACAATTTGAACTTATGTATTCTGAATGACGGATCCCCCACGAGATGGGGTTCCGCCGGTCAGAAACCAAGTGCTGTCGATCTCTCCCTCTCTTCTCCAAATCTAGTAATGTCATTTAACTGGAGAGTCTTATCTAACAGATATGGTAGTGATCATGCTCCCATTGTTATGGACCTTTTTAGCGTCCCTCCAAAACTTCCTCCTCTTCCTCCTCTTTTAAAGTTCCGTACCAATAGAGCTGATTGGGACAAATTTTCATCCTTTCTAAAAATTAAAAATCCATCTTTTCCTCTTGTGACAAATGATAATTATTTATCATGTTATGATCTATTTATCTCTTCTCTAATCTCAGCAGCGGATGAATGCATCCCAATTAAAAACGGTGCAATAAATAAAATTTCTTCCCCTCCCTGGTGGGACGCTGAATGTTCCGATTCCATTCGCAGTCGTAATAATGCTGAGCGCTCCTATCTATCAGACCTATCTATGCCCAATTATCTTAACTTCCAGAATGTATCTGCTCGATGCAGGCGGTTATTGGCGAAAAAGAAATCTATGGGTTGGCGGAGCTTCTGTGAGTCCTTGTCTCCAAGATCTCCAGCTTCCCTGGTATGGAGACGTATTAAATCATTTAGACGAGGTATTCAGGATTCTAGTAGTTTATCATCTAACGACTCTTCTTTCTGGCTCCCCGGATTTCTGGGTAAACTCGCCCCGCCTTATGTTCCATCTGAAGATTTTTTCCCATCTCCTCTTCCAAACTCAAATTCTGACAGATTTAATTCGCCTTTTTCTCTGGAAGAGCTTCATTGTGCTCTTGATGGTTTGAAAGACTCTTCCCCAGGAATTGACGGAATTCCCTATTCCTTCATCATCAAATCTCCACCTCCTTCCAAGTCCTACCTCTTATCTATCCTTAATTGTATCTATTGCTCTGGGAACGTTCCTGACTCTTGGAGAATTCAGATAGTCATCCCCATTCTGAAGCCAGGCAAAGACGCTAAAGACCCCTCGTCTTACAGGCCAATTGCCCTTTCATCGGTCATGACTAAGATCATGGAACACTTGATCAAAAACCGCTTGGAGTGGATAATTGAAAACAGAGGCTTACTTTCTAGGTTCCAGTTTGGCTTCAGGAAGGGAATGGGTACTCTTGATAGCCTCAGCCTTCTTACCACAGACATATGGCGTGCGTTCAGCGAGGATAAACATGTCATTGCCGCCTTTTTGGATATTTCCTCTGCCTATGACAATGTTCACCTCCCCCTTCTTAGGCAGAAAATGCATCAGCTGGGCCTCCCATCGCGGATGATCAACATCATATTTAACCTTTTTGTGGGTCGATCCATGTCGGTCCGCGTACAGGGATCACTGCTTCCCCAAAGGATTTTTTGGAAAGGCCTTCCCCAGGGCTCTGTACTGAGCCCCCTTCTATACAACCTCTATACGTATGACTTGGATAAATCTGTTCTCTGCTTCTGTAACATACTTCAATATGCTGATGACATTGCGTTGTATTCTTCTTCCTCCTCCTTCTATGATGCTGCTTCTAACCTCAATTCTGCCCTCTCCTACCTGGATTCGTGGCTTATGGATCATGGCCTCTCGTTATCTGTCCCTAAATGCTCTGGTGTCGTCTTCACAAGAAAACGATCTGTTCCAGATGATGTAACTTTGGAAATTAATGATCAACCAATAACTATACAAAATAATGTAAAGTTTCTGGGTGTGATTTTTGATTCCAAGATGACAGGTGTCCATCACTTAAATTATATCGCTAACAAATGCGAGAAGAACATAAACGTTCTTAGATCTCTTTCTGGAGTGAGATGGGGTTCCCATCCCTACTCCCAAAAAACTCTTTATAATGCTATTATACGCAGTCACTTTGATTATGCTAGCTTTGTCCTGGAACCTTGCAATAAACTTGCTCTCTCAAAGTGGTCCAAAATTCAGGCGAAGTGCCTGCGTATAATAGCTGGAGCCATGAAATCTTCTCCTATTAATGCCCTCCAGGTGGAGCTGGTTGATCCTCCCTTAAATCTTCGAAGACAATATCTATCTGATAGATTTTTATTCAACTGCATTCAAAATTGTAATCACCCTTTAATTAACAAAATCACTGATCTCAACCACTTAACAAATAGCTCAAATTTCTGGAGACATAAAGATAAACCACCCCTCATAAAATCTTTCCAAAGAGTACAAATGGCTGGTGTCTTTCAAATGGATAGGAATCCTATATTTACTCTTGACTACAACTCTCTTATTTTCTGCCCTAGGGTTGTTTTGAGCTTGGGAATAGTAAAACAATCGCCAGATGCTTCTAAAGAGTTTGATAGGATAATGGAATCAGACTGGTCAGATTGGCTGCACATTTACACAGATGCCTCTAAAATTGACACTAAATCAAACGTCGGCGCTGCTGTTTGGATTCCCAGGTACAAAATAATTTTAAATTACAAATTACCCCCCCAGTCTTCAATTTTTTCAGGTGAATCTATTGCTATATTGGAGGCTGTTTCATATATCGAATCACATAATATTAATAAATCCATTATATTCTCGGACTCTAAAAGCTGTCTTCAAGACTTAGTTAAACCCCCTTTCCATGCGAAAGATAATTTCATTGTAACTCTAAAAATAAAAGAGGTTTTGTATAGATGCCATCAATCAAATATCAATGTTGTATTAGCCTGGATCCCGAGTCATAGCGGAATTCCGGGCAACGAGGCTGTAGACTTGTGCGCGAAGGATGCTATCCACATTGGTTGTGTTAAATATAATAAGTGCTACTCTCGAGATGTGAGATCCTCTGCTAAACCACATTTGGAACAGACTTGGGATAAATTATGGCAACTCTCTAGACAAGTTAAGGGTAAACACTATGGAAACATCCAACCCTTCATTTCTGCTAAACCTTGGTTTTATAAATTTAATAATCTTGGAAAGATAGTTACATCCATAATTATTCGATTGCGCTTAGGCCACGTTTGCTCTCCTGTGTTCTTGGCCAAGCTTCACATCCGCGACAGCTCTCTGTGTGAGTGCGGTCTTGAAGAGGGAAACCTTGATCACTTGTTTTTTAACTGCCCAAATCTTAATACATCCTTGTATGACATGCTCCCCAGGAACATCCCTCGTCCTGTCAATGTAAATTATCTGCTCACTTTGGTCCCGACCTCCTTTTGTGTCGTTTTGGCGAAATTTATAAAAATTAATAATATAAAATTATGATGTAGAATTAATAACATACCTACTTACTGAAATATATATATTTTTTTGTCTATGTTTTGTCCCTCCTTATGTTTGCTAACCTTACCCACTGTGTTACTAACCATATCTTATTTTATTTTTTATAGACAATCGACGGAACTACTTCACATCCCAGTTTACCGTAAATCTGCTTATCTACCGGAAAATTGTATTAAAGAAGTTCTTCTCAAGCACTTGACACTGGCAGAATCATCGCTAAAAAGCCGATGGGGCCATAAAATCCAAGAATTGATTGATTGAACTTATTATATTTCAGATCGATGATTGTGACCTTAATATATTACATGGAGATGCTACATTCAGTGACACCACAAACGACAGTTTTGTTTTTAATAACACAGCCATAAAACATCACCTAGAACAATTAAACAGCAGAGGAGAGAGCATGTTTGTTAGGTTTGGAAAATATTTAACAGTGTTAATCTCGAGCCTAGTTCACCAGAGGATTACTACAATTCACTGCACGCCACAACAATAAAGTGTCGAAAGGACAATTGGAATTTTGAAGGGCAGTGCAGATGCCTTCTAGTCCACAAAGATCTGCAATATGACCCAGATATGGTGTCTAAAATAGCCGTTGCTTACTGTGTGTTGGATAATATATGTAATCGTGCTGGATTACCAATCTTAGAATTATCCAATAACTTACAAGAAAAAGAAAATCCCATCCATCATATTGGAACAAACCCATTATGCTTTAATTTGATTGTTTTTTTCTGTTCTAGTTAATAATGTGTGTTTTTCGTTAAAAAAAATGCTGGATTAGCATTTAAATTTTTTTGGGTCAGTGAAAATAAATAAAGAACATCAAACTAAATTGCTTTTATTTTTTGCCTTCTAAAATTAAGTACTTAATTACAATTATTTTCTCTTAATTAATTATATTTATTTAATTTAGGACATATACCTACCTACAGTCGTAATATTGCAAACATAATATTTTAAGAAATATAGATATTAAAAGACCTGAAGGTTCTTAGTTTAACAGAAAAAATGTAGTATAAATTCCACAAAATCGAGCAGTCTCAAATAATAACAAACCTTAGTTTCTGAGAAATGTTAATATAATAACCTTGATTTTACGAGTTTTCAAAAGTATTAATTGAAAATTGGAATCAATGTCACTTAATATTTTATTATATAGGGACTCGTCTGAAAAAAGTGGAATATACTATAATTTTTACGAGCAAATTATTAATAATTATAATGCTCAAGCTCATGTAGGCCCATACTAGGAGAACTTTGCGCTTTGTGTGACATGGATAAACACAAACAAGAACCAGGACATTAAGCTAAAGTCATCATTAGTATTGAATCTGGAACCACTGTACTAATAAACAGGTCAACGTCGTACAGCAGATTGTAGAATGGCTTCAACTATCTGTTGTGCGACGTTGCCTACTGCGTTTGTGAAGTTCTCTAGCGCTTCCGCCATCATGCGGTAGCCCTGCGCATACGTTTCTTGCGACCATGCAATGGCAAGCTCCGCATCGGCACGGCATTTTCAACGGCGATAAATCGTTTTGTTAAGTTCGCCATTTCGGAGCAGCCGGCGTTGCGATGGCGGAGACGGTCGCAGCAGACGTCGCCGGGCCGCAGACATTCCTCCCTGGGTACGCGCGCCTCGAAGCACGCGGCGTCGCTGCGGGGACCCACCACTTGCTCTGTGACGGCAATGAGCGGCGCCCGCGCTGGGTCGGTGTCTCCACTAATATGGGGCGCCGCGCACTTCCACCGCCCCTTGCTCCGTCCGTGCGAGCTGTAAATTCAACGGCAGTTAGTTATAGTAAAACATTACTATTAGTAAAACCATTAATATGATTATTAAGCACTAGCTTTCCGTCCGCAGCTCCGCCTACGTGGTCTACAGGTTATATCGTGCCCAATTGTGGGATAAAATGTAGCCTATGTCCTTTCCCAGGCTCTAATCTCTAATTGCACCAAATTTCATCAAAATCGGTTTAGTAGTTTAGGTGTGAAAGACGGAGAGACAGACAGATAAACAGAGTTACTTTCGCATTTATAATATTAGTAAGGATTAATTATTTTATACAGTAATATCTTTTATGTCATTAGTAAAGAATTTAACATAGGTAAGTAGGTACATAACTACTGGGAATGGATTAATAGAAAGGTGCCTATCACCAGTAGCAGAGGTTAGGCCACCAGCGATAATTATAATTCATTGTTCTAGCTCTATGAGCTCCACCACCTCAGCATCGACCCCACCACCTGTCCTCTGCCATGTTGGCCTTCCTTTTAACTGTAGCCTTTTTATCTTTCCAATACTACACACAACGAAAAAAAGATCTTACTTCACTGAACTAGATACAAACGTCTTAACACAAAATTAAATATGTGCATTACATACCTTTGCCCACTGCTTCCAATCTTTAACACACCCGTTGCCATCACTATTCAATACTAGAGCGACTTATGCCTATCCATTTCGCATCCGGGTCCTAGCATTGACTGTACAGGCATGGCCAGTGGCAAGATATGATCTCGTCTCCATCAGCCCAATAAATTTTTTGACTTGAGCTATTGAGCTGTGGATGGTCCTGCATTACGAGCCACTGAAAATAAAGTTGATATTTATAAATTAGTACCACCCAAAAACCTATTATATTAAGTAATTGACTTGATAAATTGAATAAACTCACTGATTTTATTGACGAAAACATAAATAATTAGTAGGTAATACTTACTTACTTCTTATTAGATTCAAAATACACTTCGCGAAGTGTTCACTGTGTGATAGTCACAAAGGGTATAGACGTAAAATGATGATGGAAGATTGTAGAATGCGTAAAAATTTCAAGTGGCTGGCGTGGGTTGAACCACAGTCCCATACTTAAGCATTCTTGGAACGGAGAGTTTTTTTCATCATTATTGTATTTGTTTACCAACAACTGTGTAACTTCGACCGCAAACGCAAGCACAAAGTTAGGTTATGTTTTTTTTTTAATCTGTATCGTTGTGCCTTTATTTTAAAGTAGTAAATTATTGATATTATACATTCAAGCAATTACTACATATCTCTTAATATAAAATGTGTACTTAATGTATTTTTTAATACGGGGAAATAGCCAAAATCTACTAGTCGAGAAATTATAGACTGTAAAAATAAGATTCGTCGCCGCTCTAGCACAGCCTTGCCAACAGCCGTGAGTTCCCGCAGCCGAGAGATCGACGACGAGCAAGTAGAGCTTAGAGAATACCTAACAAAACGTCGGTGCGCGCAGCGAACGATGTTACGGCTGCGACAGCCGTGATCACAGCGATGAGCGCAGCTTTAAAGTGTTGCTTAGAGAATTGCATAGCTGTCTGGTTAAATACTCAAAGCCTTGAGGCGACGTCGCGTCAGTTCCAATTCGTTTGCCGCTATCGGGTAATGTTCGATTTAAAAAGAATTAGCATAATATGCGCATAATATAAATTCGTACAAAGTTCATGCGACGGAATGCAAATAAAATTCAAAGCCTCGTGTTTATTGCATTTTAATGGTTCTTACAACGTGTTTATTTGTCTACGGCGTATAAGTATTAATAACTCATGGATATAGCATACTGATTCGTATTCGTGTGCGACTACGTGGTTTAATTAATATTTAGACGGTTTCATCTAGTTGATTTTCAATATGAAAGCGAAACTGTATTGATCGTTCTTAGTCAATTGTTGATCCGGCTTAAAAATGTCGGACCACTTAGTTACTACGTACGTAAAATTAACAGAGACGATCTGGGTACCAGACGAATTGCATGCCCACGTGTTTCGAGAATATCTGATGCCGGTGATTTTACAAGTAATTAAGACTGTCATTGCCACTGAATCGGTGATTTTGCAAGTGTTGAATCTGCTGTCGAAATTAGTACAGAGCCAAGGCAAAACTGACATGCAATGTTTCTTCGTGAAAGTGTATACTGAGTGTATGTTTTTTGTCAGGAAAAGGAGGATTGACAGATTGATTAAAAATTACTGGTGTTCTGATGTGTTTCAGAAAACGAATGGTCTTGTACGTCACAGACGTGCATTTCGATTCAAATGACAAGCATATTCATTCGCTGAAGGACGTCATCTGGCCAGATCATTCTAATCCATTTGATACCATCAGTCTAGCATGCAAACTGTGGCAATATTGACTCGGCCATTAACCTTAGCTAATATTCAGAATCGTCTAACTTCCATTAGACGATTACAATTTACCAGTATGCCGAAGCGAATGTAAAAAGCATTTTGCTTGGTGTCGGCTGAGTGGACGAAAGTAGTTAACGTTTACTTGTCAATTACATCCAGTTATTCTTCAAAATAAAACTATACCGTTTTTCTTTCAGTATATAAACAGTCAGATCAGTACCATACCAGTAGCATGGTTCGTGTCAGTAGAGGACACTGAGTGGAAAGTATATTTGTTTTAAACTATTCGCTGTTCGACGAACTCGTCCGCGCTGAACCAGTGTTATTTTTTGCTGAAACCTGTTGAACGTCGTCAATTATTCGCACGTTACGGCCTTGGCCTAAGTGCCTAAGTATGTCACCAGGACGACGAAATGTGATTTCATGTTCTTCCTGGTAGCTGTGGGTTTTCCTCGTTTGCTATTTCAGATCCTTATACAAAAGATCTACGTTATTGAAAGTTCTCCAAGGATAAGAAGTTGTATTGTACGAATTACAGTTACAGGTATATCATTGTAGTATTGGTTTGCACTGATGTCAAGTCAAAAAAATATTATCAAAAGTTAATTAGCATTTTGAACTAACCGTTATTTCTTTCACGGACAAAGACCACTACACTAGATACAGACTCCACGCATTGTTTTCTCTTTTATCTGTATAAATCTAGAGTATTTATTACATGCATACCAATACACTAGAATGTAGGTATTCTAAAATTGTTCCATTAACACTGTTTTGCAACTTTAAGTTGATTTCCAGGTATGCTATTTATTGATGTACAATGAATGCATAAGTAATAAGTGGGCTAATGTTATAAACTCAAAAGTCAACATTACAAAAGTCGACACAAATTAGAATGGCGATTGATTTCTAATATCAAGAATAAATTGTTATCGAATAATATTATTTAGAGTTCATGCCAATCTCACGACCCGTCTCATAACAGTAAAGCTGCGAGATATGATAATGACTACTTATCTGGTTCTGCCATATATGTACATATGTTTAATTAGCGGATGCACGATTTTCGCCAGCAGTTTGTGCACAGTGCTTGCGTGATATACTACGCTTTTAGTTTTCGGTTAAGACCGATCAAAACACGTGTTGTTAGCTGGGTCATTTTCTAAAAAATTGTACATGGCATTTTTGCTATGTCCCACAAGTTTGATAATTTTTCTTTTATTGTACTGCTATTTTATAGTATTGTTGTTGTGCTTAGTAGAATCAATGATTAATATTTTGTAAGTTTTTAAGTTGACAAAGTAATTAAAACGCAGCAAATAATAAATTATGATAAAAATTTTTTTGCTAAATGGTATTTTTTTCCATGTCCCATGGCCTCAACGTGATTTTTAAATCGCAACCCACCGCAGAGTGAAAAAGGACTTTAGAATATTTTTAGCTTCAATGCAATATCAACCTTGTACCTTATTATACAAGTATTATTTTCCCAAAAGTTTATCAAAATAAATAGAAATTAAATAAAAAACTTTGCGACGAATTTCGACTGAGGTGGAAAACTCCACTTCCGAAACCATGATTTTACCAACTTTCCGTTGTTTTTTTTTACCAATTCATGTTTTGATTAAAAAATGGCAACATTTTACTAAGACACATGATATCTCCGCCATCTTTAATTCGTTCATTTTGCCAGCAACGCACTTGTGTTTAGCACGCGTCCTGTGGAACTTTTTTTGACTGCCTCCTTCCGTGTGTAGCTCAGGCCAGCAGACCCACGGAATTTAAACAATGAATTTAGGTATTCTATGTATGCCAATATACAGTGCCTTCCTAGTGCCTATTGATGCCAAAAGAACCATATCTAGTGCCATCATAGTTTAAGAAATATAGGTCGTTGTTTGTGGGTCTGCTGGACGGATATCAGCCCAGCAGACCCACCTCTCGTACACGGAAACGGCTAAAGTTAGAGACATGGTTCTAGTTCTAAGCTTTAATGCTTTACTTGGTGCCATCGAGAAAAAAGTTTCAAACATAGTGCTTCAAGCGTTTTGGAGCTATAAAACGATCTTGGTGTGCCTGCTGGGCGGAGGTTCAACGCAGCAGACCCACCTCTCGTACACGGAAACGGCTAAAGTTAGAGACATGGTTCTAGTTCTAAGCTTTAATGCTTTACTTGGTGCCATCGAGAAAAAAATTTCAAACCTAGTGCTTTAAGCGTTTCGGAGCTATAAAACGATCTTGGTGTGCCTGCTGGGCGGAGGTTCAACGCAGCAGACCCACCTCTCGTACACGGAAACGGCTAAAGTTAGAGACATGGTTCTAGTTCTAAGCTTTAATGCTTTACTTGGTGCCATCGAGAAAAAAGTTTCAAACCTAGTGCTTCAAGCGTTTCGGAGCTATAAAACGATCTTGGTGTGCCTGCTGGGCGGAGGTTCAACGCAGCAGACCCAACACGATAGCTCCATAACTAGAAGGTAATTGGTATGAAATCTCATATCAACGTTTAGTGTGTAATTAGTGCCTTAGCTTAACATAAAAATATCTGTTTAATTTGACTTCCAAACATAACAAATAGCCTCTGAAAGTTCTGCATACATTTCAAAATGAATACAGTCGCGTACATAATCAATAGTTTTTACATAATTGTTGATACAATATGGATTAAATGTCTTTTTTACAAGCTTGTATTTTATTTTCAATGTTCGTAAAGGTGATTTTTGTCCACCAAGTGACCTTTTATGTACTTACTAAGTCTTCCCCCTTGCCTGCGTGCGGAGTTTATTAGTTATTAGCACAGTTTAAGCGCTAAGTACCTAAATCAAAAATTACGTAGTTTAATTTTGATATATGATGAAAATATATCTTCAGGTTTTATTAGGTGTGCGTTATCGTCTTAACTTATATTCAGAATACAAATATATCTCGGTACTGTGTGACTGTGTATAAGATTGGGACTTAAAAATTTAAGAGTTGAAAAATGTTTTTTTTAATGGGTAAGTTAATAGCATATAAATTATGTAATTATGAGTTTGGTTTATTTTATGTTTATTTTTGTCCTTAGAGACTGTATTTTAGAGCATTTAAAGAAAAGCATTTTAATCAAAAAAACATTTTTACTCTTGATTTATTTTTGGTTTTTTATTGCTAAACGAATAGATTATACGAAAAAAAAATTATAACGAAGAATTAAAATAATCTAAGTAGAGTTTTTCGACAAGAATGCGAGTGAATTTCAAAATTTAGGTACGAAAAACTTCTATCAGAAAATCATAGATGGCGCATTGCCCCGCACTGTCACCGCGCCACCGCACTGTGCCGCTGCGCCGACGACGCGACGGCGTTTCGAATTGGGATTACTATTTTGTCATTTTACCATTTTGTTTTTTGACATTTTGTCTGATTAGCTTCTAACCGCCGTTTAACCGTTAGTTATATTTTTGGTGAACACGGGCCTTAGATAATTTTTTTAGAATTATGTAATCCTACAACTTGTGATAACAATTTATGCTACCAATGGTATTTTTTACTAAATGGGTCTTACTCATCGCTAGCTAAGTTCTCTTTGTGGTTTTTTTTTTAACATAAAAAGAAAAGCAAGTAAGCATATCAACTTGAAGTGGCTTTTTAAATTCAAATATACAAGTTCCCGTACATCTGAAGGAACGCTAAAGGCCACAAGTAAAATGATATCGAGAATGACCCAATAAAAAGTTATTTTATGATTTTATGTATTTTGATATTTTATACTACCGACGTTGATTGTTATAAATAAATGATAACCTTTCAAACCGTATTTAATTACTCACTAATTAATGTCTCATAACTAATGTTCACTAAACATACAGATTTTAATTTCAACTGATAATTATCACATCATAAATAGAAAAGAAAGTTTCAAAACAGGTTTAAATTTACAATTTTTATATATTTTAACGCTGGTTCTTACCACGATTTGTGTACATATATCACCTCAACTAAGCATATAAAAAGTGATGAGAACCCGTGTTAAAATGTATAATTTTTTTGAAAAAATCTTTAAAATCCTAAACTATAGTGTTTTCTTATTATTATCCAAAAAAAGTGGTGAAACATTTTTGACACGATCGGGATTCGAACCCGGAAGCTCGCGCTGTTAAGCCATCTGACGATTTACCTAAACCATAGTCAAGTGCTGAAAGTCATCTACCCTTTATTAGCGCATAGGCCGCGCATAGTCTTAAATGCATTAACAATCTTATTGTGAGACAACACATCATAAAACAGTAGCGCCATCTATTGGTTTGGGAAAGCAACATGCAGATGCGTAGCCCATTTTTTTTTTTAATTTATTGCCTAGTCGCCTTTTACCTTTTTACAAAATAAGTTGGTATATCTATATAATAGGTACGAGTATGTAGTAGATTACTATTAGGATACATGAACGATTACGAATGGGGTTATAAACTAAAAGCTCTTTAGAGGTGGCAGCATTGTTGACTGTTCCGTGTCAAGCTGCGGCGCTGTCATTTTATTTAGATTGCGAGCAAGTGTTTTTTATTTTTTTTGCGGAAATAATTACTCAAATTAAAGTCAAATTACAAAGATGTGTACTTCAATTGAAGGTGAGTTGAGTAAAAGAAAAGCTACTTTTTTTAAACTTTTTTTTGGATCTTTGGGGAATACATGTACACCGTATTTTTGCAGTTAATAGCTGTGCAAATTGTCAAAATTCATTAATTTACTATAAATAAATTGTTTTTTTACGAAACTAATATGGAGAATGACAGCTACACGTAAAATTTTAGGATCAGTCAACAGAGGCGACATCTGAAGTGAGAAATTGGCAGTTTATTACCCCATTCAAAAAATATGTTGGCATATGTAACCTAATAAATTGAGTTTTGAGCGTGACTGTACCTCGGTTGTTAAAATGTATGGAGAACTTTCAGAGGCTATTTGTTATGTTTGGAAGTGAAATTAAACAGATATTTTTATGTTAAGCTAAGGCACTAATTACACACTAAACGTTGATATGAGATTTCATACCAATTACCTTCTAGTTATGGAGCTATCGTGTTGAGTCTGCTGCGTTGAACCTCCGCCCAGCAGGCACACCAAGATCGTTTTATAGCTCCGAAACGCTTGAAGCACTAGGTTTGAAACTTTTTTCTCGATGGCACCAAGTAAAGCATTAAAGCTTAGAACTAGAACCATGTCTCTAACTTTAGCCGTTTCCGTGTACGAGAGGTGGGTCTGCTGCGTTGAACCTCCGCCCAGCAGGCACACCAAGATCGTTTTATAACTCCGAAACGCTTGAAGCACTAGGTTTGAAACTTTTTTCTCGATGGCACCAAGTAAAGCATTAAAGCTTAGAACTAGAACCATGTCTCTAACTTTAGCCGTTTCCGTGTACGAAAGGTGGGTCTGCTGGGCTGATATCCGTCCAGCAGACCCACAAACAACGACCTATATTTCTTAAACTATGATGGCACTAGATATGGTTCTTTTGGCATCAATAGGCACTAGGAAGGCACTGTATATTGGCATACATAGAATACCTAAATTCATTGTTTAAATTCCGTGGGTCTGCTGGCCTGAGCTACACTTTTTATCGCATGGACGCGGGAGCTCACTGCTCGGATAGAATTATAGCCGTCTCTGTGGGAATCTTCTCTGCGCGACGCGTTTTGTGGGAGACAGCGGCGGCGCGGCAATTTATGTTTTCGGAGGATTTTTGAGGACCTGTGAGGTAGATTTGTGGGAAAGAGAGAGTTGCAGCTTTCCAGCGAACTGCCGAGTTTTATTTACAAAATTGTGCGTTTGGGCGTCAACGCTTTGTAAATATCCGAAAAACGTTACTGCTCCACTGCAATCTATTTCCCTTGATATTATTGGTCCACTTCCTCAGGCTTATTATGGGTTCCGCTACATTTAATAGTTACGTTTTTTCAAAATACTTACGTTTGGTCAACTCTAGCTAATAGCAAAGTGATTATTACAGCTTTAGATAAGGAGACATTCTTGAGTTTTGTCGTGCCACTATTTTGTTGTGTGATAATGATAACGCTACTGTATTTCATAGTAACCAATTTCGTTCGTTTCTTGCGTCTTATGGCAGGGATGGCCGACTTCATTATACTCAAGATCTCCTGTTTACTAACGAAACCCTGTGCAATCTACCAATTACATACTTCTTGAAATCTTAAATGAAACAGCATAGTTCAGTACACAATCATGTAGTATTTTTTTAAATTACCTATATTAAGAGAAAAAACTTAAATGTGAAATGTTTTTTTTTATTTTTTTGCTTTGCCACGATCGACTGGACTAACAGTCGCGATCGACCGGTTGGCCACCCCTGTCTTATGGTATTTCATCTCCCTTTTATACTCCATATTATTCCCCTCAGGCAAATCCTGTTGAACGATATAATCAGTCGGTAGTTACTTGTCTAAGTATTTTGGTTGTTAGTGTCCAACGTAACTGGGCGAAGTTTCTTCCCAAGGTGAAACTTTTTTTGAACTCGTGCGTTAATATGTCTACCGGTTCCACCCCAAATTTTCTAATGTTTGGTAGAGAGGTTCATGTTGACGTTAGTTCTCGGCGTATAAGCGAGACTCGAGGCCATAATGTAGCCGAGTCACACTGAACGCGCGGCAGCTCTGTCTTCACTCGACCAAATTTTTGCTAGTTTCAGATAGCCTTTCATTAACATTCCTACAGAACGCTAGGTCGTATAATACTAATCGAAATCCAGTTATCTTAAATTTTGGAGATATCGTTTGGCGTAGGAACTTCTCATGTTTTTCAGATTCCGTTGATTTTGTTGATATAATAGGGATGTTGACAGTGTTTGATTTTATGAATTATTGTATGAGAAACAAAAAATAATGCTAGAAATATATTAATGTCCGACAACAGCATTAAAATTGGTTTATGAATGAACAAGTTATTAGCTTTTATATTAACGTAAAGACTAGCTATCTCGTTTTGTGGGGAGAGCTAGCTATCTTTTTTTTTACCTACGCAATCAAATGGCGCTGACGTCACATGCCTGTAAGTGCATCTCTTTTTCGTTGTTTGACAGTTTCCCCTCTATTTAAATTTAATAGCTTGTAATATTTTTATTTCTCAATAGTTTTCGAAAATTATTTTGGTTTTGGGTTTTGGATTCAGTTCCTTTTTAAGATAAACAATAAAAAAAATAGTCAACATCCCTGTTGTCGTTTCAGATTTAGTAAAAAGTTTCATCAAAATCTGTCTAGTCAAAAATTTGGACAGACAGACATATAAGTGAATGTTATTTTTATTGTTATTATGTCGTTTCAGTTTCAAATAAAACTCAAACTTTGGCAGAGTTTCAATTTCTTTTCTTGGTCTATGTTGCATAGGGTTATCTCTATGGCAGTTCCTTAGTGTTTACGTTTTTGTACCATTGACAGTAGTAATTTTTTCATCCATCCGGATAGGCAAAGGTCGGAGCCATACAGCCAAATCTTTCTTAAGTAATTTTTTCCACTCAAGTACCATTGACATAGAAGTGTCAGTGATTGTTGTTGTCATATAAATTTATCATAGACATAGAAAAATGAGGTTTTATCGTAGACATGGACTGATTGTGGACCTTGTTCACTGTTCAGCCTGTCAGAGCTGTCGGATAGTCAAGTTTGTCGTATTTATTTTGTTCTGTGAGGTCTGGCCGCGGTGTCACCGCACAGGTCGTAGGCTCTAGTGGGCGCAAGAGTGGCCAGACCAGGCAGGACTATTATTTTTTCGGTTTGCTCCTGATAAGTTCCCGCTGCGCCCCTAGTGCTCGATTCCAACGTACCTACCTATATGCCAGTACCATCAAAAACGTCTATTAAACGTGCGTTTTTGGTATCTATCGATTCGTAATCGTGTAAACTATAGGTCCATACGTTTTTATTTTCCCAGAATTATCCGTAGTTTTAGTAGGGATATTTTTAGAGAAGAGCTATAGATAAGAAATTGAAATTGAATTGAGAAAAATGCTGACTTTTAGTTTCAAATTTCAAAAAAAAACGAATCTGTTGACGTAAAGTGGGTGGAAAAAAAAATTAAAATTAAACTATCCTTTTAAATTCAATTTTTAGTATGGATGAAAGGAAAATTATTGCATCATATATTAAGGCGACTACAGCACCCGATCGTTCTTGAGCAAAAGGCAGCACACATAGGAACGGCAAACTTCAGTACTAGCATCTCATGACACACGAACAACAACGAATAGTGACATCTAACCGTAAACTTCAATACTAGCATCTAGTGTGGCAACTTACCAGTCATATTTTACAAGATATGGGAATTGTTACAAACCTCAGTATTTTTTAAGGGTTCCTTTCCCGAAGAGAAAAAACGGAAACCTATTACTAAGGCTCCGCTGTCCGTCCGTCCGTCTGACAACAGGCTGTATCTCATGAACCGTGATAGTTAGACAGTTGAAATTTTCGCAGATGAGGTATTTCTTTGTGCCCTATAACAACAAATACTAAAAACCAGAATAAAATAAATATTTAAGGGGGCTCCCATACAAAAAACGTTATTTATTTGATTTTTTTAGAAAGTCTATCCGAGGCTGTCTCTCATGAACCGTGATAGTTAGACAGTTGAAATTTTCACAGATGATGCATTTCGGTTTCTACTATAACAACAAATACTACAAAGTAGAATAAATTAAATATTTAAGGGGGCTCCCATATGTACAACAAACGTGATTTTTTAAAAAAGTCATTTACTTACCTATTACATTGACATCTAATCAACAACCGTTGCATGGCAACACATCACAGACTAATCTCAAATGAGATTAAAAAACACTGATGGCACAAATGAGTTTGCTTTAACTTAGGCATTCGCAATTATTTGCAAAATAGAATAACTTAAAATTTTAAAAATAAAATAAAATTGTAATTTAAAGGTACTTATTAAAAAAATTTTTAATAAACTTCAAAATCAATAATTACGTACATCCCTAAATGCTCCAACAAGTTTATTTTTACGTATATTTGAAGTAGAGCTGAGCATTAATCTATTTTTTTAATTCTTGGATATTCTCTTTATTGAGTATTTGTATGTATGTATGTAAATCCTTTATTGTACAACAAACAATATTTATTATGAAACACTCTGTATACATATTTATATATTTAAAGTATGTATATTATCAGTTACTACGCCCTACGCCTGCTTGATGCCATCAAGCAGAATATAACTGTCATTATTAAAACTCGTTGTACAGCAACGAACCTGGCGCCGGCGGGATACGTGTAGGTGGTAATTACTTCATGTCAAACTCGACACTTTTTGTAATACTCTTAATTTAATTGGCAAATGCAAAATGAGTAAATACGTAGTACACAGATTACACCGTAAGTATTGGTTCTCACTGTAGGTAGAAATAGTATTTTATGGATTAACAGTTCCTAGAATATTTAAGGGGGCTCCCATACAAAAAAGTGATCTTTTGCTCGTTTTTATAGAAAGTCTGTCCGAGGCTGTATCTCATGAACTGTGATAGTTACAAGGTTGAAATTTCCACAGATGATGTACGTATTTCGACTTCTGCTATAACAACAAATACTAAAAAGTAGAATAAATTAAATATTTAAGGGGACTCCCATACAATAAACGTGATTTTTTTGCCGCTTTTATAGATGTAATGGTTTTTATAGAGTCCGAATCGCACTTGGCCGGTTTTATAGGTAATGGTACGGAACGGAACCCTTCGTGCGTGAGTCTGACTCGCACTTGCCCTTTTTATTTCTTTAATAACATTTGGTGGATCCGTGTGTATGTCGCTAGATTCATATTTTTTGTGGTTCCACTGTTTCCATTCTATAATTTGATTTATTTTTAATTAGGTATTAGTAGTCGTTAACAAAATATAATTAACAAATATATATATTTTATCTACACATAGGTTATAATTGTAACATAAGTAGTAATAAAATAAATGACACTTCTAAATATTTCAGGTCTATAGCTCTCTTTGTTGGAGTTGTTACTACTATTCTTACTCCCAGTAGTAATACCGTTAAATGGTTTTGCCCGTCTTACAACCGCAGCAGTTGTTAGAAGGGAAAAAATGAAAAGCCCGTGTTACTACTGTTGTACATTTTATTTCACATTAAAAAATAATCCTTATTTCTTATAATTTTTCAAAATAAACAATTGCTTTCTTGAATGAAAAAACTTACTGACTTTTATAGTATGCCTGAGAAGAGTAGGCAGCTGGCACAACTCAATCTTGGCCGGATTTTTTTTTCATTCAAGAAAGCAATTGTTTATTTTGAAAAACCATTAGAAATAAGGATTATTTTTTAATTTGAAATAAAATGTACAACAGTAGTAAGTAACACGGGCTTTTTATTTTTTCCCTTCTAACAAATTATGCTACGGTTGAAAGACGGGCAAAACCAAAACCGTATTACTACTGGGAGTAAGAATAGTAGTAACAACGACAACAAAGGTATAGCTCAGGCACAATATAACAATAATATAAGAACAAATGCCGAAACACGAAAAAAAAATGTTGACTTCCCATACAAAATGATTTATCAGCTGATGCAATTTGTATGGGAAGTTATTTTTTTTTTTCGTATTTCGGCATTTGTTCTTAGGGATAGTTGTTCAGTTTCATGGGCTGATTCACCACCCGAGAGGATAAGATCGAATTACTTAACACCCTGTATACCTAACTATTTTGTCTATACTGACAAAACGGTTCAATTATACAACGATAATCATAATATCATGAAAACATAAAAAAGTCGATATAACTACAGGTGAGTTTGAACCCGATTCTCTCAATTTACAAACCATACCTTGCACCATTCGATTAGCGGTACAGTTGACCTTAGTGCCAAAAAACCGGGTCTTATTACAACTCTTTGATATATAAATAACGACATTACGATATCTATTTTTATTTTATGAATGATTCTAATGTAGGTAATGTAATATGTCCAGTCCATTATAAACTAATGTGAGAAGCTTAGAAATATTATTAGAAGATAAATACTAAGTAAGTTACTAACGTGTCGGAAATAACTCCCTCGGCGATTTGTTGTCTCCGTTTCCTGAAAATATAAGAAATATATTTTAGATAAAAAAAAACATGAAAAAGACATTACTACATACAAGATCAACAATTAAGTAGGTACTTTACAAGGATCGAACTCGGAAGCGTTTCTTAGGAGTCTACAACAGATTTTCCTGAGCTAACGTGACTATAACGAAGTTGTCAAAAACATGAACCTGTATTAGGTATCTAATAGTAAAAAATAATTTAATCTTCAAATAAAATGAATATTTTTGTATGTACTTACCTATTATACTCAACCAAATGTTTACCGTTCGCTCTGTATGAATTTGTTTTTTTGCGTTTTGCTGGTTTATTTCGGTTCCCCATTATTTATTTTTACAATGCCAAAAACAACCTTAAATCTACTAATAAAATCTACCACTAATATTTACAAATATACAAAACTTGGTTGAAAACCACGAAATATGAATGTCAAAACGAACCGCAAACGCGCGACACATCCGTCTCTCAACAGGCCTGAGCCGGGAAGTGCCGGCAATGCGGACAGTGTCGATACACGAAGTTTACGCACGCGCACATGGACTATGAAAGTGTGCGTGCGTACAAATATGTTCGAAAGTTAGAAAAATGAGATTTATGGAAAGGTAACAGCTTAAATCGAAAAATGCGTTAACTACTTATCGAGAGTGTTCAATCACGAACGTTTTGATAGCAAATTCAAGTTCGCGTGTGCATTTTACTATCGTTTTTACAGCTTAAAAGTACACAATATTTTAAGCTGTGAGGGTATTTAGAGGTGACTTTGTGAACTTTTTTATATCGAACCAAAAGTGCTGAATCATGTTTTCAGCAAATTTATTATCTAGTTTATGTCCTGAATATTACCGTAGTATTTTTTCTTCGATTTAATGCAGTGCGTCATGCTTATCTACGTATCATAAAATCGTAATTTAGGTGCTGTAGTCGCACTAAAGGCTTGTACATAAATATATTGAAATTCCTCGGAAACGAAAATCGGGGCTCAAACCTAGTCAATAGGGGTTAGAATATATTTGTTTGGAGACTGACATACCTACCGTTTTATTTTTTTGAAAATTCAGTGTAACTATTTACACCACTGTAGATAAAACGTTTATCTCCAGCATTATAATTATAAAAAATACTATTGCTAGAGATTTTTGTGGACGACTTCCAACTTCCAAGTCCTTTTCAATCTGAACCTTATCATCAGCAGATAAGAAACTTGGTTAAATACCTCATCGGACGAACCGACAGTACAAGCTGCGCCACGTGACTCCGTCTACTCAGCTCATTACGCCTGCGTTGGACACGTCACGTTTAGTGGATAAGTACTTATAGTGCGTAACCGCCACATTACGGCATGGCAGGCAGGTCGCATCTCTGACACAAGCACGTGTCTGTTCGGCCACTCGATCTGATATAAATAAATACACGGTAATTAAATTACTACGCCCGCCCCAATAAATGATTGCTGAAGACGTCGATGACGGGCTAACGAGTCGGACTCGTGAACGAGAGATAATCAGTTCGATCCTCATTCATGACTTGTTATCACATCAGGTTACTACTAGCGTGCATTCTGTGCTGTTGCGATAAGAGCGGTTTTGCAATGAAAATGGAGTAACCTGATGCGCTGGCCTCTGTACTTACTCAGATTCAAAAGCCGAAGTCAAGAAATTTAGATTTAGGCAGGCTCAAATTCACATTCAAGCGAATACCTTCAAAAATCTGGAACAGTCGAATCACGAAGAATTATCAAACTTTGAATAGGTAAGATCACGCTACACTATAGAAACAATTGTGTAGACACGAAATGTCAGAGATTGTTCCAATTGTAGTCAAGAGTGACTCACAATAATGACCTTAAACGAAGCTCAACTGTGAACTTCTAAAGAGCAATTTGTTCCTCTTTGCTGCATTGATTAATTACTCGAGACATGCGTAACCAGCATAAAAACACGTCGTCGTCAGTGGTGTAACAATAACTCTAGCGGTTCTATGAGATTGCAAATTCAAATCCCGACGCTGCTTTTGGACAACAATATGTTTACCTTCTGTATTTCGTATTTGTGTATTTCGAGGGAAGGATGTCGATTAATTGTAAACATTTCACAAAGTATTTTTACAGAAGCGATATAAAGTAAATTAAATATAACAAGTCAGAACCAATCTACATCGTTTTCTAGATATCCATCCATATCATTTAGGCTTTTTAGTGCGAGTTATTATTTTCATCATCGAGTCGAGTTGATAGTGGTTATTTTTTTTTTATCATGAGTTAACTCTTGACCTCAATCTTGACCAGTCATCGACGATGGAGCGAGTTAACCCAGAAAATGCTTGTAAGGCACTGATACTCCTACGCACCGACGCTGTTTGGCGTCGGACTTCGGATAATATATTTACGTTCTTGCTAGATATAAATTATGTATATGTTTACATTTTATTTATTTGACATATCAAGCCCTAAAATACTTGATGGGGATTAAATTAAAAACAGGACAAACCATGATAATAGTTAGGTAAAAAAATAACATCCGCGTCATTGATTCCTCAATGTTAGTTAACACAGACAAATTCTTCTAACGATCGCACTTTGTATTCAATTCACGTGTTTCGACTCTTACATGTAGCAGAAATCACTCAACGCCAACGTGATCATCAACAAACATTTGACATTTTACTTCGAACGGTTGCTATGTCAAATGCTTGCTTTTTTAACAACATCAACATTATCGTCGATTAGCTTGTAATGTCGCTGTGCCAAAAGAATTGCATTTTGTAAAATTTTAACTCTTGAATAAGAAACTTTGGAATATGAACTTCATCTGTAAACAATGAGACAGACGACAGGTAAAAAGATACACCACAGAAGGTAAAAAAGATTGCACGCAGAAGCAAAATTACCAGCTCCAAATCATGTCTGGTCTTTTGGAGTATATCCAAACACATCAACCGAAGTCTTACCAATATTACATTTAGGCAAAGGCCTCGGTTCACGCAAGCCTATCTAACTTATAAGTAGTGTATTAAGAGTTAGAGGCTCCTGACACGAAACGACGACACGAAATGTCAGGGTTGGATACCACGTACATTATTCTTAAAGTTCGTTTCGTTTCTACGATCGTTTTACTCTAACCATAACTTGTGCATGTTCTAAAAGGCACTACTAAGCCGTTCTTGCTAAAATAATCCTTGGGGCCACCTGTTCTTCAGTAAAAAATATTGTAATATATGATGATGAAAACATTTAAAATTTCAAGTTGATCAAGGAAAACATATTACCTAACTCATTCTCAATTACTAAAATAGACAAAGCTAATGTCATTCACATTATTCATTGACAAATGATCCCTTGAACTCTATTTGCTAATGTCTTGATTACTTAACGTTTGCTTTTGTTCCGATGAATCACTGTCGAACCGTGGAAATAAATATTTCCTATCATTACTAAGCAACACAAAAGTTCACGCGATTACAGAAAACTATAACTAAGTTCTGAATTCGACTAGGAAATATCGTGTTTTGTTGCAGTTAGCGTTGCATCTGGCATAGATAAAATAATGCAATGATTGCATAATTTACTAGGTAAAGTACGTTAAATTTAAATATATCAGAATTGCATAGGTTAAGGAATTTTTAATTATTCCAATATTTATTATACTGCATTGCCTCTAATTTTCAACCTCAATTGAAACTATATAGTTGATTACTATATTAGCTGTGTCATACATATTATTATTTATAGATCTTGTTTTAAAGTCTCGTGCTGTCACACGAGACAGACGAAGGTCATTATTTTCCCAGTCTCGGAGACTGGCTGAAATAATGATCTACGGTGCAATGCTAACGGATGTGACGAGTGCCGGAAGTGCATGTAAGCAAATGGTCTCGAACGTCTTACAGGGAGACGCTGCCCATAGTATACGCAATGAGACTTATCTCTCACGAGAGTGTAGACTTCCGAATCATCACAAGAAAAATGGAACCTGTTTGTGTTTAGAGAATTTTTAATTTCTCTTGTATTTGAATTTTGACATGGGTCCTTTTCGCAATTTGAAATCATTTCTCAACGTCATTCAAATGTAAAAGAAATGCAAATTTCTTTTGTTACGATTAAGGTTTTGTTTTCCTTGGCAATCAACTTTCATGAGAGTGAAGTCTCACTGCGTATGCTAGGGCAGCTGGTGGTGGAGGAAAAATCTGACAAATACTTACCCAGATACAAATTTTGTACTCCCATTGTACAAACAACTGCCAGGGAACTAATCGAATGTTGAAAATATATAATCTGAACTTAGACGTAATTCGCGTTTTGTGAAGTCAGGATTATCTCAACTTTTTATATTATTACACTAACTGCCGTACTCAGAGACGTCAATTAAAGTTAACAAGTAATTAAATGTCATGCTAGCCTTGTTTATATCAACAAGAGTGAAAGAGACAACATCAGAGTTTAACAGTACTTAACTTTAATTGACGTCTTTAACTGACGTACGGCAGTTAGTAATTTAGATTAGAACATTACAAAAGCAAAACATATCTTATTAAGCGACATCAATCTTAAAAGATCATTCCGTACTTTATTTAGATGATGATATTCTTCTTTTTATTAAATATTGTGGTATTATTATTTTTGTCGATTAATACCATTTTTTAATGATCATGATTCATGAATGTGTATCATGTCTGGTAAAAGTAAAGGTAAATAGGTAACTTTATATTTTAATCTGCCTTTTAAGCCTTTTAAAAATATAGTCATCATCATCATCAAATTATAACCGTATTCTTTCGTTTTAGAGTTTTCAGAGTTAATTCCTCTTCGTTTATAATTCTTTAGACAACCTATCAACAAAGAACGTGGCGTGCAAGAGCCTAGTCTGCGTGTCTCCAACACGTTTTCTAACACTCGCCTCGCGTGACCACCTCACTTCGACGCCTTGCATGTCCCACGACATTCCGTGTCGTCGTTTCTATATGGGATGCTTCACTTCAGGTTTTCAGAAATATGTCATATTTCTATGAACATCTGTAAGAATTTCACACTTTCCAGAATTATTTCGACAAAGCATTTCGCTAATATTGTGATACTGCTGTATCGCGCTATATTGTCCTTTTGTATGATTTTGTGCTAGCTAGTAGCCAGATACAGCATTTGTAGAGTAGAATGCCAATAGTACTAAATAGGGAATGCAAAACCCGCCAAAATTTAAACCCGGGTTTATTTTCGAGTTCTATTTTTAAAAACCCGGTTTTCGGTGAAATCGGGTTTAAAACGAGTTTTTTTTTTGTAAGTATTTTTTTATATAAACTACATGGAAACGAATAAAAAATCGTGATCAAAGGAAAATAACTTTAATTTATTTATTACGAAAACTAGGAAATAGTTAAGAATCGGACTTACAGTTACAATAATCAGCTTTACAGCAACAATAATCTCAATCTCAACATATATAATATATCGAAAAGTGTACCTTCCTTCCTACCTTACCTACTTCGAATAAAATATTTTCATTTTCATAAACATTGTTTAAAGAATATTTATACTTTTTAAAGTATTTGTTTTGTAGGAACTGTCTGTTCTGTACTCTAGTGCATCTACCTACAGTAATATTCAAATAACAGAAAAATTTGCTCTTAACTTAACCTTAACCTAATCTAGGTAGGTAGGCAATGCACTTATAAAATAAAAATGAATTATAATATAATCATATAAAAATAGTAGAACCATAAAACAATTAATAAATTCTCTGAAAACTTAAAACTTTTTGGAAAGGAAATGAGATCTTAAGAAAATCAAAGCATCTAGAGAAGAGTCGTTTAAACGAGATCTTATCTTATTACAAAAATAACCGGCTGTAGAAAATGCACGTTCTGATTCGACACTTGTTGGCTTGATAGTAATAAAAGCTTTGTATGCCATCGTTAACAATTTGCCGCGACCACCGCCATTTTCGTGTAACGCCATTTCGCATAAAACCATTTTTTCCTTTTCTAAATTTGATGCAAACAAAGTAGGTGCAGCATTGCCAGCATTACTTTTAGTTGGTTTCAATTTATGTAAAAGCTCTTCTTTGAAACTTTTGAAAGCAGGAGCAGGAATGGGTAAGTTTACATGTGACGCCAAAGGAACGTTGTCATCATCGTCGAAAGCAATTTTCGTTACAATCCCTTTTATAAACTCTGGCGTTGGTTTAGGAAAAACAGATTCATCGTCGAAAAATTCTTGAGCGTCGTTTAAATATTTCAACACACCCTGAATTAAAAGGTATCTCTCTCCAATTCTCTTCTTTAAAGCTGCATTTAGTTCAGAACTCAGTATACTGTTATAGCCCGATAGTTTACTGAACAAACATTTGAATGTAGTATCGGCTGTAAGAAGAGTTGCATCTTCTAAACATAATACTTCTACAACTCCTTTGACTGTTTCAAGCAGATCTTTCAATTGTGTTAGAGAAGTGATTTCCTCGTCTGTGAAACGGATGTCCGACTTTAAATCAAGTAAGGCTTTTTGTATACACTCATAGAGTTCTAAAAATCTATCAATCATATTGCACAATGAACTCCAACGAGTTTTGCAATCAAGGATCAAACACAAGTCCTGACCAAATTTCTCTTTCACATATTTCTGTAGCATCACATCATTTTTAGTTGCAGATTTTCTGAACAACTTAACTACTTTTCTAACCTTTTGAATGATATCCTTGTAGTGCTGATTAGAAACATCTGATTGTTGCCTATTTTCTGTTTCAACTACAATGCCATCTTCTTCGTCATCTTCTTCGTCTAAATCAGATTGATGTAAATTAATGCCTTCCATTTCCATTCCTTCATGATTTTTTTTTGTAGAGTACATCTAGCACGGCTAATTGTATGGCATGGGCATAGCAAAGTTGATGATGTACGGGTAAACATTTCCCCATTTTTATCATCACTGCAGCTCCATCGGTAGTCAGCCCAGAAATATCGTCTTCGAGAGACAAATCAAATTCTTGAAGTCGTGTTTCTAAAACATTAGCGCACTTTATAGCTGTGGCTGATCCCTCTATTCGAGCAAGTCCTAAGTTGATATGTTCTTTCTTGTTTAAGTCAGGAGAATGTAAATTAATGTTCATATAGCGACGATTGCGAGTGGACACCCATTCATCTGCAGTCAAAGAACATTTTTTTCCGTCCTTTTTCAAAGAAGCTATCACACATTTCACTTCTTCTTTGACGTTCTGGCTGCATTTCATGACAATATTTTTTATAGTGTTAGCTGAGGCTGGAAGAAGGGCATAGTTACTTTTTTTGAACAGTCTCCTTAAATCAGCAGAATTAACAAATACCCTGAAAGCTATACCATCCAACGTAACCATTCTTGAAATTGTTAGTTCCATAGAGTCAGAAGTTGTGAGATATTCTGTAATTTTCTTAGGCTTCTTAGAAGTTGATGGTGTAGCCTCTTCATTTTCTGGCTGCTGATGGGCTGTTTTTGCAGAATCTAAGGAAATTAAATGTTTATTTTTTAGATGATTTCGAAGTGCCGATGTTGAACCTCCGGAAGTCAAAAGTATTTTATTGCAATGCTTGCACTTTGCTTCAGACTTAGTCTTTGATTTTAAAAAGTGTAGCCACACGCTAGTTTTGTCTTCAGCCTTTTTCGTGTTTTCCACAAAGTCCCCCATAGTGACCTGAAAGTCCTGAAACCGACAAAAAATAACTAACAGACCTAAGCGATAAGAAATTTGTAACTACGTACATTTTTATACTTACTAGATATCGGTCGAGCGATCGGCCGCAATGAACAATTTTGCACTTAAGCGTGAATTCATGCCTTGTCAAATGAGTTTTAAGTGCCTTTTTAAAAGTAACGCGTTTCTTAATGTGACCTTTGCATAAGCAAGTAAGTAAGACCGAGCATGTATGATCTGTTCTATTTCCGATGCAAATATCATTCAAATGTAGCTATAGCTAGCAATAGCATATAACAATAATCAACAACATACATAACACACACTTTAACTAATAATCGAATCATAATTTAGTCCATTATTAGTTTTATACAAAACAATTTGAAACCGCATACAAAACTAGTAAAATACTTACAAAAACACTTGTACCGCACGATGAACACTTGAATTGTACGATAAATTTACTTTAATTCTATATTTTGTACTTTGAAAATAGCTAAAACTTATTAAATTATAGAAACAAACATCCCTTTTATAAAAATTATGATGACAAATGTAACGGTAGGCGGTTGTAAACCGTTTCGTTTCACAAATGTCACTTTGACAGTGCTATAGTGTTGCCATTTAAAAAAACCCGAAAACACCGAAAAACCGGAAATGTGGCAAAAAAAAAACCGAGTTTTTTTATCGTTTAAAATATCACAAAAACCCGGGTTTTCGAATAACGGTAAAACCGGTTTGCATTCCCTAGTACTAAACAATTCAAGGTGAACATTGACACGTATTTTATTTTCTAGCTATACCTTTCGAATATCTAAATCTATAGTGAGTACAACCGCATTTATAAGAACTCCATAGTTCTTTTCAAACTAATGCTGGTAGAACACGACATCAAGTCCCTCTTTTAATGGCGGACGGATGTAACGTTGCGGGCCTCTAATGATGTTTCCACTAAGGTATTATGAAGTAGCATGCATGAAATTATTCTGTTAATGGAGCTGAAACTTTCCAAAATAGATGCAATGGTGATTCATGTGGCTGTAGGTTTAATCAGTTTGAAAGCTTAACTCCTTAGGGAGATATTATCGTTTTACATGCGATATTATATTACTTGCGTATATACGTTATTATAAAGACCTCTTACTTACGTAAATTAAGAGACACGGACTTAATAGTCTTATTTTTCTCTTCATGCAATGAATGTGTTTCATTTTAAATTTGATCAAGATTGACCTTTGTTATCTAAATTGAAAAATATTTTACTTGAATATACTCTGCATGATACGCTTAAGATTTAATACATGCTTACTTAATTTTATATTCACGACTATTTTTTTTCTGTTCCTTTTTCTAAACTCTCCTGACATACATTCAAACTTAGAATATACATATTTTATTTATTGTAATGAAATGAAGTGTATTTTTTTTGAATCCGACAAACTATTGAAGCTTTGTCATCGTTCGTACTTGACTTTCTCAATAGAATCTCGAAAACAGAAGATGATACCAACAAACATTGAAATATATCTAACAATTTGTTTTCCCATTGAACAGATTTCTTGGCAGTTGGCGCTACTCATAGATCTGTCCCATCTGTCGTAGAGAAACGAAATCTACAAATCTCCTACATCAGATTATAAGATATACTGGCATAGAATAAAGTACGATGGGTGTCTTGTAACTAATAAACAATTTCGCGTGGCACATCACCAGATTCTTACAGTGGCTTGGTAACGGGAGCGGATAGCATTTTGTGGAAACGCGACGGTGTAGCGTGCGTCACGATATAATAGCTATGAATCGCGTGTTGCTACTCACGCGATCTTGCGAGCTGGCCACCTACCGGGTACTGGACTAGATGAATTTGATAGTATGCATGAATTGAGGGTTATAATCTAATAATAGTACATAGCTCTGTATCAAATAGAAAACTGTTTATTTATACACTTTTCGTAATTAGTAAACAATGAAAACATGTTTTTTCAAAGTCCTCAGAATCCCACTGCTGGGCAAAGGCCCTTCCACAACCCATGTTCATTAGCCATTCGCCACCAATAAAAAATAATAATAAAATAAACGCTACACACTCAAAGGCCCACACTAAGGTTTTCCCTTGTGTCGTGGGTCCCTTGGATGGAACACACGTAAAGACAAGCACAAACACCCATCACCCGAGAACAAACATCTGATTTTTACACAAATGTTTGCCCCGACTGGGATCGAACCCAGGACCCGCCGATCAAGAGGCAGCGTCACTACCACTCGACCAAACCGGCCGTCAATTTGTGGAGAAGGAGTACAATTCGTCGCGGCATATCTTTCGTGGGCGATCGCGTCTCTTTACATTTGAAGGGGTCAATTTTGTGGTCTTTTAGGTGTCAGGCATTTTAGCCAAGTGCGCAGGGCATTTGCGCAGAGCACAGTCCCACTAAGGTTCGCCGATTTGAGTCTGTGACGTTAGTTTGTGAACATAGCGTAGTGTTTCGGATACGGACGGCCAATTTTACACCTATACTATAATTTATGAAATGTAAATCTAGCGCACACGTTTTTCTTGGTCGAGCGCAACGCATCAGAAAATCATAGATTCTGTAAGTGCCAGCGATTAATGCTATGTTTAGAATGAACATTATCGAATATGATAATTTAAACTAGAAGTTCAACTGGGTGTGTATTACACACTGTGTAACTTCAAAAAATAACCCAAAAAAAATTACTGTTAGTCAATATTCACTGACAGTTATATGCATGTGAACGTTGCTAATAATAATAAGTTTGGGACCACCCAAGTGCGAGCCCTCTATTTATTCAGGTAGAGCGTTAGGAATTCTTACAACTTTACTGCCTCTTCGGAGAATATTCGCTTTTAACACCTGTTTTAATACAGCCTTTAGCTTTAAAAGTTGTTGATTATTTTATTGTCACCTTCAGTTTTTTTGTAGTTATATTTTTTTAATAAAGTGTCACAACTAGTTGTTTTTTCAAAAAATTTCTTAACTCTTAACCCTAGTTTTAGTTTTTAGTTTCATTAATTCTATTGCTTCTCATGTTGTTTACACTGATTAAAAAAAAGGTTTTTTTAGTTTGAAGTTTGTCAAGTTGCTGTTGAACGGATGAACCATATTCCAATTATGAATATTCCAATATCAACGATATTCCTAATACTCATTTGCTTGAGGGTTAACGTAAACTTTATCTATTTTTCTGATCTTTATAAAATGTCGCTTACTTAGCGATGTTTTAGAATTATAAATATTTCTATTTATAATTTTATTTTTTTTACAAAAGAAACAGAAAATATAGCTTTGCCCTTCTTTTGTTTCAGGTACTGAACGAGAAGTTTTGTTGTCCACTTTACCTCTTTCTAAGATTTCCACCTTTTGTCCTACTATATTTACTCGGACCCTTTTAATAAATATTCACGTTTTTAAAACTCGTGAACCTTCAAAACCAGGTATGATTCGACAATAGCAGTGGCGTGCATTCCATACAAGCAGAAAAGCAGTGCCTACCCTAGGGTATTCAAGGAAAATATAACAAAAATTAAATATATGTATAATGTACACTAACGATCACAGAATCAAACGAATATAAACGTTTTACTAAATCACGTTATCTACATTATATTTTTACCGAATTTAAACTTTTTCAAAACAGCGCCATCTAGTTTAACATTAGAACTAGTAAGAGAGAGCCGTGCCGCTCGCCGGCCCCGCTAGATGGCGAAGCTTATAAGCACTCGTTTGAAATGCCTTTTTTGTTGAAAATGCTGGCTTCTGATTGGCTGTTTCGCCTCCCCCGCGAAAAATTAACGAACTGATTGTATGGCGAAATAAGCTCTGCCTATAAAGCGCTGCTACCAAATTGAGAAGTGTCAATATTTGGTAAGTTTGGAAGGGCTGTTATAGATTTTTAATTTTGCGGCATTTTTTTCTTATTGGATTGTTTTTCTTTTGCAACTACGAACGAAAACTTTTGCTAATTATTGTTTTATCAGTTTATAGTGATTATTAGACATTTGTTTATAACAAAATGAGTACAATAAGTTGTGAAAAGTGTGGTGATGATGTTTGTTTGCCGAAACTGCGTAATTTTTCAAGTTTACCTTTTCAAGAAAAAGTAAACATTATCGCAAAAGGCCGAGTAAGACATTTTAATACTAAAATATACGACATTCATAATAATTGGCTCACGGGCTGTGTGCATACTAACCGCTTATTTTGTGTTCCGTGCATTTTGTTTTCAAATTGTTATACATATAAAAGTTTGGAAGCACAGGTTATTTTGATTTTAATAACCCGTTGTTTTAACTAACATTCTTAAATCTCAACAATTTTCATCACTAAAAGTCCACTGCCTACCCTGCCTAAAATGTTTATGCACGCCACTGGACAATAGTGTTATTTTAAACTTTGAAACAATTTCTTTTTGTAAGCTTGCTTAGTTTCTAAGCTTTCTTTCACTGGTAAGTGCTTTCCCCAAAATAAAATATCTATTTGTATGTTAGTAGGTATACATAGAATACCAGCTTCGGGAAAATTATGTAGCCTGTTTTACTCAGGGATGTAGCATTTTAATGTGTTTTTTTTTAATTTATTTTTATTATACGATGGGTTAATTCTTGACCTCAATCTTGACCATAAAAGTCAAAGATGAGGTCGACGATGGAGCGAGTTAACCCAGAAAATGCCTGTAAAGGCACTGTCACTCCCATGCACCGACGGAACACAGCAAGCTGTTTGGCGTCAGACTTCGGTAGGAAGGTGGTTGCGAACCAGACGGCCCTTTACAGAGCCTAAAATAGTAATTAAGTACTAGGTACGAAATGATACAGATAAATGAATATGAGAAACGGTGATTGAGTACTTCGTCCTTAGTATTTCTATTAAGAGATTATCGTTGATCTTTTACCATACCGCATGAGACCATAGAACGACACCTCAGATTCGGAAAAAAAATGAAGTGTCGTTGCCTGGGATGGATAACTAGGAGGCAGGTCTCATTTGTGTTTTCTTGGTCGCCTCTTACGACACCCACGGAAAGATATGGGGTGGAGTTATTCTAAACCGATCACCACACGGAAAAAGATAAATATAGTTTAGGAACTTTCGTTCACCGTCCAACAATGTTGTACTGTGTCCAATCAGTAAGTAGTACTTTTCTGACTTTCAAAACTACAAACACTTACGAATTTAAAAAGACATAAAACACTTTATTCACTCATAACAAATGTTTAGTATTCTCAACGCAAAACCTACCATATGCAGCATAAATTGCTGGAAACTTATTAAAAACTATTGGTATGTAGACGACGTCTTACCACTAGAGACAATGGTTGGCTTGTGCCAGCGATCGTTATACTACCATTCTGCCCATCCCGAGAATAAATATATAATTTGTAAGAGTTGTTCTAAGTTTGAAAAATAACGTCGTAAAATAAATTTTTATGAATCACAGCACAATATCGACGGAGTTTTGAATAATCAAATGTTGAGTCTCTTGAAATACTTTACAAAAGAAACACATAAGTATACATAACTCCTTAAACTGGAGTTTTTGCCTATTTTACAGATGAATTCGTAGCCATTCTTTAATCAAGTTACGACAAAATCAACAAGTAAGGGAAAACGAAAGGCTTTGTAAGAAACCGCGAAACAAATATGAACATAACTTGAAGCTGTCCAACAACCTCGGCCATATTAAATTTCACATGTACGGGAATGAACTATTGTATGGCTAAAAATTATGAATCTCTAGACTAGAATAACGTCACGTTCGCGTTCCCGCGGTCACGTTTCGTTTTTTCGCATCGCTTACAGATGTTTGCGGACCCCAAAACTGGTACTTGAAGGTCAACCGCTTACTCGACACGATACTGCTCGTGGATTCTACTAGTTTCCGATTGGTTAGATCCAATCCGAAATAGCGTTCAAGTATTCGAGACCTTATTAAAAAGGTTATTTTCGGAAAGTGAACCGATCCTCAAGCAAAGTTAATTATTTGTAAAAAACGCCATCGTTCTTACAACAGCGAAAATAATAAAAACCCGTATCAATCCACTGCTGCACCAATAACAGGCGTTTCTCAAGCCATACTATTCTTAACTGAACCTGAACTTTGTTTATTCTTTTCTGTTCTCTATTTGCGTTAAATAGTCAACTAGTATAAAATTCTGCCCATATCTGTAAAGTTTGCAAGTTCAAAAAGAGAGCAGGGACAATTAGAATTAGACCTTTCCTTCCCTTTATGCGCAAATTATGCACATCAACAAGGGCGACAAACTTAGAATTTCAAATCAATTGTGTATCTCGGAATTTATTCTGAAATCCAGATGGCGAAAACTTGCTTATCTCATTATTATTTTCAATTCAAATTTCATGGAGGTCATGTTTAAGTTATGTTTTGTTTAGAAGTAAGTAGATATACTGTATTGTGGTTTCCATATTTTATGTTGTTGCTTTTGCAAAATATGGGGTTGAGGTCGAGACCGGTTGGATAAATGTCGAGTCTCGATAGTACGTGTAAGCGTGAGAAATGGGAAGTTTCGCACGACTCTTCAGCAAAACGGTTAAGTACTCCCAACCTTCTTATTAAATGAACGTTTATTGCCTAGAGCCTGGGTTGTTTGTTTGAAGAATTCTTTTCTTTTGCAAATTGGGAACTTAGAACGTTTTTTACAAATGATATAGTAGGAATTATGTCGACTTTAAAAATAATAATGTATGGAATAGAAAATAGAAAGAAATAGAAATAGAAAGTCACAAATCTACTTTTTTTTTCAACGTCTACGTTGGATGATAAATAAAAAAACTTATTCAATCGAACCTATATCTAAAAAATTTAACCTAAAATGTAAAATTCCTACTTGAATCTTTAGATTAGATGTATGAACTAAAAAGGCGGCAATCTCGAAAGAGATGTAGCAAGTCATGAGAACAGAGAAATAATTAAACACTATTGTATATGCAAGAAAAAAATTGCTTGGTTCATTTTGGCGAGTAATTGGAGTAAGATTTTCCACTCGGTCGACTACAAACAATAGGAGGGAACGATCTAACATTTATCATTATCACAATGCACACGCAATGCACGTGGGAAATTTAAGTGAAGTTGGCAAAGAATGCAATGTGGGAACTGATCTTGAGTCTTTAATTGGAGCTGACGTAGTACTTGAGAAAATGTGTTGTTTTCATTAAACAGAAGCACGCGGCTCCCTGGTTATCAGCACGATGCATGTTGATTGCAGAATCTTATCTACGAGTTTATCAACTTGGAAATCATTTTTTGTGTGATGATAATTCAAAATTAGCTCTCCTTTTATTTAGATATCCGTAAGTAGCTACACTTTACTTACTTGATCTTCATAGTTTGCTTAACACGATAAAAATAGAAACCGTAATCTATAGATTTATTCATGTAGTAGCAAAATAGGCAAAAATTCTGGAGCAGTATCAATGGAATTCAGCAGAGATGACGTAGACATCCCCGTTATGCTTATTGTTGTGAGAGTACTCAGCGATGACACGGTTACGATTATAACAACGTTTGACGTTGGTTCGCGTGCCGGACCATTGTAATTGAAGATGAATGGATCACAGAGCCGTACAGACCTTTAAAACTTTATTAAATTGAGAAAATCCTTTTCTGATGAAATTAAAGATGAAGTTAGAAATTGAGTTCATCTTTTGGGCAAATATTCAACAAGATGTATATTCTGGCAAAGATGTAGGATTATCTGTAAAGGATAGCTTAGGTATACTTAATCGGAAGTTTCCGTATGTCCTAATGAAACGAATTTTTGTTAGAAAATGTTTGATTGCCGCGTCAACTTAAACTATATACTTACTTATCTACGAGTCTAGGTCGTCTTTTTCACAAGTCCTTGATCCACCTCTGCTCATAATTCTTGAGAATCATCCATTGGAAAGTTGACATTATCCGATCCACGTCACGACTGCTCTTGACCGCCACTTTGTGATCGTGGCGTCGAGACAGGTCTTTGTTCAAGGCGTTACGATTATGGGCGACTATAATAGAAATTTCTGTTATCGTAAAATCTCTTAAAACATATTTTGTATTCATTTGCCTAGTTTATCGGTTAAATACGATTGGAAGTTTGGTAGATTAAGTAAATTTGGCACCTCTTTTCATTCGTTAAAAATCATTTCCCAGAAATAACTTTACTGTCGTATTTTTCGCGAGTCCTACGTGCCACCAGCAACTTCCGGACCTGCATCTATTTTGGTTTTACGAGGCATTATAATACTTTAATCACTCGATGGCACACAGAGATAGAACAACAAAACATTCCATTCTTTTGACGATAATCTAGACGCAGATGCTAAATATAGCTCAGTTGTGAATGAAATCCCGCTTTAGACTATCAAACAAAAACTACAAGCAACCAAATTACCATTATCGTTTGGTTCATTACACTCACAAACACTCACCCCTTATATCCCTTTTGGGGTAGACAGAGCATCAGGTTGTTTGATTGTCAATTAATAAGTAATGCGTTGTGTAATTTTATGCCTGAAGTGTAGATAATACAAAACATACAAAAATAAATCAAGGAAAGACAGTTACCCCGACAATTTGGCAGTTTCATATTCTCAGAAATGTATGTACGCGGTCATAAAAATTATGTATTCATTAATAATGTTAGCGCTTGTAAAACACTCGTGTTCGCAGCCGACATCAAAGTCATTAAAAAAACCGTTGACAACTGTTTACAGCGTAACATGTCACATCTGTTTTTCAAGTTAAGTGTATTAATATAGATTTTGTTGAACATTTTTTAATTTAGCAATATGTATACGATTTTATGATGTTAGGGATGGTGGAAAGAATGTCAATAAAACGAACATAATATACGAGTATGTGTTATACAGACAGATGTACGAAAGTTGCAAACTTAACTAGAATACATAGGCCCTTAAGTAAATAAAAAAAGAAGCAGTTATCAATAAGGAAAACGCGTAACAGATGTAAGTATTATTTATTTAATTCATACTCATACAATCATCATCACGGGTCTCTACATCTTCTTATAAGTATACTAGCTTCCCGCGCGGGACTTCGTTCCCGTGGGAATTCGGGAAAATCATGTACCCTATGTCCATCCCGAATAATGTAGGATTCTAATGGTGAAAGAATTTTTCAAATTGGTCCAGTAGTTTCGGAGCCTATTCGATGCAAACAAACAAACAATCAAATCTTTCCTCTTTATAATATGTATAGAAGTCACGGTAAGACAAAAAAGGGGTAAGTTAATAAGTTACCCGTATCTCTGTACAGAACCAACTTTTTTAGTTTTAATCTCGTGGGTGGTACGTCGTGATGAAGTGGCATATTGATGTAACCAAAAATAAGATGAGTTGATTCAATAACTACTGGGTTATGAGTCATAGGTACAATGTAAATACTAGGACCAAGCATAAACTGGATGTACTAAACAGTTGTCTCCACAAGGTTATGAACTCTATTATCAGTCAATGTGTATTGGTGTATTCAAAATTTACCTTTGGATCATTAATCCAGGTAATTAAACAAAAACTTTGCAAGAAGGGCTATTACAGAGTTTCTGATTATTTATCAGACAAGCAGTCATGGGAATGAACTGCTCAGCTCTAGAGTTATATCGGATTTAGTTAAAATTTGAAAATAAGAAAATTTGTAATGTGATTAAAAAGAGCACCCTTAGAGTTTCTTGCCTATTCTTCTCTGGGGAAGACTGCACCTTTTCGAATATACGTAGAGTCAGTAGGGTCAAAAGAACGAATGTGTATCTGTATGTATGTATTCAAATCCTCTAATGTATGTTTGAATGTATTTAATGTAATTTTGATTTATTTTAAGTAACATCCTGAATGTTCTATAAAATAAAGATATTTTGAATTTGAATTGCAGCTTTTGTGCTATTATTGAATATCATAGCAGAAATATTTCCATATGAGCCATTAATTATTTTAATAAGGAATCACATACTAGAAACTGATCAGTTTTTTGTACTATATACCTCTTTTTATTTTTAAACATTAAAATAAGTTGTAAAAAGTGGAATTCAAAACATAAAAAATCGGTGAATGGTTTGAACAGATACGCCTAATAAAGATGCTGCTAATTAATTACGCAACGGATGCACTCCTCGCGATTATAAATGCCAAGGTAAAGCGACGTGAAAGGCAGTTGACGTCAGCGATTCTATAGAAAATTAAAGTACAATAGATACATGCCATATATGCTCGATCGAGGATGCCAAAGAATTCAAATAACTTGAGGATTGGGTTTTATACAGGTAGACCGAAGAAGATTTATACTTATCAAAATCTAATGGCGCTTTGCATTCTTAATATCCTAACTGAGTGAGCTTATCAATGACAGACCTGTTAATTTGGTTCTGTTAATTATCTTTTTACAGTACGTAAATGAGGAGAAGAGGTACTTTTGTAGTTATTAGGGTATTGCAAATTTTTTTCGGTATCTTCGTAACTGATAATTACTTATATCGGACGAACATAAAAACAATTATTTTATCTCTGTTTTCGTTTATGTAAGTGTATGCGTTGTTTAAAATAAAAACACAATTGCGGATGTCACTACACATGATATATCAGCGACTGTAATATAAATGTATCATGACGACGATATAGTAAGGTAAAGGTTATCATAATAAGATGAGCATTCGTAAACACTTCACAGAACACGCTAACTAGATAATTAGACCTCAAACTGTAAACTGACTGATAACAATAGTATCCAGCTGTTGCTATTTAAACAACGACAGATACGTACAATTATTGAAAATAAAATCAGCAACTGTAGCGAAACATTTTTTAATTGCGGACTATCATTTCAATTCCACAAAAAATGAAACAGTCAACATTGCTGACGTGCCTGATAAATCTGATAATGATAAAACTAGAGATTTTATTTGTTTGATAAGGATTAAAATTTATCTGCCTCTCATCAATTTCACTGCAACTCAAGTGGAAAGAAAAATAACTCCAAATATAGGTCTATAGACTTCAGTCATGGAAACACCAGATAAGAAAACCAAATACTTTATTGACGCAAGCTAGCTTATCTTATCAGTATCGATTTGTTTCAGTACTTGCCATTATCACCGTGACTAGCTAGTATACGGCGAGATTGGCGTTATCGTGACACTTTACAAGTAGGTTTTCGTTATTATGATTACGGCTGACTGAGCACTGCAAAAATAGTTCAATAAATAAGTTACTTTGTTTAAGAGTCTATCTATATTCTATATCATATAGCTATGAATAAGCGAAAGTTTATGGGGTGATTCTCACCATCAATCTGTAAAACTTATAAGTAAACCGAGCGAAATTATTTAAAAAAAATTTACTTATCAATCGGTTGATTGCTCATGTTGTATGGAGAGTAAATATTTTTTTTAAATATTTTTACTTGTTCCTTGGGAAAAGTTGTTCAGTTTAGTAGACTGATTCACATCCTTAATTTTCGCTTTCTAATTTAAAGTCACCCAGTATTCACCAAGAAAATTCTTTGGTGTAGGAATGTTTGTCTCATCCAAAAAGTAGTTTATACACATGGGTACTTTCATTTCGCGATGGGAAGTAAACCAACATAATTTCTCGCTGTATTTAGGACACAAATTGGCGACCCCGACTAACCTAAAAGTGCTTACTTTTGAACAAAATGATCTGTTGAATTGATTCTATGTTAAGAATTGATTCACCTTTAAATCGTCGTCATCAAACCTGAAAACGACATTTAAATACTGTGACTCTTTTCATCACGTATAAATATTTTAAAAGTACATTGAAGTAGTTTATTTTTCTACAAAGTGTATAACTTCTGTTGCCTTGCGTACCATACTTACATCAAGTGTCCCTTTGACAAACACCTGATAAGCTGATAACAGTTATCATTATCACTGTGATAGTGGCATGGCATCCATTTGCTTATCACATTCTAGTTCGTTCGATAATTCAGTAACAGATAGGTTCTTGAAAGGATTTTATTAATTTTTTGCCGTAAATATAGATTTTTCTTCGTATCTTATCCTTATCATGATTTTTGTATTCGTTCTAAAATTTTCCATGAAATCATTGTTGTAGTGTAGACGTCAATCTGTCTGTCATTATTGTATCCTTTGCTATAATATGAGTTGTGAGTACGTACACACTAGTACTTATCTTGATTCGGAGGGTTAAATTTTGCTGTTTCCTTCTTATCTTGGCACTGTTTTAGGTCTGGCTAGAAGTCCCGAACTATAGTTATAATGATTTAAATCAAAAACAAGCTTATTTTTTCCTTCATTAGATAAAGGCTATCATCATTAGGGTCATTTTACGCCCGGCTAATTCTTTTTGTAATCAACAGTTTGGTATATGATTTCTCATTTTGTTTAGTCCCATGATATCATTTGACAAGAAAGCATGTTTTTAAATAATTTCTTCAACTAGGTAAATGCCAGCTGATACATTCAGGTATTTCAGTCACGCTGATTAGAAGATAATATTCCAAAGACGTATGGGAAAGACAAACAAAACTCAGCAATATGACGCCGGCCAATAGGGCAAGGAAATCGTCATTTGTTGTTACCTTTCCATTTTACTTTGCGGCCGAGTTGTGCGTTTAGCCTTCACCCCACGCCTGGTGTCGGGCTCTCTTAACTTAGCCATCTCCTTCTATATTATTACTTTTGGTAAATTGTAATCATCAATGAAGGTCAACATAGGTGTATCAAAATTAGTTTCCTAATAGGAAGTTAAGCACCACTTAGATTGATGAGGTGTTGTTACGTCATATCTATTAGAACTCTTGTTCTCAAAAACAACGTGGCTTGACGTTTGACCGTTATCTTAATTATGTTTATTTTGTAAACAGTCGCTAAGGGGGGTTAGAGACCGCTTGCTCATATGACGCAACTGTTTTTTATGTCCTTTTCTTTCCATATTTATTTTGATTTAGCTCATTGTTTCTCTACTGGCTTAACAGAAACGTTTTCGTCACAAATTGTCTTTGCAATTATTGTCTACTTAATTAAACGGTTAACGATGTTTACTATCAACAACGATATTATGTTTACTTACAAGCGAATAGATAAGTAGCGTCTAAAAATAAGCCTTTCTGTTATTCATTAAAATTTTGAATTCGAGTCTTAATTAGCCAAAACTGATAGCTTGTTTTGATACATTCAGTTATTACGGTTATATGTTTTCTCAGATTGTGACTATCTTCAGACATAAATATGTACATAATTTATCATAGTAATTAAGTACTAGGTACGAAATGATACAGATAAATGAATATGGGAAACGGTGATTGAGTACTTCGTCCTTAGTATTCTAAGAGATTATCGTTGATCTTTTAGTTGACCTCGCGACTTAGTTGTGGATGAAATCGTTTTATAACATAACCATTTTACTTTTCTTGTTGTTGATAACAGTACTTTAAAGCGCTTCTTCCTAGAGTGGTCAAACTGATTTACATTACCACAAGCGTCACTTTGAATCCTTGTTGGCTGATCCAGGGATTGTGAGCCCTAGTTCCGGTCAATTCGTCAACGTTTATTCTCTCTCATTATATCTTTTAGTGCTCTACACATCTCCTCTTTGAATTTCTCCTTCAACTGATCGCAGAGCCATCTTCTCGGTCTCTTTTGTTTGACTCTTTCTCATTCTGTTATGGACAGATTTAGGTATGTGTAAACAAGCAATGTATTTATATATTTTTTCTTTATACATATCAAGAGTTGCTTTACTAAAGACCTTGTAGTTGCGTAACGGTTCTAGCTACCGAGAACGCGCTATCCTTATCAGAAGTACACGTCCGGTTGCTTGTTACATATTCACGTTAACACTCCACAAATAAACTGATCTGTATACCGTTACCTACCACCTAGCTATACCTCAAACATAAGGCTTTGTAATAATTTTAAGAATAAATAATAAAATGTTTTTCTCTTTTCCTCAAGTAGGTACCGTAGACTCCTGTAACTTCGCCTAATTTTCGCATGATATTCACACATTTTTGAATTTTCCCGCTTAACATATTCGTTTGGAACACCAAACACCGCTGCATATGCATACCGACCAATGAGATGAATGCTTTTTATGTGTGCGAGTAATATTTCGCTTCTACAGCATACATGCAACAAAAATGGCGTTTAAAAATTTTGGGCGAAGAAAGGGCACAAAACTTAACTTCGCCTGACCTTTGTATTTCTTAATGTTATGCTCAAAAATAAGTCATATATATTATTTACTGTTCGATGCTTATTTAAAGACACTCAGAGCTATTTGCAAAGTCGTAAAAGTTTAATAAATTTTTTTTTGTAACGTAGGCGAAGTTAGGCCGTGATTTTGAGAAAGTAGGAACAACCAGTAGGGTTGTCACTTTTCATTTCGAATGATAAATAATTAAGGATTAGGGATAGGGTACAAAGTGTTATCAAAATATTTTCAGCCGCCATAAACCACGAGTTAAGACCATGTTTCTGAATCACTAGGTTAGGTAACGAAATTTTCCATACAAAGCTTGTTATGTTTGTATTCATGGTTAAAACGCCTGCAGATATTTTGAGAGCACCTTATATATTCTACTCACGGTATGTTGAATAGGTATTTCTATTAAAAAATCTATATTTTCAAATTATCGTATGTATTCAATAAATCAGCCTTCACAGATAACACCTAGAAAACTATTTAAATTATTTAAAATCCATCTCCGGGCCAATCTACCTATATGCAAAATTTCATCCAAATCCGTTCAGCCATTTAGGCGTGAAGAGATAACAGACAGACAGACAGACAGATAAACTTGGCCCTTTATGATATTACTGAGATAGTAATATAATAAGACATTCAATTAAAAATACAGTTGATCACATTTATTAATAAAAAAATAAATAAAAAAACATTAAAATCTATCAAGTAGGTAATTAATATTTTTTCGTTAAGTGGCAGCCCTAAGTGTAGGCGAAGTATGGTAGGTGACGGTTTGCAAAACACGTCCTAACATTGCCTGCTTGAATATTTAATTCAAAATCAAAGATAACTGAATCACTTATAGCGCACTGGAAAGCACACTATATTTGTCACGTACTGTAAAGACATCAGAACCTTACCTTTTACCAGTTTTCCGTGAGATAAAGATTTTGTGGCACCCGCGCAAAATCGACGTACACCCTGCTTGACGTTTTGAGTGACTCTGTCAAAATGGCCGCTCTGATTCCAACAAATGAAGTTGTAGTGTTACCATTACTAAATTTGTATTCTAACCAATGAACACAATACAGTGCTACCATTATAAGAAAGAAAATATGTGCATTTGAATATTTTAGGCGAAGTAGGTAACCTACGAAAGGCGAAGTTACAGGAGTCTACGGTAGTGCCACCCAAAGAGACATGAGGGTTTATCGCTTATATATAACTTTTAAACGGCTGAACCAATTTTTAATCAAATATAGTTAAGAACCATCTCGACAACGTCATCTTTAAAACAAAAAAACCCCATCGAAATCGGTCCGTTCGTTTAGGAGCTAAGATCCCACAGACAGACACACACGTCAAAACTATAACACCCGTCTTTTTTTCGGAGGTAAAATAATTATTGACCACTCTCAATTCAATCGGGTTTATCTTTCGTGTCGGCAGCCGAGATCTATCACCAACATGAAGTTCCACCGATCGTGGTGTTTGAAGCAAAGAAGCATACCAAAAGAAAAAAACATTACATATTTACACATAATGTGTGTAATTAGATGCGTAATGCAACGCAAGTTATATTGAAGCACAGGAACAATGCTCGATGATAGCGCAATGGAAAGTTCCAACATAGCGACCGACACACTGATACGTTATCAGTTATCACAGCACGCAGCACTGCCGTGGAGCTGCGATCTCTGCCTTTACGGCTACATAGTTTAGTTATCTTGGGAAACATTAATGTTAGGAAAATTATTGAACGATAGTATTGGTTGTAGGTTGTAGTGTAGACTGATATGCCTTAGATTGTTTTCGGAACTTCGTTATCTTCTTGCCCTTGTAAGTCCTTCGTAGAATTCGTAAAGTCTAGCGCTTCAGCTGCACTTATTGTTCGAGACTTATTTGTTGTTCGGGACTTGATCATATACCTAATATATTCGAGTATGTGTTTCTGGGTTTTATTTATAGCCTTGCTTAGTGAATTACTCTGCTTTTTGAACTATCCAAAAATATAAATCTACACTAATATTATAAAGAGTAAAGATTTGTGCCTATTTTTGTATGTTTGTATGTTTGTAACGAATAGGCTCCGAAACTACTGGACCGATTTCAAAAATTCTTTCACCATTAGGATGCCACATTATCCCTGAGTAACATAGGCTACATAATTTTCCCGAATTCCCACGGGAACGAAGTCCCGAGCGGGATGCTAGTATATATATATATATATAATCTATTTCGAAGGGAGGCCTGTGCCTCTCAGTGGGTACGTGTATAGGCTGATTAAAACAAAGTGAAACTGGCAATCCTGCTGCGCTACCCCAACAGATATCGATTTGCTTCAAAACCGTGATTGTAGAGCCGCTTACCTCACCCTATAATGGAATAATTGAAACCCTAATTCTTACAAATATGAAGTCATAATGTTGGCTGAAGTCAATGTTAACCATTTCGTATATTCACTTACATAAAAGTCATCGGCTTCACGAAACGGCAAACAAAAAACGTCGCTAACATTAGCTCTGTATTATGCGTCATTTCATAACTCCTTGCTCTTAAAACCTTCTGTGAAGAAATAAATAAAGTCAACTCAAAGTTTTCAAAACACTCAACCAAGAACCACTCTGTCTGCACCGTCTGATATTTATACAGATTACAAAATACACGAAACTCAATTTCGATAGTGCGATGTTCCAAGAAAAGATGCGTAATCATGAACACATGTTGCCAGAGGTCAGACAGTGGCTTCAGTAAGCGCTTGTGAATAACTGTGACGTAAGAGGAACTGACGTTCGACACAGGGATTAAGCAATTGGCCATTGGGTTAAGTGAGCAAAGCTAATGAGAAGAAAAGGTCAAAACGTGTTATGAGTGGATTATTAGCAATTAGCATAAATAAACTGAACAAATGCAGGTACAAAACTAACGCTTGCAAGTTCGTTCGTGTGTAAAATTACTCTTACCACCTTTGTCATACTCTAACCACCTTCCACACAGTGCTGTACGAAAAATTACACTTCAACCACTTGCGGTCCCACCTCACAGATTGGTCACAACACAAAAAAGGATAAGGATAAAATCGCACGTTAGTTTGCATTATGAAGTCAACAGTTTAAATCATCGAAGTCCAACAATAACAATAAAGAGTAGATTAGATGACGTCACAAAAGGAAGATGTAGACCTTGGCATTCGAATGTTAACCTTCGGAAGGCAACAAATAGCAAAATCAAGTTTGAGGGCATTGCATGTACCACACACCGTCATTATAGAACTTTGTGTTAAGACGAAAACACTTTGGTTTATATTGGGTTTAAACAACACATTTGCCCTTGGGTTTATAGTATATCTACATAGATAAGCCACTTTATGTACCTAAAGCCGTATGAGTAAGGTGTGGTTATGTAACTCGCAATTATTTGCATTACTTGAGTGGCAGAGATAATATTGATATTTTATTGGTATTATTGCCCATAAATACATTTTAATAGCATTTATTATGTATATCGTTAAAATGTATTCGTGTGATATAAACAAGTAACAGGACCAACTGGTTTATCAACTGTTTATTTTATTTCATCATCAATTTTTCCAGATTAAGGATACTATTTACGTTTTTTAGTGTATGTAGTCTCTCGAAAAGTGAAAATTCTTTGCTTGAGATATGATATTATTCTTGGTGATTAAAATGTTTAATATTTCGCAAACAGATTGCTGAATCGAAAAACGCGATACTCCACGTGATGGAACTGGCGAGCAAAAAATTATCCCTCTAAGTGTTTTCTACCCGAAAAAAATTTAGATTTATTTTACGTTTTGTCGGTTTTGTCGGCAATACATACATATCGATTCAATACAACCATACTAAATTTCAGCTTTGTATTACCAGGGTCTCTTGAGAAAAGCCGCGGAAAGACGTACATGGCTACACTAATAGGGGTAGGTAGTACTAACAAACTATATTTTTACCCGACTGCGCGACGCAAAGGAGGGTAATGTGTTTATCAGCCTATGTATGTATGTTTGTACCTTTGTGGCACTATTAAGACCAAACGCGTGGGCCGATATTTGTTTTTTTCTGTTCAGTTTTTAGTACGCAGTCGGTTTTTTATTTTTTATTACTTTCATATGTACACTGAACAGCGCTTCTAATTTCTTGATGTGTTTCGGCAATCGTCGATTTGCTAAATGCACGTAAATTATCTATGAACTATTAGATTTAATAATTTTAATGAATGAATTATTTAATAATTTTAATTCTGAAACGAGATAACATACTTTATTATTTTTCATTTAATTTCCTATGTCTATTACTTTTTAGTAGATTTATCGTCGACAAATGTACGTTTTTAATTACGTACTTTGTTGTTTTGTTATAGTTTCGGAAACATTAAATTTGCCGATGCACAATAAGAAAGTAGGAGCACTCTATTATTAAAAATGTCGATTTTCTAAATTTTCATGACGTGTGAAAACGCTAAGAATATATCTGTTCCATTTATTTCTGGCAATAATAACATTAATACCCAATGAGTCGGCCAAGATATTTTACTCTATTACGAGCAACTTGTTTACGTAAGTATATCTTGTACCGAGAAAACTATAGCTCATTATTTTGATGACTGTACTATTTACGCTTAGAGGGATCATCAATCTTCGCCTTGTTTTTAACAAACCGATCAATGACATCGTAACCACACTACACTATAATAAGCACATTGTGAACACATTTTTTTTCCAAATTCGTCCACTTTTTTGTGGCATGGTTTTTTTTAAATATTCAAACTAAATTCAAATTAATTTATTTCCGAAATCATTTAAAAGAATTGTTAAGCCGGATTCTCCAGTCTGACGTCCACTTCGTCAATGCTTTATTCTTATTACTATTCTTTATTAAAGAATAGCTGAGTATAATCATAAGATGTATCCGCTGAAATGTTTAGTTGGTTGAAACTTATATCGTTCTCCTAGTAACACATCGTTTATAATTATAACTTAAGTATAACAGTTTCCCTTATTGCAATATGTTCAATATGTGATAATGATACTTAAACCTATTTATAAATTATCCCCTTGTTTAAAAACAAATTTTTGTTTTCAAACATGTGCTGGCTGGCTTCAAAATGATTATCTTATTAATTAACAAAACATCAGTTTTCCTGTGAATCTGCAAATAACAGAATATTTTCCTTCCAAATTCCACTATGTTGACATAATCAAGGTAAATTTTGTTAGGCATTTCTTTGACAAGGCTTTCAAATACAGTTATTTCATACCACATTCAGTTATTTTTTATGTAATTTTAATGTAGATGGCAAATACGCCATTGCTTTGCAATTTAGACACTGTACGTCCGTGGATCTTGTTTAAACAATTTTAAACAAGTGTTTATTCGTTTTTTCTATTTTTTCAGTCGAGGTTTACGAAACAAATAAAAAAATTGCCGCTAACGCTAAAGAATGCTTGCGTTTTTGTGGTAAGGTTCAAATTTTAACTACATTCTTTTATTTACTCATATTTCTCAAATTCTACCCTCCCTAAGCATGTTCCTCACAATTTGAGTATTATTATTATTTTGATTTAACTCAGATTTTCCGCCCTTGAATCATTTCCAAATATTCCAGCTACATATTGACAATTTGATATCTAACGCCAACTTGATCCGAAGGATGCGTCTGTTTACAGACGGATGGACATCGTGCTTATCGTATATTATCAGTTTTTGTATACGTGTGTTTTGGCACAGCTGTGTGTTTGAGTGTTAGGTACAAGATTATATACTTACCTGTTACTTTTCTTAAAAATAATTTTGACTTCCAAAAAAAATGTTCAGTTTCATGAGGAGAACAGTTTCGTTAGCTAACCCCATATGATGTAGTCACCCATATGATTCGGATACATAACACAGGTAAAGTAAGACTAAAAATGGCTGTTTGGCGGCAAAATATGTACATCAATGAAACTTTATTTATAACTTTATCTTGGAACTAGAAATTAGGATCTGCTGAGTCCTACCAAAATTTAGGGGTCCAACACCATCCACGGGGTTTGAAGGGGGCAAGATGAGCTCCCAAGAGATGACACGGGCTCGACTTTTGAAACGCTGTTAATTCAACTGGCCAGGAATTGTGGAGGCCTACTGATATATTTTCGCAAGTCATCGCATTTATAGAACATTTCATCATCATCAGTTGGATCACAGTCATGGTACGGTCACCCTGGATTATCACCATTTTTATTCATATTTTCCCAGTCTTCTCAGATGGTACGCTCAACGCCTCTAGTTAAAAGGCCAAGTTCATTCGAATTTGAACCTTATTATAACCAGTAAACAAGAAACATGGGTGAATACTTAATTGAGGAAACAGACTACCAGCAATGAACCACATTTAGAAATTTCTTTCATTTTATCGCTTCCTCTTATCCCTTGGTCTCTAACTATCGAGTAATGGAGTGCGCAATACAAGGCCCCTCAGTGTCTGTCGTACATAGCATATTTACTAAGTTCCTTAATTCAACACAAACCAAAATTACATAATATTTGCTTTCCGATAAAATATGATACAGTACTTGAAAACTTATCGTCTATGGGTGCTGCACACGACCATCGAGTTTTCTAGGAACATGACTGTTGTAGATTTGTTGTGGACAAAAGACATTCTTGTTTGTCTTCGTTGAAGGTTGTACTGAAGCAAGTATTCGCACTTCTATTCATAATATTGCCACACTAAAGTCTGTGTGGTTAAACACCACAAGCTAAGGCCCCTTTTGCTTTGAAAGGGACTCTACCGTCCTATTTGTAGGAAATGGCCTCATTTAATTTAATTTATGGTATGAATTGGTATGCCGATTCTTTATTTTTTTTGCTTCACAGTTATTTTTTAAAACTCTATTTATTGAACCACTAACACACCTTCCTTCCATAAATGAACCTAACCCAGTCTCTGATAAGAGTAATGATTCATGAAATAAAAATGTAATATATGTGTTACGTGATAGCGATACTGTAGGTATATTTGCGAAGTGGAACATAATAAATGGCATTACCATATTCTCGACTTAGTTATATATGTGTATAACTCACTGCGCAGTTGTAATTTATTAAAATAAAATTTTCCTTTCTGATGCAACTGGCCACCGACTCTGGCCACTGATTGGACTGGATGACAGGAAAACGCTCCGTTTTCCTCTTTATAGAAATAAACAGGTAAACCACAAATTCAGATTTATCACGTACAGAAACGGTTAGTATGTTATTAATGAATCAGAAAGCTTTTCAAAATTAATGACATCAGGAAAATTATTTTCATCATTGTTTACTATTTTCATGTAAGAATACGCAAAAAATGCGAACTTCTGAAAAAAAGACAGATTTCCAAGCTTATCAAGAATTTGATGTACTTTTAATCACCAACTTAAATTAGCTGCCAAGACTCGGCTTGCCAAGGCATACCAAGCTACTCTTGTTATCCGGGTGAGGACAGAAACCGGGCCAAGGACCGGTCGGGTCGTCGTCCGGACTCCGGACCGGGTATAGTATAGATGTCATAGACTCCAGTAACAAAGCTGTAAATATTAAAGCTATGCGGCGGCAGGTGAGACAACTCTGGGTGGAGGTTCATCATCATTGGTTGGTTCTAATTATATGAGAAATTCTTAGGCTGTGCTTTGCAAACTTATTTATTACCTAAAACTCCCTTTGTTCTATAGGTTCATATCTATTATCACCAAATTTACATAATAACTTTCGAATACTAAATGCGGAATCAGTTTGTCTTTCCTTGCACATCTAATAGACAAAGATGTAGTCTGAATAGACGTGCCGACGAAAGTGGATCAACAGGTAAAGGCCTCGCGAAATAGGGAAACGGGCCAAGGATGTAGGCACGAGATGGGATGACACTACCTCCGATTTCTTAACAAATTATGCGAAGGGATTACGTATTTTATTAGTTAAGACTGTTAACTGCTATTTTGAAGGAAACATATCCTTCAATCTACTCCCTATAATATAAACGTTTCGCTAAACGGTAGTGTAGTAATAGTCTTCTAACTGTATGATAAGATCTGGTAATTTTTGTAAAATAAATTGTAGCTATTAATTAACTAGTATTTTAAATTCCCTTAAGTGGTAATATTTAAAGAATTATATCAAGGGAATATTAAACATTGGTAATACATTTTAAAAATAGATTTGAGATCTGCTTGAAGCCATTACCTGGATCTTTAAAAATCATTGGGAGAGAGTGTAATAATATTAATAATGGTTCATTTTCCAACTCTCCAAGTTTTACAGTTTTATTTTAATTGTATGGTTTTATGTCCAGACTTTGGACTAATTTGTAAAGAGACACATAGTTCAATTCAAAAGCAGGCCAGGCAGTAATGACAAACGTCTGGCTGTGGATCAACGGTTTCAAGCAAGTAATTTGCGGTTTTTTAACTGCCAGTGCATTTGCCGCGTAACATTTCTGAGAAATTTCGATTAAGTCATCGCCCTTTGTAGTAGTTACCTACATAACCTTATGTACAGAAATACAATAAGGAAAGCTGATGCAACTTTGACTAGACAACAACTGTGTATAATGAATTTTCTTTTTGTTTTGCTTAAGAGATACTAATTTATTTCAGTAGGTTATGACTTCTGGCATTTGAGTCACAAGTGGAAGAGAAATAATCAATGCAGTTAAACTATTTATTTTTCATTTTATTTAAAGAAAAAACTTGGTAACCGGTTTCACTAAGTAAAGCTCAAAACCAGTTAGAGGGGTAAACAATGATTAGTGTAAAAAATTAAGGGTTCAGACCGGAATCCAACTTCCGGTTGTCAGAGGGCGATCCTTTTATACGTAGGTGCTTAATATAACACCTGGCATGATCAGGTTGTGCTGCTCGTATCCTGTCTGCAGCACTGAGCACCTGTTCTGACGCGAAACAGGTAAATATACCTAAACCAATTCAAAAAGGGTTCATGTCACAAAGGATGTTATTCGTCGTATGCTCTTTCGATCTTATTGCTTCAGTTTCCATCAATGTTGTTTGTTACTCAATATGGACAACCAGTTCAGGATAATTAATTCCTGGAGGTTGGGAATAACTATTATTTTTGCACAGGATATCCATTTTTTATATATCCATAGGTAATTGAACTTCTTCCCATCACAGAATAAATTATAGCCTGCATGTTCTTTAATACATAGTAAAAACATAATACGATTTAAGTACGTATAGAAATATTATTGGCATTAAATTAACACGAAACCCACTTTGAAACCAAAGGTTACTAAAGTAGGTAGGTATATTTGATTGATCAGAGGCTAATTTATCCATTATGCACAGCCAACGATCCATCAAAACGGCACGAGAAGCGGCGTTGCTAAGATATATCTAATGAACTCTCTATAGAGAGATAGATCCCGTTGGAAGCGTTTCGCGCGGGGCAAAGTTCGGGTCGCAAAATCGGGCCAAGGATCCCCGGGCGAGTAGACCGCCTGTGAGGAAGAGAAATAGGGTGCACATGTCACCGCTGACATGCTAACAACCCCCAAGTTACCATAAAATCGTTCTTATCACAACGACATAAGATACATGTGGTTGCTTGTTTGTGATGATGTAAAGAGTACCTAGGTTCAATAATGAGGACCAACATCTCTGCTGGTGTCTAATTACGTAGGTACTTGTAATGTCTTGTACCTAAAGCACCTAAGCTAGATATTATTGTTTGCTATGTGGAAATGACAAGCTAACATAATTATCATTATATTTTCTTTCGGAATGTGACTGTTGAAAATTCATTAAAATAAAAAGAAAATATCTTCTGTCGTTCTCTACATTATTAAATTTCTTAAGATATTGTTAATTAGAAAATCATTGAAATCGATTTTTTTTCATTCTGCATGTTATTGCATCTACAAAAACGCGTGGTAAATACCAAATATCTTTGGAATCAACCACTACATCAAATGTTTCTAAATTGATGCACAATAGCTGCCAAAACATAGGCCAGTGATCTCTTCATTGCCGATCTTTGGCAAAGACAGAATAGGTACAACTAGTGCAAGTGTTGGAAAACACTCATAAATCTTTGTCTTTACTATTTCCAAACGTTTTGCAATCTTAGTCTAAAAATATTTATTAGTAAGTATTTATGATTCAGTTCAGGAACTATATTAGGTATTAAATAACCTTGGCAGTACCTACTCAACGAAAGTAAGATTAACTCTGAAATCATGAAGTTTATTTTTGTATCATTAAATTGTAGTCAGGCTTAATTTATCAAACCCAATGAACAAATGCTCCATTATATTAATGAACTTCTAAAGCACTGAGCTGTCATCACGTTTATCATCAAGCTCCTCGTAATCCTATGGAAATAAGCAATCGACCACCCACGGTTAGTGTTTCTGCGCATGCGCCACAGTACCACCCTAATCGATACCACGGCGATTACACGTCACCCCCGAGGTAAACGACTCACGTTACGATAGGTCTAGAACTAGATTTTGCAGATTTTACGGTGCTTTGGGAATTCAAAACGGTCGACATAATGATGATTGGAATAATTTTTATCAGATTGAAAGCTTTGAATTTGCGGCTTACTTAAAGTCTACATAACCTCTATTTTATGATTCGTATAAACATTAGGATATAACATAAATATAGTACAGATACAACTTCATATAAAGTCATAATATAGACACATAGTAACATAAATAACACATAGAGAAAATAATTCAGTTGGTTATATTATGAGATTAGAACAAAAAAAAATCTGCAAAAAATAATACGTTTCATCTCCTCTCTTAAAATTCTTGTCGTCTTCATGAAATGAAGTCAATCGAGCGTGCTAAAATCGGGACAGGAAAACTTTTAACAGGAAAGTACGATTGCTTGTTATCCAAGACAAACTGCGTATAAAAACAGAAAACTTGTGGGCTAAACTAATTAAATCTTGATGGAGATTTTCTTAACAACGATCCGTCACGAGCTAATGGGTAACAACTTATTATTTTTCTTTAATTCTGTTGAGATGCAGGTTTTTAATTTGAAGAACAATTTAAATATTCAAAAATGGAAAAAAGATTTCCCCTCTAAGCCGCAAAATTTGGAAAAGATACCGTAATAATGACGAGCATCTAGAACACTTGGACATAGTTTTTAATTAAATTTCGTTTGTCGCACGATTATAACCTTTAGGTTCAGTTTCCTAGTCTTCTGATTTAAATATCGTGTTTTTTTGTGACAATTCTGTAGGTCCTAAATATGGCATGCTTTGGTTTTGCAGAAGGGTAACTGTATGACGTCACCAATCGATTTCCAACCCTCCCTTTATACAAGCTCTACCACTAGAATGATGTAACGGTTTTCGTGGGGTTATTGTACATATTATTGACTCACGAATGTTTAATATGACTTTCAAGGGCAAAATTAAGAGCAATAAGTATTATTTTCAGGTAACTATCGCTGACGTCAATCAGACCTACTTTAGCAACGTTGATGTAAGTACTAAGTTAGTTTTTTTTTCACGTAATAGCGAAGTTCAGGTGAGCTTTTCAAGTTTTGTTTTTCTTACCAATCAATTTTTTTTTTCTGATTACTTACCACGATTATTAAACCACAGTATTTAATACGTGAGACCCTTTCAGCTCCAAAATGGGCTATGTGCAAGATTTTTAAAATAATGCGTTTTTTTTTTAAGCAGAATTAAGGTCCCATATTCAAATAAAAAAGATATCAAATAATTTTGATTATAAATAAATAAAAAATATTTTTTTGAAATTTTGGTTACGATTTGTTGCTTACTACAGCATTCTATATGGTTTAATTCCTTTCCCAAAGTAAAAAAAAAGACGTTTGACATTTGGTTGACACATAACCTAACCGTTGTGTTTTTGAGTTGTTGATTGTTGAGTTTGTTTCTGTTTCGTGGTTTGGATTATTTGGATATTTACTGACGACTTGGCTTTGCTACCTGGACTCTATTGTTACCTTCTGTTTCGTGGTTTTGATTTTTTGGATTGGTATTTACTGACAACTTGGCTTTGCTTCCTGGACTTTCAAACTTTCGCAATACACTGGATTCTGACACTATGGATACCGCTCAGTTCGTTTGAGCTGATTCTACCAACTTGCCTGAAGTAACAACCAACCAAACTCGGAAATAAACAACCAATACAATATCACAAATTAATAATAGTAATGTGTCTACGACAATACACTAAGAAACAGGTTATGTTTTTTTTCTTAATTGACGTGACAGTTTGGCAAAGGAAGACGATTGCATATAATGCCGTTCTTATGATTAGTTTACCGTACTGAGAATCTTTTAATTATTATATTTTTATTTCAAAAGATAGATTTTTTAAATATTTTTTAAAGAAACGGGGCCTTATTCCTTTATGTTAAATAATAAATCAAATGAAATTAAAAATATTTTTAAAATGTCATACATAGCCCATTGTCAAGTGTGTTTTCAATAAATCACCAACTAGATTTAGTAATACCGTGATAAACGATCGTCTAATGTCTATCATAAACATTTCCAAATCTATACAAACTACTTGGGCAACCATTTTTAACAATTTGGCTTGCCAATTTTATAATCTGGCTACAACAATATTATTGTAGCTACGCGTACGCAGTTGTTATTCCTTAATCTCGATATCTACTTACTTTAAAAATAAAAAATCTATTTTGTAGGTTTTGCCTGTTTGACAAAATTAATGTTCGTCTATTTGATCATGTCCTCTCTTATTCCGTATTACGTAAATGTTGTATGTGTTTAAAGTTGGTGACATAATCTTCGGAAGTAGGTAATTCTATTTCCTTTATTAAAGTTATTTATTGCTTAGAAGTGACCAAACTTCAATGAGGATAGATAGGTACTCAAGAATATGCAAAACGTAATCTTCTACCTTTTGGAACATTTCCAAACTTATACAAAGACTACGTAATGAGGCGCTGAAGTTTTAACAGCGTTGTGGTAAAACACAAATAGCAGAACTACTTAAAAAAACAACAGATGAAGGTATCCAGTAAAATAGAGCAAAAATATGAAGAGAATCTGTCACTAGCGGATTCTCCTTTCGCAATATATAATCCCATGTAAATATATCATACACTAAACCTCCAACTATCTGTATGCTAACGATAAACTAGTAAGAAAACTTTGGCGACTGGTGCATTTTTGACCACGTGTCAAAATCGCTACAAAATTTAAGATCCAAAAAATTTCACTAGCAACACTTGCAAGCAACCCCATTACTCTGAGCGCAGTTTGAGGGTCTCACGTAGTTGTCTGGCTACGTGCAGTGAACGTAAATAAACAGTGGCACGTGCCATAAGTGCGGGTCCGCGCATGCGTCAAGCGCTGGCACCATCGATCGGCTTCCTTCGCAGACGTGGGCCTTTGTGTGGAAAATCAATTTTACTATCTAATATTCTGTCAAAGTGGCGTCAATCACATCACATCACAATGGATGTTGCAATATTTTATACTAGAGACAATGTGCGCTTAACAAAGTTGTCCATAGTTTTTAGTGGGTATCCAAAATTGAGCAGTTTCACTAATCTGAGCATTGACTTTTAGATCGTCTCTTAATATCTCACCAAAACATAAGGTGGTTGACCTATTATAGATTTAAATAGCATGTCTGGCGTGTACATTAACTGTGGCCTAAATAAAATTAGATCGTGAATTGTAGATTCGAGTCTAAAATATGATGTGATATGACGAACAGAAACGTTTGTTTAAATTATGTACTACCCAGTATTATAACCAATTTCCTTCAAATTGCAACATTGGCGACTTTCTCGCCCCCCTAGTCGTTTAAAATGTTAATGCGGATAGAAGCGTTGAATACTAAATGATGTCATATAAGACTATTCGTGTGTGGTACCGGCTCCTAACTAGATGCCAAGTCAATAGACATAGCAAGGTGATACAGCATACTGGGCTTGGCCACGCAAGCGCAATGATGCCTATTGGATTGTCATAAAAGGCCGTCGAAGGGACGGAACGGAACAATTCGAAATTCTATGAGGTGGAGTGTAGAAACTCATTGTAGGTAACTCTTAATTTTACAAGCTTTTAATTTGAACTTAAATTGCCACAATTCACTTAAAACAAAAACAAACATAAGAAGAATAAGTAGGTACAGAAAAAAGGTCCATGTCTCAGTGTGTTGCTGTTTAATACTTCCTGCATTAAAATATACCTATTAGTTGGATGTATTATTAACTCATGTTCATCAAATGAAACTCAAAATTCTCTGATTAAGTTAATTTCGTAGTTTTGGGTCCATTTATAAATGTTTATAGATTCTGGTAGCTAAGTAAGTAGGTAATGTGAGATTGAATAAGGATGCTTTGCTTTTCCACGACGTAATCTTACATCTGTCGACGGGCATGACCTAGAAATTCAAATGTCAGAGAAGATAAAAATGTTATTCTGTATGTAACGTTGGTATTTCTGCATCAACTAGGTAGGTAAGTAGGTAAATAGATAGGTAGGTAGTCCTCTTTCGTCCGTTTGGTAGGTATTTTTATCAAAAACGCAAAATGTATGTCGCTCTGATTAGATATTATTTTATCGTCATTTGTTTTTAGCACATTTACATAAGTAAATTGATAAGCCCGATACATTGTTGTCTACCTATTCAGTATAGTCAAAATGAAGTTAACTGGATAGTCAAAGTACTTAGAGTTTTTGGAGACGTAAAATAAAATTAGCCTGACAAAGAGGAATTAAATTCGATTACGTGATTGCAAATTAGTCGCTGTAGGTACAAATTGAAAAAGGAATAACGAACGAGTTACTGTAGAAAAGTTCATTTGTGTTTGTGTAAAATTCATTTTATACGTGTTACTAATGTTACTATGTACCAAATTTGTTTGTATACTCATTTGATACCTTTCCCATAAGTTTTCCATTACAACTTAGATATTTGTTTAACCACCACGTTAGCATGTAAAATAGCAGTTAGGTAATTTGGATTCCTAAAACAACAAAGGATCTGTTTTTTTGTAATAGGATAGTGTGACAGTGTGAGACATTGCTTCTCATCACCCGTCATTCGTTTTACCTGGCCACATAACTGTTTTTTCTCCGATTCTCGGTTGCATACAAAAAACGATGAGCCTTCATTATTATAAAGCACAACACAACGAGTGGCAACATCGCATTAAGCGATGTTGCCATCCCGCACGCACGGCTGACTCGTCACGTGACGTCACGTCTCAAGATGGCCGCCGAACCGGTCGCGTCCCCCGCTCTTCTGACTTCCAACCGGATCCGTTCGTGTCGCTTGGTAATAATAATTTAGAATGCAGTCGTTCGAAAGGAAACCGCGCGAGAATAGATTGAAATAATGCATCAAGCACGTCGAATATACGCGTTAGCGCTGCTTGTAATTCTACAACAGCAGCTGTTTACTTTCGTTGAATAACGATAATACTGTTACCGGAATTGAGAGCTCTATGAATTGCTTTGCGAGCCAGCTCGTGATTCAGGATTCAGATAAATTGAAAGCCATTTTTAATATTAAAAATGAGGAAACTATGATGAATTGATGAAATGATGATGTTGCCGCAACCAGTATCCATTCATCAATCAATTTCCAACTAGGTAGGTATGTTCGGTAAGGACGGACAACAACCACCGAACTCTGATCATAGAGTTATCATTATCATGGAATTTCTCCAAGATGGGTCCTACCATTTTTCTTAATAACTTAAATCAGACCAATGAAAAATTGTGTATAGTAATATTTGCATTCAGTAGGTGACTCTCCCGGTGCCTGAGGCATGTATGCGGTGCCTGAAGCATGTATGGGTAGTGTGGTTATCGTGCGATAAGCGTGTTGTGGATTGTCGTGGTGTGGTGGCTGGGCGGCGGCGCGGCGTAGCGTGGCGCGATGGCGGCGCATCCGCGTCGGGTAACGGGTCGCGGGCCGCGGCGTGGAGCTGCGCGCGCTGACGTCACCGCTCGATAATGGCCGCCGCGGCCCCCCGCAACCCGCGTCCCGCACCCCGCCACGAGTCGACCTCCACTCGGCTCAGTCTCTCGTCAACCGCTTACGAAGTTAGTGTCTTCCGGCTTCACAACGACCGGTGTCCGCGGACCCGAATGTGAAACTTGTGTTTCCTTACCATGGTGACGGTGTTTCTTTTTGAGAGTTTTATAAAACTGTGAAAATTTTTAAGAGAAGTGAAGAAAACCGATCTCTCGCGCTCCGCTCGACGCCCGGTGGCGAGATGTCGGTTATGCAGAAGCGTCAGCACTGTTACTTGTGCGATTTGCCCCGCATGCCGTGGGCAATGTTGCATGAGTTTTCAGAGGCAGTATGTCGCGGGTGCGTTAATTATGAAGGCGCCGACAGAATTGAAGTGGTGTTGGATACAGCACGTCAGTTGAAAAGGGCTCACGGCTTTCAAGAAGGCCGTGGACCGACTCATGTTAAAGGTGCTCATCGTGCACCACTCGAAGCCCACCAGAACGGAGCTGAAACAGCAACCAGGGGCCAACCAGCTCCGCCGGCGCATCACACACCTACAGCAGGATTTACGTTACACCATGCGCGGCCAACAGCAAACACTGGTCTCCTCACAGAGTATGGCCGCAGGGACGAACATGAGGGTCGTCGACTCGCACATTTGTCAGCACACCATCTGCCAACGCATGGTGGCGCTAGACTAGCTCCTGGATTAACATTAAAGAGGCCGTTGGATGATGACGATCATCAAAATCACCACGAACCAGCTAAACGGTTATTAGAAGAGCACCCTCGGCCGCCACTAACTCGTGGCGAATCTCTGCCAGCTGTTTCACTTGCTGCACCATTTGCTCCAGATCGAGTCTTCAAACAGGAAAAACATCCTCTTCGAACTCCTTCATTCGATGCTTCATTCAAATCTAATGGTAAGTTTTTGAGATACTCTCAATTTGTTAATCATTTGGTAGTCCACATTGTTCTAGTACAAAAACAACAGCTAACGATGTAAGACATAATAATACATACTTACTGCAAAACTACTTTCGTGTTTTCTGTAAAGATCAATGAAATGGTACCTAATTACTTTCACTTTCTTTTGGTATTTATAATCAAACAAGTTAAGAACTGCATAAAGCATATATAATCTGAAATAGATAGGTAGGTTATATATTTATCTGTAACTTTGTTCGAGGGCTGGACCTGAAAAATTACGTTTTTCTGTTGTATTTCTCATAATTCTCTTATTCGCCGAAGTGAACTAGGTGAACTAGTTAACGAAGTGAAAAATTTGTAACTAGGCACAAAATAGGTACTGCTTCACTTTTCGACAATGGACCTTAATTATACCTTACTGTTCTTTACCTAATTTTTTTCATTACTGTAATTAAGGAATACTCTGCTGCAATTAATTTATTACTCGGAGAATAATAATTGTGAGAAATAGCATATCCCAATATTGCTGTTTACATGTGACAACGAAAACCTTGTCCAATGTAATCATGCATGAGAGTGTAGCGATAAATAAAACTTCATGCGTTGTAGCCGTTTTGCGCAAGCGAGCGGCGGACACGGGATTCATATCTAGGTAGGTGCATTAACTCAGTCCATAAATACGAAACCGGTTTGACTGGCTGAGCGTTCTCGAAAGCGAGCCGCTCTGTTGTGGCCTCTCGCACACAAACACACTACTTACAGACACCCACACGTAATGTAAACGTGGTGCTGTGAATGCAAGTACGACATTGCGCGGTACGGCAACGTCGCGTGACGACATTTTCGCTTGCGTACGTAACTATGTAGGTAGGCCAGCCGCGGCGAAAAAATATAACGCCTGCCTACGCTTGGCAGAGTCGCTCGACCACATTCCGTTGGCGTGTGTGTAGGGAGCGCAGCCACGAGCCGTCGGCCAAAAAGGTCACTGCGCGTGACGTCATTCCTGCCATATGGGCCGGGCCTTCACACAACAACCGATCGACCATCACTCACTCCCTTTCGTACGTTATACTAATGAATAATAAATGTTTACTTTCAATTAATGCGTTCTTAGCGTTCCATACTTTTTAAGCCGTTGCCCGAGATAACCATATCGTCCAAGTAACTCATTCAGCTATTCAATTAAAACAAATAATTATTTTGAAAAACATTGTTATTCTTCTGAATATTTTTCAGACCTATTAGTCCTATTACCATTATGGACAAATAACTTTATGTAATTAACTAATTTCTGTTTATGAACTAATTAATATCTTTAGTCATAGATACTTGATCAAACTCCAAACAGAAGTCATAAGTCAGATGCGTTGCTAATTTGTTTTTATCGAACCAATTTGAAAATACATATTCATATTTTATATAAATATTTAAAGGATAAGGATGTTGTGACGGTTAAGTATATACATAATATATCGTATGTAGATGGCAAATACTCTTGAGCGCGAGACGTTTGGCAACGTTGCACCGCGCTTCGGCTGCTGCGATACGTTTCGTTTTATATTCGTGTGCCGCTCGTATCACTCTTCAATTTTATGTGCTTATTACCCACTCGTCTACTACGGCACTTGGCCGTTTGTCCACAGCGCCACGTTGTGAACAGGCAATGACACACCGCGCAACGTAAGCACGTATTAACACACAATGCTATTTATACAAGATTCTATGCGTGTGTGACCGTGTGTTTACTATCCGTCGCTTCACCGCAAATGATGTGTCATCCGACGATAAATGTAAGGTTATTTGGACAAATGAACTAAATGACTTTCTCTTCATTTTGTCAAAGTGAAGCCATCAACATCTTGAATACCTACAATTATGTTACCTACTAAGAATTCCAATTTAAACGCTGCTTCCTGTAGGACGACAAGACCTATTCTGGGTTGCTGCGGCAAACAATTACGATTGATAGGTAAAACTTGAGTGTACTGTTGTTTTCGTACTATTTTTAAATAAAGCGACAAAAGTAATCATTTGAGTTGAAACTAGAACAATGCTGACTTATCTGATATATTGGTTTCATTTTAAGTAAATGGTTATTGACTAACTTCTGTAGTTAAACTAAGAGCAATTAAAATCTTGCAGGCTATGGTAACAGCGCGCCGTTAACAAATGGATCGGCTTCATCACCATTGGGCCGTGCTGCCGGATCACCTCCAGTAACAGGTGCGACAGGCGCGGGCCCATCACCGATGGCGGCACTAATGTCGGTGGCCGATAACACGCTGCCACCCGGTTCTCCGCGATCTGCCGGTGGCTCGCCCCCACAAGCTCCACAGCAGCGCTCTAACAGCCGTTCTAGCCAACACTCGCCTAACTCTTCTGGTGAGTTTCTTCATTTTCTGTTGCTGCCTAACATTCACAATTGTATGAACTGATTAACAAATACATTTTGTTAATGCTTTGATCATGGACCATGAATTTCTAAATCATTTTTATTCAATCATTCAATGGAAACATAATTAATCTGTCATTGCTATTAGTTTGTCTCTCCTGGAAATCACGCATTTCCCATTGACATCATCCATTTAAAGTTTTGCTCAAAAAGATCTCATTATCAATGTAAACAATGCTTTAAGGAAAAAGACAGAGCTTTATTTCGATAAGCGGGTGTCCTATGTCCGTGGGCGCCAGGTTAGAGGCGTGGTGCCCGACGACCGTTCTTGCCCAAATCGTCCATTAGTTGGTTTTATCTACCACGCTCTCGCCGCGTGCTGAAAGTCGTGAGAAAATTGGTCTCTGCACTCAAAACAATGAATTAATGATAGTCGAGTTTTTTACGGTTTTTCGATGATGTAATTTCGTATTATGTTAAGAATCGCGTAATTTTATGGGCGAAAATTCAATGTTTATTCGGTCCGACAGGGTCGAACGGCGGGCGGCGGTCGTCGGGCTCGCGGCACGTGTCATCGACGACATCGGTGTCGTCGACTGAGGCCGGAGAGGGCACTGACGCCTCTGCTCCTGCGCCAGCTCCTCTCCTCAAATGCACGCTGTGTCAAGAACGCCTCGAAGACACGCACTTCGTTCAGTGCCCGAGCCAGCCTCATCACAAGTTCTGCTTCCCCTGCTCCCGGGATTCCATCAAGAGACAGCAAGGATCAGAGGTGAGCCAATACGCACTATGCATGTATTTTTTAAATTCATATTACCTACGTTTTAAAAAATGAGTAGTCATTCAAACCAAGACAAGTAGTTTTTTTTAGATAATATTGTTACTGACGTGACTTTGTTTACTTTCAGGTATACTGTCCAAGTGGCGAGAAATGCCCACTGGCGAACTCGACAGTCCCATGGGCTTTCATGCAGGGTGAAATCGCAACGATTCTCGGCGAAGAATTTAAACCGAAAAAGGAAAGAGAGACCTAAGGCTTCACAGTAAAGCCCCGACTCTACCTCTTGTCCCTCTCGCTGTGAATGCGAGAGGTGTAGCCGCGGCACGAGGCCGCAAGCGCTTCGGCGCGCGGCTCCGCGGCGTCTCCCCAGCTGCAGTGCCATGTCACCAGCTGGTTGTTCTGGAACCGATTTCTTGTACATATATTCTGTAAATAATCTTACTTTAGTTGCTCACTGAAACTATTGTAGATCGGAACTGGCTTTGATGCGAGGTTAGGAAGGGGTATGCGCCGTATTCAGCATATTGTATTTGTAATCTTCTAATTATTTATTGGAGACTCAGGGGAGTTATTTTTTGTAATTATATTCATGTGACGAAAATGGTGCAATATTCTGAATATAGTACATATCTGTTTTTTGAACATTTTTGGATTCTGTCTCAGTCAGAGACTTGTTGGAGGATATTTCTATCTGAGTAGTTCTCGTTTTCATTACGGGCGAGGTTGTTCGGATGCCATTTTCGTAGTTACCTGTAGGTCCCGAACCATAGTGAACTTGGCATTTATTTATGTGATTCTTATACACAAGTATTACGATATATTGATCATGACATATTTTATGTAGACGGAAGTACTGATTGTATAAACATAGATTTGGAAATCATAACTGTATCGCTTCCTGTACAGACATTAGGTCAACGTATATTGTATTAATTATAACAAAAGCGCGTGCAAAATAGTCTTCTTAAACGAAGTGATTTGTTCAGAGTGGCTCGAGTTCCGTTACTGTCTTGCATTCGACGACTAATTCGGCGTGTTTAAAAAAAATAAAAATATATTATTTTTTATTGGGATCTTCATTCAAAATTCTAATTTGGGCGTGTTTACGGAGTTATCGATGTTTTGAGTTTGTTATTTGGTAAGGCTAAGTTAATGAGTTTCTTGGGGATAAGATGCGCCGGCACTGCAATTGTTGTTATTCCACAGCAGGCTTGCAGCGCGGGCGCACGGTAGGCTACAGTATTAGCGGGATCGCTTTGCACTTGTGGGGGCGTACCTAGTCATTTTGTGAAATGTCAAATTGTCAGAACCGCGCGTACGCGGCCGTTATAGGAACTCTTAAAACTCGCTGCTGTATTTGTATAAAGTCAAGTAATTATCATTATTATATGTCATAATGTTTAATGTTTCGTAGTGTAAGTCAATTTCGAAGGCTATCAGATATCGGCCGCTCGATCAGATTTTACATTTGCATTTTGATATTCGTAGAAACACTTTGGTCGATTCTATGATTTTTATTTGTGAAGGAGTAGTGTTAACCTAGTGTACTGTTACTAATGAAACTTTGTCAAATTTTATATGAGTACATCTTGTAGTTATGTATTATTTTAAAGTACAGCATTTGTTTTAGTTTCATTATTAGTAGACACGGCTTTATTTTTCTGTGCGCTACTGTATCTAATTTTGATGTTTATGGAACTAAGTCTAATCCGCTTTGTTTTCCGTTATTGTGTAATATCGTATCTATATCGAGACAAGAAAATGTCTTTAAATGCATGCTATTTGTACATTCAATTAAATTGACATGTCCATTATTTATTTTAGGAGATATTACGTGTATATAATACGTACTTTGTACATAATTTAACTTCTTTGTAAATATGGTAGGTAGAATGGAACAGCCTATAATTGTTGAGAGAGGCCTTCCATCCAGTATTACTAGAAAAGTGAACATTGTAGGTCAGTGATTTTTTGTCGAATCTTTCGTTTCTAACACAATAGTTCCTTCATTGTAGGTTTTTATTTTTATCTCTCTTGCAACCAACTGCAACTATCATGACCGGTACTTAATTTGTACCAACCGTCACATAACAATCGAATACAGTTTGTAATTATTTTACTAATTAAAAAACATTGTGATAGTAATTTAACTATTCCACTTTTTATCAATTTTTACTTTCGGGAATGATGCTTAACGTCGTATTTCTGATAGTTTCGAAATTGATGGCTAGTATTATCAGTGAAATCACCCTTTATGGGTATAAACTGATTAGTTTCCGCCAGTAATGGCAAAGAATAAATTGTAAGCACAAAATGTGCAATTTTTTTACCACTTGGCATGTTAAATGTGTTTTATTTTTACCCAGTGATGTTTCAGAAGCATCTGATAACAAAATGTGTGGTATCGTAGCATTTGTTGTATTTTTGGAGCAAATAATTTTTTACTGAAGAGAAAACTCATAATAACCAATAACCGTCTGCATGTAGCCCGTATCTTGGAAGTCTCATGCACATTTCACATGCCAAAGTGTTTTAGTCCGCCTTTTCTTATAGGCTTGTTTGTAGCGGTCGAAAAATCGATCTGAGAATATAATTTTGAGACTCGTCTCTTTCTTACTGTAATCAGCAAATGAAATGCTTCGATTAAGACGTTAATGTACATGTTGGTGAAATACAATTGATGTGATTTTGTACGTTGTGATTTCATTTATTCCTTTACCAAACCTGCAACCTGAACTTGGGAACAGTACTTACTTAATAAATGTTTTTTTTTGTATAAGTATTTGGTAAGTAAAAGTACATTAAATATACTAACATACACCATATTGCCAGAATAACATGCATGGATCATCACAGCATGATCGTATACTAGGTAAGAAGATAAGATCTAACATCTACAATTAATAGGTAAGTATATCATTTAGTATTCTCGCGATACTTTCACTACGCTTAAATATACAGGTTGAAAAAGAACCTAGCTTTATTGAAAATCCTGAACCAGTACAGAACACTTTTTTTAAGTTAATTTTTTTTTTCATAAACGTAGACTACTCGGGTACACCCCCCGAGCGCTTCCCGCACCCCTCGTGTGCCTGGTGTAGGAGTAAAGTAATGTCTACGTTTAGGCAAAAAATGAACTATTCCCATTGAAATAATATTTAAAAAAAATTTTTTCATAAATGTGTTCTTTGAGTGATACTGCTTCAGGATTTTAAATATAGCTAGGAGGTTTTTAATCACCCAGTATATGAAGGGTTCCTTACCACGATTTTCAACCGACTTCAAAAAAGGAGGAGGTTCTCAATTCGACTATATCTTTTTTTTGTATGTTTGTTATGCGATAACTTCGTCAACTGTTGGCCGATTTTCAAAATTCTTTTTTTACTAGCTTTCCGCCTGCGGCTCCGCCCGCGTGGACTACAGGTTATATCGTGCCCAGCTGTGGGATAAAATGTAGCCTATGTCCTTTCCCAAGGTCTAATCTATCTCTGTACCAAATTTCATCAAAATCGGTTCAGTAGTTTAGGTGTGAAAGACGGACAGACAGACAGAGTTACTTTCGCATTTATAATATTATTAAGGATTCGAAAAGTATTAACGAAAATGATTCGGCATCTAAAAAAAAATCAACAAAAACCAAATAATACTTACTTACAAACCAGAACATCATCTAAATACATAAATGAATGACATTTTCGTTTGTAGTTATCCGCCAATAGTCATTTTATACCGCAAAAATGGTAAAACTAAAGAAATTCAGATAGATTGTAGTTACAAGACTTCTTCAGAGGACTTACGATCCTGAAACTATTGATTGGGACTTTATAAATTAATTTCTTTTTTAACCCTAGTTATCTTCTTTGTGCGAACTTTTGTTGGGATTGAAGGCGGTGACTCAATACGTTTTTAACGCGAAAAATGATCTTTTTAATTGTGTATTTAATATTTTGGTACTGTTACAAGTATCAGTTATCCGTGACAACAGCACCAAAATATGGTAAAGTTTAGGTTGAAACTTTGGTATGCGGCGCCCCAGATGGCGCTCTGCACGTACCTCGTATGCGGGAGTATTTGAGTCTTATCGCGCGCACTTGGAACTTGTAAGTTTATTGCCTCTAGTGTTTATATTTTTCAATGGATCAGTGTAGAGTCTTTTCTTATGAGTTAGGAGATGACCAAGCTTCATTATTATAAACAAAGTGAGTTAGAATATAAGATATATTTGTACAGTGTGTTTATTTCAAAGATTATGAAATTTGTCACCAATTTTGTTTATTTTTTCTTTATTATCATTGGTTCACAAAAACATGTGTTGTAGGTATGTATTGTGTAATAGTCAAAGACCATAATAATATTATAAAGAAATCAACACAACAAAACGCCTACGAGCTCCGAAAAACATACCTATGGCTGTAACTTTTTTCGCTATGACAGTCTTTGTTTTTTTCTTTTTAGGGTTCCGTAGTAATCTACGAACCCTTATAGTTTCGCCATGTCCGTCTGTCCGCGGGTTTCCTAAGAAACCCTTGGTACTACAGAGCTAAAATTTGGCATGGTCATACATATAAACTACGCTGCCAGAACTGTAGAGTAAAATCTAAGAAAAAAATTTTTTTCGGGTGTCACCAATAGACGTGAAAGGGCGATGAATTTTTTTTTCTCGCCTATATCATCAAATAGGGTATCACAGGACAGCTTTTTAAAAGACAAAAGGGGTTTACTAAGAACGTTTTTCGATTTAGCACTCCGTTTGCGAAAAATTAATTTTTAAAGTGAAAATTTTTGTCAAACACAAGTGTCCCCCACCTCTACCAGCTAAATGATTGTTTCTAAAAATGTGAAAAAATTCACAGTGGTAGTATATACAACGAAATTAAAAGGAAAACTATCACATATACGATGACTCTTCAAGTTTGCGAGTAATAGTCGACCAAGTGCCGAACTTAGTTGGGATTAATAAGAATATTTTACTAATATTAGATCCTTGGTACTACAAAGCTGAAATTTGGCATGGTCATACATATTGATCGCGCCAACAGATTGAAAAAATAAAATGGTGAAAAATAAAAAAAATCGGATGTTTCCATGGATTTTTTTTTCTCGCCGATATCATCGAGTGAGATGTCATAGGATAGCTTTTTAAAAGATAAAAGGGGTTTACTAAGAACGTTTTTCGATTCAGCACTCCGTTTGAGAAAAAATGATTTTTAAAGTGATTTTTTTTATTAAAAACAAGTGTCCCACTATACCAGCAAAACGATTGTTTTTAAAAATGTGATAAAATTCACGGTGATATAATATACAAAGAAATTAAAAGGAAAACTATCACACATAAGTTGGCCCTTCAACTTCAAGCTGGCGAGTAATAGTCGACCAAGTGCCAAACGTTGTTAGGATAAATAAGAATATATTTACTAATATTAGATCCTTGGTACCACAGAGCTAAAATTTGGCATGGTCATACATATTGATTGCACTGACAGATCTAAAAAATAAAATGGTGGAAAAAAATTGTTTTTCGGATTTTTTACCATACACGTGAAAGGGCGATTGTTTTTTTTTTCTCGCCGATATCATCAGGTGGGTTATCTAGGATAGCTTTTTAAAAAATAGAAGGGGTTCAGCAATTCAGCAATCAGTTTGGGAAACATTAATTTTTATAATGAAAAGAAATGTGGAATAATTCACGAGGGTATATTATTTCCAACAATAATATTATCGCAAAAAAAATACAAAAAAAATTAAACTTACGACGAAGTGTACCCTTATCCAAATAATTACGAAAATGACATCAAAACTATACACGATCACTACGCGACCTGCTTTAGCAGCAGCTCGATATTATTATATTATTCCTAACAATATTATCGCAAAAAAAAAAAAAAAAATACTTATTTCTGAAATTACCAACTTTTTCATACGTTTGTTTTTGATACAATAGTATTTGGGGATTTTAACATGCTCGTAGAATTAAGAAGCCAGCTGCATATTTGAACCATGTTGCTACGAAACCCTACAATGCGCGTGGCCCGTCACGCTCTTGGCCGGTTTTTTTAGACTAAAAATTATTCTCTCTGCCACTTATCAAAATACTTTGAGCGTCTAACAATGCTTTGTATCCGAATAATAGGCGCAAATCTCGAACCGGTGTTTGCGGCAACCATGGGTGCCGGCCGCATACGAGGGACAAAACGCTGCGTATACCATACCACAGGTTAACCTAACCTATACCATATTTTTAGGTTATATGTACGCATTATAATATGTTTAAATCTACAATTAACTACCTACCTATCTATACCTTTCCAAAACAATGCAACGAGATGCAACGCCCTTTACTTTAATAATGGTTTCTAATTCCTATCTCGTTTACTTCCAAATCTTAACAGTGTGTAGGTATGTATGTATTCAGTACTGTACTATTACTATTACAAATGTAACAAAAACACGTTAACAAATAAATGTATTATATACTTAAATCACAACATATTTTCTACCGTGATTCCAAAAACCTCGACTGCAAGGGATAAGAGTAAGAAAAACAAGAAAAGCGCCATCTACAGCAATACTGCACAAAGTACTTTATTGCGCTCATTACCGGTGGATGTCGCTGTGCCTAATAAACACAACTTATTTACTGATGAAGTTCCTAAATAAGAAAACATATTGAAAATGATTCTTCTGCAGAAAAAAAATCAACTTCTTAACACATACTCGTTTTTGTAATTGCAGAAAAGTACAAGTGCCCTTAAACGTAATTTTAATTAGATAAAACTTTTACGTGAGACTACTTAGAGAAATTCAGATAATATTAAGCAGTGTATATTCATGTACTTATGTTATTTTGAACTTAATCTATATTGAAGATTTCTTTCTTTTTGCCCCACAGATCGGAGCAGCGGTACGACCGAGAGGATGCCAGAACCGCTGTGTCTGACCAACAGATGAGAGCTATGCCGCGATACCCAGTCGATCGATATTTGGTTAGTACTTTAAATTATTTACATACCTAATTGAATAATACAGGGATTTGGTAAAAAATTCAAAAATAGCCTGCCATCTCACCTTATCTTATAGTCGTAATGCGACTATACCAGCTGCGTTAATTGCGTTATCATGGAAGGCCGGAAGAAATTGCCACAATAGCTTCCAGTACCTATAGTAAAAGGAACAACACTGCTTATAAAAGTAACTGACTAAACAGTATTATTTGTGTTTCAGGTTGAGAACAGTACTAAGATTGAAATGGTGAACATCAACGATGACGATCTTTGGAACTCCGAGCCGGCTTTGCGCCCCGAGGACGAAATTATGCTTCGTCAGCTCCATAACATGCTTCAGACCACCGCTGACGACCTCAAGCAGCTTACTGGCCAATTGGCCCAAAACCGCCCACCTCCAGTTAACACCTTCCATCAGAAAACCCAGCCGGTGCCGTTTGACGATGAGTTTAATGAAAAAATCCATATAGAAGAACTTGTCAACGCAAAATTTTTCGGGCACAATGTTATCCATAAACCATCCATACGAAAACCATTCTCGGAGTCACCGAAATTCGCACCGAAGCCTAATGTCAATACTGGGGTCCAAGTAGATACCCTACTTTATGCTAAGAAACCAGTTGTAAATAAGAATTTAGAAATAACAAAGACTAGTATAATGGAAATTCAAGAAAAAAAAAGTAGAAGTACAAAAAAGACAGTGGACTCTGCTAAAGCTCCCATCAACGCACCAGCTGTAGCTTACAACGAGTTTATTTATAAAAATGTGGAGCCTACAATGGCCATCGCACAGCGGAGTAAGCTCAAAAAGCAAGATTTGCCAAGTATAAATATTAGAAGCGAATTAAAAGAACAGAAGGTTTTGCAACTAGATATTTTTCCAGATGATAATGTTAGCGAAGAAAATTTAACCAGCAAATTCAATGTCGGTGTCATAACAGTAGAACATGAAAAGAAAACTCCCACAGAAGATCCCAAAATAGTGATATCTAATAGAAGACAAACATCAAGTTATACTAATAAAAGAATTCCTATTAGAAAATCTACTAAAATGTTAACTTGTGAGAGCAGCGGATCAACGAATAACAATAGTTCTGACACACAAATTCATCCTAAAAAAGAATTAAAAGCCGTTATCAGATCACCAACTAAACCTCAAACACGCGATCGAAGCAAAAGCAAGAAAAATAACTTGTTTACAAAAGACACTGGTACACGGTCACACACTAATTTAGAAGAATGGAAAAGAAAACTGAATTCAATCTACGGCCAACCTTCTACATCCAGAAACTGCTTTTCAAAAGTAAACAACACCTCTGCTAAAAAGTCAAATCTCTCTGCAAGTGTTGATAGACCTAGGAGTGGATTAAATAACGCAGAATACATTCCATACTCAAAACTAACACTTGGTGGAGCTAAAGTAAGTGATATTGAAAGAGAATTATCTGATGTACGCAACAAAAACGACATGCCTTTAAGCCATTTAGTAGATAAAATTATAAGCAGTAGAGAAAACTCATTTCACACTGAAACGCCAAAAAAAAGCAAACGAAAAGAAGATAAGAAAAGTCCAAGAATATTGACAACATCTGATGAAAACTTACTTCATGAAGTAATTGATATAGAAAAAACTGTAAGTGAAACTATAGAGAAAAGTTCAAAAAATAAAGACAAGAGTATGGAAAACAAGACACCACTTACCTCAAGTGAAAGCAAAGAAGAAGAAGACAAAAACAGCTACGTAGATGATTTTGAAGAAGATAAATCTGATGACTCTCAAAACGAAAGCAAAAATGAGTCAGATGGTTCCGAACATCAAAATGAAAAAGCTATCAGTGATAATGATAGCAATTCCGAAACTGATAACGTTGAAATGAAACCAAGTATTAAAACAAATATTCACAACAAGACGTTTACTAAAGCTCAGACTCTTGCTATTAAAGAGTCAGTTGAAGTATTTGAATTTATTCATTCTGTTGACACTCAAGATTCAGCTACTCAAAGTCAGACTATTCAAAAGATTTCTTTAAAGGAAACTCAAACATCACCTCGAAATGATAAGCCGAATATACAGCCAATACATAACGATTTATGGACCTTGGATCCAAACGGAGAAGTCGAGAAAATGTTTAAACTCGAAAAAGATTTTATAAAAAAACTTATTGTTGAAGAATATGGAGAACTATTGGAGAAAAACGTCGCTAAACCTGCTACTTCAACAGGCAGTGGTGGAGAGAAGCAAAAAAATGTCTCGGCAATGCAAAAAATTACTCAAACGTCCCCTGCACGTGTGAAAAGTGTGATGACCTCACCCACTAGAACTAAAACAAGGACTACATCGCCCTTTTTATCTTTAACAGTTGATCATCAAACGAGCCCTATGATTGTGGTGACAAATGAAGAACAACTGACTCTTCAGGTCGAAGATGATGAAGAAGGTATTTCAATTAACTTATCTTCTCCCAGATTTAATTTACGTTTACCACAGAGTTCTCGAGAAGTGTTATCTAATCTTGAAGGAGCCAGTGTCACTCCTATCAGCGTAAAGTCTACAGGACAACCTAATGATCCAAAGAAGAAAGATGAATTTCCAGTTACATCCAACACTTACAGGAAAACCGTTGTCAGCAGTTCTAGTTCGGAAGTAGAGAACTCTTCTGAAATGAGCAGTTTGGGAGAAGTAAAGCTTAAATTAAAAAGACGAATTAAAAAGAGAGTATCGTCTATATCTGAATCGAGCGAGAGTTCATCGATGTCGAAATATAGTTATAATGTTCCATATGGAGGGATTATCCCTTTGAAAAGCGAAGGTGAGGCTAGTTTTGGGCAAGCGATACGAAAAAGTTCGAACAAAACGAGTGAGGGTGAAACTAGTTTACGAAAGCTGCCTAAATGATATACAATTTTGCATCGTTTAGTTCAATATATAGCCTGCATTTTACTGATGTTAATACTTGATTATCTGGTAAGTGTTAGTTATTGTGCGTTGGCTATGACTTAATGAATTACCTAGTTTTCAATGCATTGGAGTTAGGTTATGTTGAAAATCAATAAAAATAATGTTATACTTAGATACCTATTTGTTGCGTGATGGTAAAAATATAACACTTGTTCACCGTGAGTACAAATCAAATACTTATCTCAAAATAGTATGTAAAATTGTTGTACAGGTGCATTTTAGTATTTAAGATATTTTTTTACACTACGCCATCTATGTTAAGTTTAATGACTGAATTAAATAATTGTTCAGAATAATTTGTTTAGTCTTTATTCTGTCTTTTTTTTTGACGACGTCAAAATTATTATTGTGAACCTGCAATAATTTATCTTTTGGGTCTTCTATGCAAGTGGGTGTGTATTCCGCATTCTTTTGCTTAATTGGCATTTTCTGGGTTAATTCACTCCATCGTCGACCTCATCTATGATCTTGGTCAAGATTGTGGTCAAGAGTTTTTTTTATAAAGCATGGGTAAACTCTTGATCATAATCTTGCTGCCCCTTTGACTAAGATGAGTTAACCCATCTCATAATAAAAAATATGGTAGTCTTGGAATAAATGTTACCTTTTGTTCGTAGCGTTATATCTATTATGGTTAAAAACGTTAAAAATATATACTTTTCCTTGCTACCGAAAGTAGGTAAGTTTCTTGCTAGTGGTTGTGAGATGGCCTCGCTTTTATATCTCTTTTTGCCATTAATTGGGCAAAGATCTCCCCTATTTTTTAACCGACTTCAAAAAAAAGGAGGAGGTTCTCAATTCGGGTGAATTTTAATAAAAAAAAAATTATGTTTGTTACCTCAAAACTCCGTTATTTGTAGACCGATTTCAAAAATTTTTTATTAGTTCGGTAGCATCTACTTCCAGATTGGTCCCATAAATTTTTTATCGAAATCGCTTTAGTAGTTTAGGTCAAAAATAAAATAAAAACTGAAATTTACGGTCATATATGTGCATGATAATAGGTCATCAATGTAAACGAAGCAAAAGCGAAGTTGTTCCCTGAGACTTTTAAGTTATTTTTAGGGCTCCTTTGTGTCCTGGGGCTACCTACTCTACCGGTCACCGTTTAGTGACCGGTAGAGTATATTACCACCTCACATCTTTCCTGCCGTCTGGTGATCGGTTGATAATATCACCCCATATCTTTCATGCCATCTGGCGATCGGTTTGAGAATTGTACTTCCCCGTATCTTTCTTGCCATGTTGCGACTGTTTATGACTATTACCACCTCATATCTTTCCGTGGGGTGAAAGTAATTGATCACTTAACTATATCGCTCTTTAATCTCGAATGATTTATAATAAATCTACGAGGGAGTTATATGAATGACTAGCATCCCGCTCGGGACTTCGTTCCCGTGGGAATTCGTGAAAATTATGTAGCCTATGTTACTCAGGGATAATGTAGCATCCTAATGGTGAAATAATTTTTCAAATCGGTCCAGTAGTTTCGGGGCCTATTCGTTACATACAAAAATACAAATCTTTCCTCTTTATAAAATTAATATAGATAAATGATAACCTTTAAAAAGAATAAAATAAAATATTTTTAACAAAAAATTGACCCGCCTTCAAAAAGGGTGAAATAATTTTTTAAAGCTATGTTCACGAGTAAGTAGTAGTTACGGGTAAGACAGCAAATAGGTGAATTCATAGCGGAATATGGTAAATAGGGAGGAATGTTTTTTTGACGTCGGCGCCGGTTTGAACAGGACCAAGTTTAATGAAATAAGTATTCACACAAGCTTATTTTTGCAGTATAAATACTAAGATAATTATGCCATGCGAGTAATTATTCGGCGCCGACGTCAAAAAAAACATCCCTTTCTATCTACACTAATATTATAAAGAGGAAAGATTTGTACCTATTTTTGTATGTTTGTAATGAATAGGCTCAAAAAGTACTGGGCCGATTTAAAAAATTCTTTCACCATTAGGATGCTACATTATCCCTGAGTAACATAGGCTACATAATTTTCCCGAATTCCCACGGGAACGAAGTCCCGAGCGGGATGCTAGTTTACCATATTCCGCTATGAATTCACCTATTTGCTGTTTTACCCGTAACCACTACTTACTCGTGAACATAGCTTTAAAAAATTATTTCACCCTTTTTGAAGGCGGGTCAATTTTTTCCAATCTTCTGTTTTCAAAGTCAAAGTCAAAAGTGTTTATTTCATTGAACATATAAAATGATACTTGAACACGTCAATATTATGAATTACATTAGCACTTTTGGCTTTGCGCCTATTCGCAAAGGTGCAGTCTTCCTCAGGAGAAGAATAGGCAAGAAACTCCGAGGGTCGCTCTTTTTAAGTCAATCATATAAATTTTCTTACTTTTAATTTTAATTGACTTAATATCTGAATAACTCTGGAGCTGAGCAATTTATTCCCATGGTTGCTTGTCTAACAGATAATCCGAAATTCTATAATAGCCCTTTTTACAAAGTTTTTGTTTAATTATCGTCTTAAATTTTTCTAAAGGTAGGTTTTGAATACACATGGGAATCTTATTGTAGAAGCGTATACATTGACCCATAAAAGAGTTTGTTACTTTGTAGAGACGGCTGTCTAGTATATCCAAGTTATGTTTGCTTCTAGTGTTTACATTGTGCCTATCACAATTTTTCTTAAACAATTGTTCATACAAAAGATTATTAAATATATACTGGGACGCAAATGTCAAAATATCTATTTCCTTAAATCTATTTCTAAGAGACATTCTAGGTCTCATTTGATAAATCGCGCGAACAGCCCTTTTCTGCAGGACAAATATCTTATTAATGTCGGCAGCATTACCCCACAGCAAAATGCCATATGACATAAGGCTGTGGAAGTAACTGAAATATACGGTTTGGTAGGTATAACCCTTTTGAATGCGTTCAACTCGTCACGCCATCTCTTGCGGGTTGTACACTCAAGAGCACGTCAAGCTTGACACTTAGGACTTTGGACCGGCCCTGCATTGTATGGCGCGCATTATAAATCAGAGCTCAGCTTAAACTGGAAGTGTAAAGCGTGACCTGCTCTTGACTGTACATACCACGACGTCGTCGGTGTCCGTCGATATCCATAATTGACGACTACGTTCGCCCATCCAGTCGGAGTTTTTAACCGTGTGGTGTTTAACCAGTTTTTAACCGTATGGTGATCGGTTGAGAATAACACCACCCCATCTCTTTCCGTGGGTGTCGTAAGAGGCGATTAAGGAAACTCAAATGAGACCTGCCTCCTAGTAATCCATCCCAGGCAACGACACTTTATTTTTTTCTGAATCAGAGGTGTCGTCCTATGGTCTCATGCGGTGTGGTAGGCTCTGTGAAGGGCCGTCTGGTTCGCGACCACCCTCCTACCGAAGTCCGACGCCAAACAGCTTGCTGTGTTCCGTCGATGTGTGGGAGTACCAGTGCCTTAATTTGCATTTTCTGGGTTAACTCGCTCCATCGTCGACCTCATCTATGACCTTGGTCAAGATTGGAACCATAATAAAAAATAAATTAATCTGAAAACGCATTTTTCTAACACTGCACCTGCTAGCACATTGTTGAAGTAATCCTACCAACACCCACAACAAGATGAGTAAATACGTAGTCGAAAAACACGATTTAAATTTCCTCCGAAGTCCGACGCCAAACAGCTTGCTGTGTTCCGTCGGTGCGTGGGAGTACCAGTGCCTTTATAGGCATTTTCTGGGTTAACTCGCTCCATCGTCGACCTCACTTTGACCTTATGGTCAAGGTTGAGATCAAGAGTTAACCCATCTTATAATAATAAAAAAAAGAGTGCATTCGGGACACGTGTCCAATCCAGTCCTACTTGAGCTTGGTGGTTTTGTTGCCCTTGCGCACCTCAACAATACGGGCCTGGGATCGCAGAACTGTAATAAATATCTAGCCAACTTATTTCCGATAAATAAGTGCACGAGATTTTTAAAAAAATATTTATACAGTAAGTACCTGTTTATACCCTGAAAGGCTGGCGGCAATACAGAGACGACAACGCATGCCGCATTGTTTTATACAATCAGGAAGGTCATCAGCTCGTTCTAAAAATATCATAATAACATTAATAGTATTTAATCGAGCATCAAATAATGTGTGTGGGTCCTTAAAATAATGAGCTATCAAAATTAATAGGTTGACTATTTACCAAATACACAAGAGTGAAATAAGTGAAAAAGTTGCAGATATAAGAAAATAGTTGTATGTATCATTTTATTTTAAACTGGCAGCGAGATTTATGATTTGGCGAAACAAATTTCAAGGGAATACGTTTTATTAGGATGTGCAATCGTGCATACAAAAATAGAATCGAATAACAATTTGAGAAAATAAATAAAGGTTTTTTATGACTTTTGGGATGCTAGACTCATTTTAAAATTCAAGATAGCGCACATAATTTTTTTTGAGATTGGCCTACCAAATTTTGTATTTCCGTTTCCTTGGTTTATGCAGTTTTATACATTTAGAACCCAAAAATGATTGTTTGCTACCTCTTTAATAATATTAGTCGTCACTTCATGATTTTTAGCAGCACACTCTTGATTTCAACTGCCTTATTTTAATGTTTGCTACCATCTTATAGCAGCCACGTCTCGATTTTTTTGAATCTGTCCTCAATTCTGTCGGCGAAACAGTACAATAGTCGCAAGTTTATTTTTATTGCTGCCATATTATTGCATATTATTGATCATGGGTGTTCGTGTCTGTCTTTATGTATGTTTCGAGGGACTCACGACACAAGGGAAAACCTTAGTGTGAGCCTTCGAGTGTGTAACGTTTATTTATTTTATTATTTACTAGCATCCCGCTCGGGACTTCGTTCCCGTGGGAATTCAGGAAAATTATGTAGCCTATGTTACTAAGGGATAATGTAGCATCGTAATGGTGAAAGATTTTATGAAGTCGGTCCAGTAGTTTCGGAGCCTATTAGTTACATACAAAAATACACAAATCTTTCCTCTTTATGATATTAATAGATTAGCAGCGTACTGTTGTCACTCGCATAAATTATTTCTGTGCCCTCCAAAATTATATGCTATTCGAAACCTGCCACTCACTATCAATATTACATTTGTGTAGAATATAGAATCTCTCATTGTTTTGAATTATAAGTTTAATAACATATCACACCTGAGCCATTCAAGTAATCGTTCAATCTTAACTTTAACCGTGTGATAAAAAGGTGGTTTAAATATCGAAATTCTTGACTTCTTTTTAAATTATTTTACAGTAATCAATCACAAGCTTAGATAAAGAGTAATAACCAGTGTTGTACATAAATGAGTATAAAATTATAAAGCGTGTGTAGCAGTTGAATGTTATGTATAATATGTATTTTTAAATTAATGTAAATATGACGATATTCCTGAGGTTTTTACAGCTGGGCATCTCTTGGGGTATAGTAAGAGCATGTACGTATGAATGCATGCATAAATGCAGTCACACCAATCAACAATACCATCCGGAACAAATACATATCGCTTTAGGAGGTAAGAAATTCTGGAAGATGGTCACGATTCCCCTTTAATAGCCCTACTATGAGAAGTTTTTATTACAATATAAACATGTTACAGAAAATTCCCATGATATAACGGTCACATGGTCCACCATCAAAAACGCAGGAGACGGTTTCATAGATTACGGTATCGACTCTGTTCACGAAAATCGTCTGATTAGTGAACGGAAGGAGTTTACTGACCAAGGGCGATTAAAGAGGAAACAGTGGATCAATGTGGTGAAGTTAAAGAATTTGGAATTTAATACAACTTACGGTAAAGGAATTTACAATTTAGTACTAACTCATTCTGCTATTCTATTTTGCTTCCTATTCTACCTACTTTGCTTCAATGGTAGGCTTCGCAAGAAGTTTTTAGAATCTTGAGAGATGAAGGTTGTCGTTGTCGGTATCAAATTTTATCTTATATGTTTCAAAAATCCGAGGTTGGATTTTTCGTGAGATGTACCCAAAGCACTACAATTTACATAGGAAATTGCCTGTAGGGTGTTGAATAAGTGGTTATGTTTTTAGTGTATACGGTGGGCTCAAACTACTGCAGCAACTGTTCAGAAATCTACTCATTCTCAACTCGTCCGGCTGTAGCCAATACCGTCACAGCCCTCATTTATGGAGACATGGGAGTTGGAAGGTGGTATAATGTGAGTGACTGATAAACGCTAGTATAATACTCGTTTATCCTATAATATTTTCCTTAAAGATCGATTTTACTCAGCGTTGCCAGATTTTTTTTCGGGAAAAGCGGGATTCAGAAAAAAATTGAGAAAAAAGTGGGATTCTTTCGTTGAAAGCGGGACGTTATGAAAAAAAGGAAATAATCAGTAGTTATTTACTACTTATGCTTTTATCTGAATTTCAAATTAAGTTTACGTAATATTGATGATAAGATAGCACTAGCCAGAAAACGTTTTTTAATGATTATATTATTTCTCTTGAAGATTTAACTTCTTTTAAAGAGTGATAGAGAATATGTTGCGGTTGCATCCTCTGAAAAGTTGGACTAAGCCTGTCCCGTTAGGGACCCCGTGAGGGACATTCAATTTTGGGCTAAAAATCGGGACGTCCCGCCAAAATCGGGTACTTAGTCTGGCAACGCTGTTTACTTCAATAGTTAATGACGACGACACGAACAGAAGAAGCAATAGTTAATAACGAATTTAAGAATTGACAAAATGTTTAATTATATGGAACAAGGTATGCGATCAGGGTCATTTGGTGTGCTGTGACCGGAATAACATGGTGCTCTGACCGCGATAACTTGGTGCCCCAACCAGGATAATTCGGTGCCGTGACCAGGATAATTTGGTGCCGTGACCAGGATAATTTGGTGCCGTGACCAGGGTAATTTGGTGCCGTGACCAGGATTATTTGCCGATGCCATGAAAAATTAAAACGAGAATCATCAAGTTAGAGATTTGATTTTGAGATTCTTTAATAACTAAATTAAGATTGACGAGCGTCTAATATGTATTGTCTTATTTGCCATACAGCTTACCTTTTTTGTTTTATCAGGTTATGGCCTATTTGATACAAGAAGTGAACACAAAGAAATACGATTTTGTGATACATGCTGGGGATTTGGCATACGACATGCATGATGACAATGGTCAGCTGGGTGACAAGTTCATGAACTTCATACAGCCCATCGCCGCCAGAGTACCCTATATGGTATGCCCTGGAAACCACGAGTATGCTTAGTAAGTTTAACTAAGCCCGAAATGAATTGATAATTTTATGACGTAGTTACCTAAGTGCCGATATTGCTCCTAGTTTGTATGGAGCAATGAAGCATTGTGCGTGGGTAGGAAAAAAAATATGTTCGAGCTATTGGCATCGATTGGATAGCCTCAGAAACGAAAAGCGACTTCTCCTGCATTACTGCATAATCTACGTACCTAGTATTTTCATAGACCCCTTATTCAGCTGGTTTTTTGTTTATTTTTGCAGCAACTTCAGTCACTACCGAAACCGTTTCTCGATGCCGGGATTTGCAGATAGTATGTTCTACAGCTTTGATTTTGGGCCAGTGCATTTCGTTTCCCTCAATACTGAGGCTTATTACGATGACTCTTGGAATTACCGAGACTGGCGACCTGGAGAGTGAGTTCTTTGTTATGTACTTAAATATAATGCATGATTTAGCAAGTACAGTGATTTTAAAAAACACATCTTCGGGTATCGTTTTCTATTGATCGCAAAGAATTAAACCCGTCGAGTGCTTGTTTACGCCGCGTGCGATACGAATCTCGTACGTCGTACACCATGTGTTCAAAAATCACGCGAAGGTTTAATTGACTATAACCTATTTAAGTCTTTCTTCAGAGTCTGTCTTGCTTTTGCTCAACAACCAGGTCACTAGACGGACTACTAAGACACTTTTATTAGTTACTAGAGGATGACCGGTACTTCGTTCCCATGGGAATTTTATAAAATCCTTCGTTATTCCTTGTCTATGCTTAAGGAACCTTTGCGTCAAATTTCAACTTTCTAGGTTTTAGGCTGGATGTTGATGAGTCAGTGAGTCAGAACCTTATACAGGGCTTTAGGTATCTCTCTTTCAACCTCTCGGTTGGTTAATCAGTCCATGAAACTGAACAAATTCCTCAAGGAACATAAATCAAAATACGAAAAAAAAAGTTTGAGTTCCCATACAAACTTCATCAGCATAATATAGCGCATTTTGTATGGGAGATCAACATTTTTTTTCGTATTTTGACCTGTTTTCCTTGGGGAAGTTGTTCAGTTTCATGGACTGATTAACCACCCGAGAGGTTGAAAGAGAGATACCTAAAGCCCTGTATATTTTATCAATAGAAAATGTTTAAAAATCTTACAGCAAACTAACAATGAAAATCCAGTACGAATGGTTACAGAAAGATTTGATTAACGCCAACGAACCAAAAAACAGGTAATTTTCATTTACATTGACATTACATAAATAGCTTATTAGATCAAGCGTTACAATCAGTCATCTTTTCTGTTTTATGCGAAAAGAATCCGGCGTCCATGGATCATCGTATACGGTCACAGACCCATGTACTGCAGTAACAATAACGAAATAGACCGTTGCAGGGATTACCATAAGTATATCCACCGAATGGGAGACTATGGTAAGTACTGTAAGTTTTTCCTTTTTATGTTGTCCTGTTTCAACGCTTAACCATGTTCCAAGTTTCGATAGGTAGTTGACCTTCAGACACTAGTAACACTAGACCTAGACCTTCAGACACTAGTAGACCTAGTTTGCAAGTAAGTTTAAGTACCGAATTACAATCGTGCTAACAAGGGAATCCTGATTGGATTGCGTCATGGTTTTGTCGTAAGTAGATTTCCTGACGATATTTAACCGATATGTGAAATTAGTGTACCTAACTACTTACCTACAGTCAGATATCTTACGGCTCAAAGGGCGTTTTATTGGTGGGAAGGGCGTCGTATATGGTAGCTTTCACTACCTTTCTACTCTTCACGTATCGCTAAAGTAGCCTATATTACTCTGGTTCCCCTACCTAACCAAGAATGAGTTGCGTGCTTTATAACAACAGCAATAGTACTTATATAAATATTGTGTAGGGTTGGAGCCCCTGCTTGCAAAGTACGGAGTGGACCTTTGTATATGGGCACATCAGCATTCATATGAACGCATGTGGCCTTTGTACAACTTCACTGTCTTCAACGGTTCTGACGAGAAGCCATACGAGAACCCTCGGTAAGGCCTTGGTTTTTTAACTCGAGTATATTTTATAGAGAGAAGTTATTATTGTGGTAGGTATGTGGCAAATATATTTTATTTAGATTATTCGGGAATTATTTAGAATACTTTATTAATGTACACTAAAACTTTAATAAAATTAGTTTGTAATTTTAGGGCTCCGGTCCACTATACCTCCGGTTCGGCTGGGAGTAAGGAAGGCAAAGACGGCTTCTTTGGTATGCAATGCATTCACTATTCCTGTAGTTAAGTAGTCACTAAGATCTTCTACTTGCCTAAACTCATACTTTTCTATTACACTAGAATATAACCTTCACTGACTTAAAGAAGAATCATCAGTATTCTATTACAATTTTCTCTTTACGACTCAGGGGCCCCATAAACCTATGTGCCCAGGACCTCATATAAGTAAAAGACGGCCCTGCTGACAGTGGCAAAATCACTAAAATCGCGGACGCCATTTGATCAAGAATTGAATTTATTGAACAATATCCAATGCTCCGAAGTGTCGGTCGTGACTGTTCTTACGGTTACTATTTTTGGTGTGACTTAATGATCTTCTTCTGCAGCTCATCCCCCGTCTTGGTCCGCGTTCAGAAGTAGCGACTTCGGATACACTAGGTTGATTGTGCACAACAGAACACATCTGCAAGTTGAGTCTGTAAGACCTTTTTAATTACTTCGAATCACCTTAATTTAGATAGATGACAAAATAGTCTTGGATTTAGTGAGGTTATTTAGCTACTTACATCTTCTGAGTTCTGCCTGAAGTCCGGGACACAGAATCCGTAGTGGGTTGGTTGGCACCTAGTAGCAACCTAGTGATGATGATGACTATTGATGATGATGATGATGACAGATGACGATGATGATGTCCTGCACGACGTGTCCGTCGACGGCGACACCTGCTAGCGCCTGGCGTGCGCTCGGAAGACACGCGCCAAACTGACTTACAATTATACTATTACGACTCCAGTGGACAGCTTCACTGCCCTCTTTGCGACCGAACGTTGAAAACCAAATCTGGCTTTGCCAGTCACATCTGAGCCACCTAGTAGTAATATCGCGCCGCGTCGTCGGTGCCACAGCAGATCACTACTAAATTTTAGTAATGTGTCGTCGCGTCGGTGCGCAAAAACCGGTGTAGTATCAGAAGTTTTTTCGACTAAAACGGATCGCACAAGTTGCGTGAAAAGTATTTTTTTTCTGATTTCGTTGTGTGGTTAAAGTAATGGGTTTCATTTAACTTCTACTGTTTTTACAGATGTCAACTGAAGGAAAAGGAAATAAAACAACTAAGAAAATTGACGAATTCTGGCTGGTCGAAACGGAACAAAAACCATATACTTAGTTTTGAATGAAAAAAAAACAAACTTTTAAAGCACTAACTCTTCAATCGAATCTTCCTTGTAACCCGCGCGACCGGGGACCCGCTGCACGCAGCGCTGATCATATGAGATTACAAGAAAGTTCAAGAAACAGCACGCCGCGCGGGGTTTTACGCAGAACATGAGCTTTTTTTTTCACTTCTACCTCCAACATGGTCGGAGCATATGTTAGCTACTTTCCATTCATACTAGTTCTCGCAAGTATTCCTCTCGCACTTTCATGCTTCATACTGTTCTTTCTATTATTCATCTCGTTCATGCTTTACGGGTGGGTCTCCCGTCTATTCTACTCTATCTAGTGTGCATGTTCTTTATTTATTTGGGATACTGGGGATTAATAAATGTACCAATTGCTTTCTTAATTTACATCTCACATGTATCAATTTTCCAGTATTTACATATTTTACATTTAATACTATGCAGGATATCCTTACCAAAAAACTATACTCTTATGTTATATACTCTTATGTTATATTTAACAAACATTTGGTAACATAAACTTAATCGCTATTTATTTCTTACAATTGTCTTATTTGCTACGGTTATACAGAATTCTAGAAAAGTATCTAATAATAATTGGCTGTGTGTAGCGTATTTCATCGCAACTGAGAATTTAAAAACAAAACCAATGACCCACTGTGTTGCCAACTTGGTAATTTTTTGCGAAATTGTGAATTTAACTGTGTTTGAAGAAAACACGTTTTATTGGAAGAGCATGTAATATTGTAATAAGTTTTATTAAGATATTATGTGTAATAAGTAAAATTTAATATTTTCTGCTTTATAATTAAGTTATTTATTCGAATACACTCTATACTTCCATTAAAAAAACAATAATAACAGTGTGTATAATACAAAAACCTGCAATGTTCATCGCATTCTCATACATACGTGGCGCGGGGTGGCAGAAGATTTCGTTTTATAATATGTAGTGAAGTGATATTATGTATGTGTCAAGGAAAATAATAAGAATCGTAAGAGATAGTTTATTAACTTTCGGAAAATCTTAAATGGCAATTTAAATGTATTATTTAACGTACATATTTTCGGTAAATGATCAATGTACAGTGTCTCGCGGTAAAATGATCCGACGAATGCGAGGTGTAAGCAGATTGGTTGAAAACGCCAGGTGTACGCTGATTGGTTAAATGTCTCACTTGGAACTGCGACGAGTAGGTTTGTTGGTAGCCGAATTTAACGCGTTGGTTGGGTTAGGTTAGGTTAGAACAACGATCCCCAATGCACGAGCCGAGCGAGCGAAGCGAGCGCGCCGCGGCAGCGGCTGGCGAAGTGCCAGAAACGACTGTAGTTGCGTTAAGCGGTAGTCGCATTGACCAATCAGAGAACAGTGTATTATACATATTACGGATGTCAGTTTGAAGTAAAAATGTACACTGAGCAGCGATTGATCCTGTACTATAGTGGAGATCAAATAATACACAATAGAATTAACAACACACAACCGTTCTGGTATCGCGTACGCAGCGGAATGCCGGCGGGGCCATCCCAGCGCCCTCTAGTGTACGTCATTATCAGTGACAGTGTTACCATTTATTTACTAATATGCTACATCTACCTTTTACAATTTAGAAGAAAAACATAAATTAGCATAATAACTTTTATCTAAAATACTTAATCAACTAACTAATGTAAACAGAAATTGATTTTCAGTGGTATCACCTTTGTCTGTATCAAACTTGTAATGTCGCAGTATTTTTCGTAAAACCTGGCTCGCCAATACACACATGCACTAAGCGTCAGTCCTGCTCGGCGGTCGGGCGTTGACTTCCGTCCCCTCCAGTGACGTATGCGCTCGAGACTAGGCTCAAACACTACATCCCTTTCATGTTTTAATTTAGACCCAGAGACAAACGAGTAAAAATATGTTGGAATCAGTATTTTATTTACATTCCTTTTTGGTTACTAATTTATCTTAATTTTATCATCATACAGTTGTACTAATAATTTCTTTAGTCTATTAATTAATTTTACTGCCTTTGTCGTCTTAATTATCTTTGACATCTTTGAGTGAGATACAAACTCGCGCTTGGCTCACGCTGAAACTTCACTTTGATTGCGCGAGGGTCCCGCGCAAAGGCTTGCTCGCCCTATGGCGTTGTCAATGTTGACATTTTGACATAGACCGCGGTGTTGTCGCGGCGCTGTCACTATTGTACTCGGCCTGCAGGTGTATAAAAATAAAACGATCTCTCATCAAAATATTCAACATTCAAATTATTTTATTTACAAGAATACGATTTACATTAGTTGTCAATTAAAATTCTTACAGTAATTTACATATTGTACCTAACCTAATAGGCGTGCATCGGGGGTAAATCTTCGGGAATTTAGGACAGCCTCGACAAAGGGTCCGTTATATTATTTTTTCCTATCTCTTTTATAAGCATGCTCTTTTATTTTTATTTTTGAAGTGAAAATTTGTTTAACGGCGTTGTGTATTTTTTGGATGGGTAAAAAATGTTAAACTCTTGTCAGGGTCACGTGACGCTGATCGAAGATTCGTAAAGCGGAGGGTGAAGTGAAAACTTCTTAGACCGCAAGGAAGTAATATATGTTAAAGTTTTTACTTCTGCCTGCACTCCAGGAGTGCAACCCGTTTTTCTTTTTTTTTGTTATTCTTTATGTTATTGTTCGTGTACTATGATTACATAAATAAATGTTTTATCTATCTATCTATTTAATTCTCACTGCTTCTAAGTACCTGCGTTTCCATCGCCCCAATCGAACTGCAACAGACACTATTTCGCCTTCGCATTCGAATTTATCAAGTACCCTTTTGCACTGCACGTCACAACACAGCAGACTTTCTGAAGTACTCTTATAATTATTTACTATTAAATCTTATTCTTATTTTAATTCGATTGTTTTTTCCTCAGCTTTTGCCATTTTACTGATTATGCATGGGCCCAGGCCAAGTACATATCAGAATTAGAATTTGTGGTGGGTATGTTGGTTTGTGGAGCAGGCTGTGTGACAGATACTGTGGAGGTTTCGTTTTCAGTTTGTAGGAATTTCCTGACAATACGGCAAGTAATGAGATTGCAGCTTTCTGTAACAAATTGTAGGTGTTTGGTGGTAGATTTAATGTCTTGATGGATTTGTGTAAAAGATTTGGTATTATACCTGTTGTTTAAAGTGCTTACTATGGGCACTATTGTTACTTTTTGCAGATGCAAAAGTCAGGTTATTTTATCTTTCAGCTCGGTGTATTTAGACAATTTTTTAGCTAATGCAGTTTGTAAGTTTTGAGTGTTAGGGACCGCTATGTCTATCATGTATCCGGTTTTATTGGCTTTATTGATTAGTGTCTGTCTATTGTAATGGATTGTGCGATCAGTGAGTATAGCTCGGTCAAACTATAGTTTGCTGGTGGAATTCTCTAATACACTTACAGGGGTATATTTACAATATAGTTGTATAGAGGTAATTAATTTCTGTTGATGCGCTAGTTTTTTGGTGAATTTTTTCTTTTTTTTTTCTTTATTTGTTTAGGGATTTTTGTCACTATTAGACAATGTCAATCCCATCGTAGCTTATTTCTATAACATACAAATAAAACATAATATCTAACTGTGGAAAATGGCGTACACCATAACAACGGTATCACAAGTAGGGTTTGACAACATTCCGTGATATATGCCAACGTTCAAACTACCATTTTAAAAAAAATTCCAATTGCGAAGCAGTTCAAAGTTGGATCCTAAACAGAAATGCTTTTAAACGATCGTGGTAGGTACCCAGGTCCCATATCCTGATAAGATGTTCTCGTTTAGACGCGTAGCGGACACATTCCGTTAGTATGTGGTGTAAATCGTCTATTTTATCATTAAAGACCTCACAATTAGGTGAGCTGATTTTCCTCATTAGGTATGCAAAGGAATTTAACGGAAAGTGTCCGGAACATATTCTATGAGCAGTAACAATCTGTAATCTGTTCAACTTAGAACCAAAGGACACGAGGCGGCTCACATTGAATATTTGATGGATGATGTTAGCTATTTGGTCATGTCTATGTTTGTAATCTGTCTGGGCTTTACATGCACCTGTTATAAGTTGTATGGTCTCTGGGCAGCTGTTGCACTTTCTACGTGTATCAGAAGATAGGGTCTTTTTGATATATTTCTGATAGTTTTTGGTCTCTTTTACTTAGTCCTGATTTGCCATAATGAAACCTTCAGTCTCCGGAAAGAGATCACCACTGCTCAGCCATGCGCTCGATGCCTTTTTGTCGACATTCGGTTGGTTTAAGTCGTGGTAGTGTCTCCCATGTAGACTTTCCAGCCTACTCGGCATGTTTGGTCTTGTCGTCAGTCAGTTTCTCGTTCTTTTGAGGTTGTATCGTATCTTGTAGGTTTAGAGGTGTCAGTTCGCAACCAGTCTTAACTATTGCTTTATGGAGGGAGGAAGATTCTATTAATAGATATTAAGTCTTTTTTTGTTGTTTTTCTACTGTACTGTCCTTAAATGTTTGTGTTGTGATGCCCTGTGCAATAAAAATTATCTAATTTATTTTATTCCAAGTGTAAACACAGCCTGAGTCATTGAGATTTACCTGTAGACAATCCTTACCAATATTATGAAATAATTTATTTGCGAAAGCCTGTATGCATGGATGTATGGATGTCTGTCACTCCCTCACGCCCAAACGGCTAGGCCAACTCTGACGAATTTGTCACGGAATTAGTTAACGAATTTGTCCCCGCCGGAGAGCAAGTGTAATTTAATGTTATGTATTCTAATGCAACTTATAAGTTCACGCATTTATTAACTTCGCAATTAATGCTTTATTTTTTCCACCGCAATTTAATGCAGGTCTCTTCATAACATAATCGGAATTAAATGCACAATCTATCATACTGTCGCAATTTAATGCCACACTGTGTTGTCATGATTGAGTGTGTGTACAACAGTAGCCATTTTTTTTTTACACCTTGTAGAAGTTTTCCAATTTTAATAAAATAACTATCCAAATCGGGGCTACCTGTAACCAACCAGGAGTATTTGTAGGTACCAATCAGCGTTGCTGAACTACTTCATATACCATCTTCATAGGTAGCAATCAGCTTTGCTGAACTACCTCCAAAGTTTTTTTTTTCCAGGTACCAATCAGCTGTTGCTGAACTACCTCTATTACCACTTTTGTAGGTACCAATCAGCTGTTTCCGAACTATCTCTGCCGACTTAAGTAATACCTCTTCAACATTGTGAAAACAATTATAATGTTAGTACGAGCGGCAACCGTCATTTGACCTACGTCATTTGATACAAAGATAAACCCCATGGCAACTGTTCATACTCGTAGAAGTGATGCTAAGGTAATAAAAAAATGAAAAATGCAATATATAAGTACCAAGTAATAAATATCAACATAATATCAACTCGAAATAATTCTCGTACTATAAAATGATGATTTTTGTTAGCTAAAAATAACGGTACTGTAATAAGATTTAACTAATAAATTATTTACGGTTCTGAAAACTAAATATAACGTTATGAAATTTGCAATGTATTATTCGTACACCCGTATCTTACGTTCCAAGAGGATTGCTTGTAGTCGTACTCAAAAGTTATAATACATGTATGGTAATATTTCTTAACTATGTATGTACCTACATTGTTTTATAGGTGCCAATCGATAAACTGAGACTAATCCGTTTTATTACATCTGTATCAGGGTAAAATATAGGCTATTGGTATAGGTACGTGAAGTAAACATACAAAACATTTTGAAAATAACCAACTTAGAAAATACTTTCAACGATGTGGTTACGATCACACAACTAATAACATCAAAATACGTAAGTAGCTTGCGAACTTATGACGATTCTTTCGATGCGAAGTAAACAATTATGACTCATCGCAAGACGTTGGACACTTTGGACAGGTTCCGCTCGCTTTCTCGCAATGTGTTATATTCGTTTTGAAAGTAATTTAACCATGAAACAAATATCTAACCGTATTGTGATACATTTTAAGAAACTTATCAATCTTTCTTTATGACCTTAAAGAAACTGTCTCAACCATCGATTTATCTCTTTTCAAAAAACTTTATTGTATGTTATTCTTTTCTTATTGTTTTGTACTTGCCTCCAGGTTTGTAGCCTCTTGCAGGGTCGCCAGATAATACACAATAGATTTAACAACACAGTCACAACCACAACCGTTCTGGTCATACTCTTTGGTTCTGGTATCGCGATTTTTTTTTTTTTTTTTTTGAATGACTATGCTGTTGGCCGCTGATGGCCTTGACAGCTTCACCGAGCAAGTGGCGAGCGCAGATGGCTCTCAACCCAAAATTTTAAGTAACAGGCCTAAGGGTGCCCCCTGTGGGGCTCGAACCTCGGCTTAGGGCGTTACTGCGAGGGAACCGTCGGACATACGTTTGTGGAGAGAAGCGGCCGGGTACGTACCGGTACCGCGAATCGGGGCGGAGGTGAGGAGGTATACGCGACGAAGGTCCTCGCCGGCGAGGACGGTATCTCGGTCTGTTTGGTGTACGGGACTCTGCGCGTTGTTGGTCGGCCTGATCTGGTATCGCGTACGTAAAACGCAGTGTTATATACTCCTTGGCGTACGCAGCGGAATGCCGGCGGGGCCATCCCAGCGCCCTCTAGTGTACGTCATATCAGTGACAGTGTTGCCATTTATTTACTAATATGCTACAGGTCCATTTGCGTATGATTTGACGTGTGGCAAAATCGTTAGTTGATAAACTTAGAGACAGTCAGCGTAAGTTGATCAATTAGCTAATATTTATTGCGTTAAATAATACAATTCAACTACTGTGTATGATTTTCCGATAATTGATAAACTACTTCGAAAATTGATCAACTTAAGATTCTTATTATGTTTCGGCGACACATACAAATAGTAGGCATTATTGCTTGATATTTTCTTCCAGGCAACCTTATGGTATAGGAGTGATATGAATTGAAATGCGGGATAGGCGCAAATATTTATTTTTTAATAATAATAAATAAGTTTATCTCTTAGGTATTTATTAAAAATTAATCACAACTATATCTTTATTAATATTTAAATATAAATGAACACAATATATACTTACATCATATTTTTTTACAATACATACCAAATAAAATAAAAAAATAAAATAAAAAAGCAGTATGTAAGTATAACACGTCGAGACTATACCAGCCACAGATTGAACATATTAGTAGCCACCTTATTAATTTTGATACTTAATTTCGTTCATTATTTGCCGGTCGATTAAATACAATCTTAAAAAATGTAAGTTCTGTTATGTAGTTTTATTCAGGAGTAATATTGTTCTGTGTTCTATTCTACCAGCCCTGAGCTGGCAACACTGATTGTCAGCCGTCCGTCGCCGTCGCCGTCGTTTCGTTTCGTTGCCTGGCCAGTGTTGCCAACTTAGTGCTTTCGGCACTAGATCTAGTGCTTTTTTTCATGTATTAGTGCCTAAAATTCGATTTTAGTTCCTAGTGCCCAATCTAGTGCTTTTTAAGAACTTAGTGCTAAATACAATAGGTATCTAATAAAATTACTTGTATATTCATTTATTTAAAAAAATGCACATGAGTGTGTACCTACCCGATTTCTACAATTTTCATAAACAAATGTTGGGATGTGGTGTGAGCATGATAGCTTTATGTGATTATAGTTAAGAGTAACAAAGATGTCCGTACTACGGTTTCTTTTCTAGGGGTAATCCCTTAAACCTAAAGAAATCACGTTTTTTCTATACTTTTGTTTAGAAAAAAACTAATAAGTTTTAAAATGAGAGAGAAGAATTAAGATTGCAGGGTGGGGCGGGCAGAATATTTGTGACAATATCGGGATAATTTCTTGTATAGTGTGAATAACTGAATTATAAAAATTACAGCAATCGAAACCGGGTCCATCAACTTCACAATCTAGCTAGTGTTACAGCCACTGTAATCAACTCCGACAGCAGCCATGACGACTCGGAATCAGATTTCATTGAAAAAAAATTTTTTTGATTTTTTTTTACGTTTAGCGCCCTTTTTGACACTAAATACAGAAACTAGTGCTTTATCGCTGTTGGTTTAGTGCCTTTTCGAAAATTGGGTTGGCAACACTGTGCCTGGCTGTTTTGTGAATTTTGTCAACCGAGGACAGAGCCATATATGCACAAGAATAGAATAGAATGTAGTTGTTAATGATTCACTTATCTATGTTGATGACAGTGATTTTCAATACTCAGCAGTGGTTATTGGCTTTAGTACATTTCTTGAGTTCTCTTTTTATTATATCTAGTTTCTTCACCAATCGTCGAACCCCTTGTAGCTGAGACATGGTTTCACACAGATGACTGTGTTTGTGTTTTGTCTCGTTTATAATAAATCCTAGATATTATAATAAATCCTAGCACTCAATATGTCCAAGCCTGGTAAGTTTTGTTGAACTTTGTCATAAAAATCTAAATATACCTATCTATCTACTTGAAGAGCGAGTTACCTAAGCAATATGCATTTTATCGGTTTTTCGTGTTATTCTCGGAAAAAACAATACGTATAATCTTACTGTAAGTGCACATTTGCAACTCAAAAGGAACTAACTGGCTATCATAGTCTTTCGTGTGTCTTTTAGTTTCCTAGATATTCACAAAAAAGCACATGTTCCTAGATTTTGTACGGTGAAAGCGAATATGTGGGAAACTAGAACATACAAGAGCATGAGGTTATGATAGTTAATAGTTCCTTTTAAAATGCTTTTGCTGGGGTAACTCAATCCAGATTAGATTACTTATTACAAATGTACAGACGGCCGCAACTCAGGTTACCACACTCATACACTCTGTGCTGTTGTGATAAGAGCGGTTTTGCAATGAAAATGGAGTAACCTGATGCGCCGGCCCACTACATTCTCTCATAAGCTTTGATGGATTATATAACTTATTTAATATTAACACATCAATACATGTAGGGATATTGCAAGATTTTTCATACAAAAGAGGTCTGTTTGAGAAGCTACAAAAGCATACTCGAGATACATGGAGCGCTATAATTTTCAAACGAGCAAGTGCTAAAACTGAATTTTAAATTCTAGTCAATTTTTGTTTTACTTGAAATTTGTGAAAAAGTGATCAAAAAGAAAAAAAATTGCGTAAATTCGACTATTTTCATACAAAAAGCAGGCAACATTTTCGTTTTCGTCATGTTTTTACAAATTTCAAGTAAAACAAAATTTATTGACTAGAATTGAAAATACAGATTTAGCACTTGCTCGTCTGAAAATTATAGCCCTCCATGTATCTCGAGTATGCTTTTACAGCTTCTTAAACAGACCTCTTTTGTATGAAAAATCGTGCAATATCCCTAGACAGTGTTGATGTGCGTAATTTCAGAAAACATTCTCGATACCTCAAGGCTGCATTTAAAAGGAGGGTTTGATGAGCAAGTGGCCCAATTACTTGGACAAGTTAGACTGACCAAACAAGAAGTAGAAACTGTAAACCATTTAGTACATGACCTCCAACAAGCCTTCATTGAAATATGGCCAGGTTGGTTCTGGTAAATTCGATTTATCATGTAGAGAAGTATAATCAAGTACCTAGGACATATATGGCAAACTTGACTAACCCTTATGTCAGTTTTACAACTGCAGTTTACAACCTAGCCTGCTTTGTTTGTATTATAGTATCTATAGCTTTTTACCCAGGACTTCAAAAACATTATGTAGTGATACATTGGGTATGACCAAACGTTCATTTTAAAAATACACTGTTGGATAGTCTAAAGGAAAATTTTCTTTAACCTTTTTAGCGCCAAGAGTTTTCGTCAAAAACGTTCACCACACGCCACGACATTAAAAAATAATTATTAATGTCGTGGCGTGTGGTAATAATTAGAAAAAATACAGTTAAATTCGTACAATTTATTTGTCTGATATATCAGACTGGCAGCAAGGGCACGAAACTTAAACGTCTGATATATCTGACTTTAGCGGTGAAAAGGTAACACTGGGTATGATATAGTACAATTTAAGTACGTTCCTATCCAAAAACGTATTTTCAAAATGTAAGTTTGGTCGGTACCCAAAATATCACATTATGTAGCCTATGTCACCCGCTGATAAAGGGGCTTTCTATTGGTGAAAGAATTTGTCAGTTTAGTCATTTTTGAATTTATTTGTTACAAACATATACTTAATCTTTTTTCTGTATAATATGAGTGTAGATGTCAAGTTTCCTGAATGTTCTCAAAATTAATAACTATTGTATTTCTTCTTCCCCAGACTGTCCAGTGTACTGTTTTGGATCTATTGTCACAGGTCTAGGCATAAAAACAAGTGATGTTGATTGCTATGTTGAAGTCCCGGCTTGGCAAATAAAAAGATTAGGAAATAAAGTCATTTTCAAAGCAAAACACTACCTGCAAAGGCATGGAAATTTTACAAATTTGTTTGGAATAGCCAGTGCTAGAGTTCCTATTATTAAATTAATTCATACACCAACAGGGTATGCGGCAGATGTAAACTTTACAAATATGACAGGAGTTCAGAACAGCAAATTACTTGGCTATCTGCTGCACGTGGATCCGAGGGCCTTGCCCCTAGCAGTCACTATAAAATATTGGTCCAAAGTACATCAGTTGACAGGAACTAATTTGATGCCCAATTATGTGCTCACACTACTTGTGATATTTTACCTGCAACACTTGGGAATTCTCCCATCTGTCCATGCCATTCAGCAGTTTGTCCCAGTGTATCTACTAAATGGCTGGAATGTGGCCTTTAACCCAATACAACATCATGGTTCGGATGTTACATATGATCTTTATCAATTGTTGGGAGGGTTTTTCAATTTCTATCACAGTTTTGATTTTGAAACTCAAATAATATCTCCATTTTTGGGTTGTGCTATACCTAAGGGCAGCTTCAAGAAACTTGAAAATGTTCCTGTTGAATATCAGGGATATTTAAATAATGTACGAAGTCATCTATGTAAACCATTAAAGATGGACACGAAGATGTGTGTTCAAGATGTGTTTGATCACAGCAGAAACTGTGCGATGGCTGTACACCCAAAAATATTTATTAAAGTAATTAAATACTTTAAAAGTGCTACTGAACATTTTAGACATAAGCCCAAAAATCAATTTCTCACAGCAATTCTTACAATTGTTCAACTTGAATCTCCAAGAGTTCAAAATTCTAAAAATATTTCCAAAGTACAAAAACGAAAAATTAAAAAAGGGAAGGGAGTCACCTGGAAACAATATTTCAAAAATTTACCTAGATATGCATGGAAAGAACAATAATTCAAAAAATATTCCTAAATCATGATTTATTTCATAAAAAATTTCTTAAGTTTATGAAATCAATACCTACTTGAAAATTAGGTAAGCTATTTTGTGATGTGATCATGTGACTGAAGTTGCTGTGTGTTTAATATGTAACAATTTAACAGTAAATTCATTAATACGAAATCAATGAATGTTTATTAATTTACTGAAATATCCTGTTGATCTGTAGGGATTCTTAAAACTATCTTGATAAATTATAGTATAGCATACTCGCTTTTTTCTTATTTTTTAACTTAAAAAATAAACAGGAGTGACTCTGTGGTTTTTAATACAGGACACCATGAAATTGGTATCCTACAATAGCATAGCTTCTACTCTAATCTGTTAAACTTGTACTCTCAAGTTGAAAATACATATGTAAACATATACATATGTATATGTTGTCTTTAAATTAGTTATGCTAGCATATGATGCGACATAATTGTGTCATATATGTATCTTGATCCGACCCGTCTTTCTAACGTACAGAGTCAGTAGGAAGTTAGAATGACTTCGACATGACAAAATTATCTCGCGGGCGTATGTTAGCCCTGCAGGCAAAAGCCCACCTGTACAAACAGTAGCAGCAATTATGGTTACTTAATTTTACAAATTAATATTGGTAGCCTACAATAGTATAGCTTCTACTCTAATCAGGTAAACTTGTAGTCTCAATTTAAAAATAGGGTGGTCCTTGCCCCTTGGTGGGGACGTATAAGGGCTGATAACAAAAAAAATTATAAATGTGTTTGTTTGTTTGTCCTTACTTAACCTCGAAATTATTGACATGTTGCTTTGCAGGAATGGATGGCCAGTGAATAGGTAGACTACTTTTTTACGTTAACGATATCCATTATAAATTGTTAAAGGTCAATTTCTTGTTTTTAATTAACCAAAACGCGTCGATCACTTCACCATCTAGATCTACAGATACCTGGAAAATAAAAAAATAAAATGTTACATATAATCTATATCTATACTATTTATAAAGAGGAAAGATTTGATTGTTTGTTTGTTTGAATTGAATAGGCTCCGAAACTACTGGACCTATTTGAAAAATTCTTTCACCATTAGAAGCTACATTATCCCTGATGGACATAGGCTACATAATTTTCCCGAATTCCCACGGGAACGAAGTCTCGAGCGGAATGCTAGTTATACATAAAATTTATATAAATCCACGGAAGAGCGTCACTTGCTTAAAGGCAGGTCCATTCGATAGTGACGGAGCTATACTAAGAAACTGACTGTCGTCTCTCGTTTTTCCTAGTACAGTCTGGCAAAAAAAGAGTATGAATTAAAAAGTGGCAACACTGTAGCGTCGTCCCTTTCAAATCAATCTAAGAAAAACGGGACGACGCTACAGTGTTGCCACTTTTTAATTCATATGTACTCTTTTTTGCCAGGCAGTATAGCTCTGTCCTCTGTCTGATGCAGTGGCGTGCACAGACATTTTAGGCAGGGTAGGCAGTGAACTTTGTGATGAAAATCATTAAGATTTTAGAATGTTATTTAAAACAACAGGTAAGGTTAAAATAACCTGTGCTGGTCCAAACTTTTTCCTAACAGTTTGAAAACAAAGTGCACGGAAAACAAAATAAGCGGTTAATATAATATGCACACTGCCCGTGAGCCAATTATGAATGTCGTATACCTATTTAGTATTAAAATATCTTACTGCGGTAGCTTTTTTTGCGTCAAGTCCAATCTGGGCATGCTTTTGCGATAATGTTTACCTACTTTTTTCTTGAAAACTTGAAAAATTACGCAATTTCGGCAAACAAACATCATCACCACACTTTTAACAACTTATTGCACTCATTTTGTTCTAAACAAATGTCTAACAATCACTTTAAACTGATAAAACAATAATTTGCAAAAGTTTTCGTACGTAGTTGCAAAATAAAAACAATCCAATAAGAAAAAATGCAGCAAAATTAAAAATATATAACAGCCCTTCTAAACTTACCGAATATTTACACTTCTCAATTTGGTAGCATCGCTTTAAAGGCAGAGCTTTTTTCGCCATACAATCAGTTCGTTAATTTTTGGCGGGGGAGGCGAAACAGCCAATCAGAAGCCAGCATTTTTAAACAAAAAAGGCATTTCAAACGAGTGCTTATAAGCTTCGCCATCTAGCGGCGGCGGCGAGCGGCACTAGTAACTAGTTTAGATGGCGCTGTTTTGAAAAAGTTTAAATTCGGTAAAAATATAACGTAGATAACGTGATTTAGTAAAACGTTTATTCGTTTTACAAATTTTGATTCTGTGATCGTTAGTGTACATTATATATTTAATTTTTGTTTTATTTTCCTTGAATACCCTAGGGTAGGCACTGCTTTTCTGCTTGTATGGAATGGACGCCACTGGTCTGATGTCCAGCAAGATGGACGATGAATAAAACGCTTTATATTGTACTAGCTTCCCGTCCGATACTTCGTCCCCGTGGGAATTTTGGGAATGCTTTATACATACAGGGTGTAAAAGACAGCTTAGCAAAAACTAAAACCCTGGACTCATTCCAGTGGAATTTTTCAAATTTTTTTCATCCTGTTTAATATTTTCTGCTTACATTTTTTATTATTTAATTGAAGACCTACACTCCATTTTGCAATAAAAAACAATCATAACAACGTTAAACACGAAAACCAGCAATGTATCGCACTCCGATAGCAGCGTGGCGCGGAGGGATCGCGCGCGGGGCGCGGAGGGATCGCGCGCGGGGCGCGGAGGGATCGCGCGCGGAGCGCGGTTTTACGATAAGTTGCGTAGCGCCAAAGTAGGTAAATAATGAAAACTCCTTAACATGACGTTTCCGGGAAAAAATAATTACTTATAGCTGATGATAGTTATGGGTAGAATCCATCATTTAAGTATTTGTTAAGCTGTCCTTTACACCTTGTATAAAAAACTTATTCTTGAATCACCTCTCTATTGCTGAAAACTGCATTTAAGAGATCCATGCGAACAGACAGCGGGGCCCGCCAGTTTCGCGGTACATTGCGTAGCGCCAAAGAAGGTAAATAATGAAAATCCCTTAACTTGACGTTAGAAAAAATAAATACATGTAGTCGAAGTTATGGATAGATTCTGCCATTTAATTATTTGCTAAGCTGTCCTTTACATCCTGTATAGTAAAAAAACTGATTGAACCTATACGTCAGGCGTGGCCAACTTGATTATACCCAAGATCTCCTGTTTACTAACGAAACCCTGTGCGATCTACCAATTACATACTTCTTGAAATCTTAAATGAAACAGCATAGTTCAGTACACAATCATGTAGTATTTTTTTAAATTATATTAAGAGAAAAAACAATCCTGAAATGTTTTTTATTTTTTTTCCTTGCCACGATCGACTGGATTAACAGTCGCGATCGACCGGTTGGCCACCCCTGCTATACGTAGTTAGCGATCCATACTGAATTACCTACTGACCTGTTCAAAGTACAAATGTGTCTTATTGTATGCCTTGAACACAGTGTAACCGAAGTCTTGGGACTGAAATGCTGACCACTTTTCACGCTTCCCTGCAATTTAAAAATACAATTATGAATGTGTGGATGGATACAATAAAGTATAGCTAGTCTTTTCAGCGTTCTATTTGATTTATAATTTCATGATGCTCTGTCGCATCGCATTATAATAACCGATGCCTTTAATTTAAAAATAGTATTTCGGTTGTACAGGGACAACGGCATGCCATGCTATCCAAAACTGTCACATTTCTTCAATCGATTTTTAATTTTATCTCCAAGCATTAGAGTTTCTATCCATTGGGGAAATTTGACAGTTTGTGGTATCCTGATGTGCTGTTGACTGTTCATCATTAACTCACGCCTAATTCATAAATGTGGAGGTTGTGACCTGCGTGCATTCTATGCTGTTATAAGGATGGTTTGCAATAAAAATGGAGTAACCTGATGCGCTGGCCTCTGTAGGTACAACGAGCCGCACATGAGGATACGCGTGTTAACGGTTTTGCAATGGAAATGGGGTACTTAACCTGATACGCTGGCTTCTGTATACGCTGGCTTCTGTATACATGAACAAAGATTGCGATTGCAGGTCACTACTATGCGTCTACAAACTTTCCTCTTGGCCGTGTAAACATAAAAACAACATTATATAACTTTTGAGTTTTCCCTTTATGTTGTTATCCCCTCCTCTGTGGCAATAAAACATGGATCCTAGGCTTGTCTGTGGAACCCGTTTCGGGCCTCTCCACTGACAGGGGTTTCCAGGTCAACTATTTTTCTAAAACGACAATTTCTTCAGTATTGATGTATTTAGAATCTCTGTTTCGTTAAAAACTGTTTTTAAATTAAACTTGGCATGTAATCATCCATACCACTGTGCCATTTACCTTGTAGTATTGGTGTACAGATGCCAAGGAAACAAGAGTACTAAATTTTTTTGTGTATTTTTGGGTGTATTAAAATAATGAATATGGTAAGAGATTCTTATTCTTGTTATTTACAAGCCTTTTACTATTATAAATTATAATAACAGAACAGTAACACATACTGTAATAGAAAAAAGTGCTTATAAAACTGTTTGAAGTGACGGGCCTTAATTGTTCTATACAAAAAGCTGTGCCAAGTGGGGTCAATTTACATATCTATTTTGGTGTGACTGAACTATGTTGGTCTATTATTTTATTTAAATCAATAAGTTTGGTTTATTACCTTTAGATAAAAAAACGACACAAGTTGTTAGGTTCTATGTTTTCTTTTTAAAATTTGAATAAAAATTTGTCTTTTTTGCTGACACAAATGACTACCTTTACAAATATTCTTTAAGCATAATTGTCACTATGTTTAGTAATGAAAAATATTATGATCCAATAACTTCAATATATTTGTGACAAACTGAAACAATAACAACATATTCCTCTCTAACAAAATCACTGAGATATTTTAAGTGTAAAATACACAAAAATACTACTTTAATACTAATGGTAGGGTAGGAAAGTATGGATGCGACTTTTTTTTAAATGTGAACCGAAATATTAGTAACTGTAAATTATAGCTTATTTTATTTTTTAGTACTTTAACTTAACATTATGTGATATTAAGTATACAATTTAGTTCATTTTTGTAAAATTTATTAGTAAAACAATGCAATCAGCAAGGTGCTAAGTAAACAGTCAAGGTGCTAAGCCCACATTGGTCTTACCCACTTTAATAATATTAATAAAAATAATAAAAATTAATATTAAAAATAGTATTAATTTAATAATATTAATAATAATTCTAAGCCGCTCTTGGCGTATCCATACTATGCAAACCGACACAGTCGGCCATTTTGAATCAATAAACTCGGTCTGTGGCGTGACCCGATCCGGGCCGCGCCCTGTCTGTGGGGCGACCACAAACGGGCCGCGCAGTGTCCGTTGCCAGTTTTAGTCACAAAAACAATAATAATATGCAAGGTTATCGTGTTTAAGCATTTTATAGCAAAACTTGATAGTATTAATTACAATTTCTATAGAAGACATGGTGTTTTGAATCAGGTTTAAGGTTAGAAAAGCTAATACAATGTGCAGGAATAACATGGCCCTTTGTTAGACTGCTGTTTTGATTACTGTTTTTTTGTTCAAAACCATTAGTAAAACACGTTATTATAATTTGTTATGAAAGTTTAGTTATATTTTCAGTAATAGAAGGCTCCGGATGGATATTTGACTTCTTTTTGTTCTCAAAACACACCAAAGACATAAAACCGTGCGCGTCTTGAAACAGACCAACGACGAATGCCGATTTCGCGGTTTTTAACACTAACTGACATTCATGTGATGGTTTGCTAGTTGTCTTGTTTCAATGGCTATACGTCCAAATAAGAATAAAAGAGACAGAGTGTATATTTAACTGATTTTTTAAACAAAATATATAGGAGCCCGAAACGGGCCGCGCCACAGACAATCCATATTTGGCGGGAGCCCGAAACGGGCTTGGCCACAGACCAGGGGTTATATATGAACTTATGATATCAGTAAATACAACGGCACAGTAACCCCGAGATACGAGTAACGAAATAAGAAAAAAGTTTGTTCAATTTAATAGGGAGATTCATATTATAGTTTCGAAGGATACTCACGTTTGAAGTGATCCCTGCCTTCTCTGCAACCCGCGGAGCCTGTAATTATGTGCACTGGAGCCCTGCGCAAAGTTTTATAAAGTGGCGATAAATGGTTCTATGTCGTAATTTGTTTATTATTTTAATATCCTACAATCCGACTTAATTTTATTGGATACTGTCGGGCTACCACGGATGCGTGAGATAATTTTGTCGTATCGATATCGTTCTGCCTGTTTCTTAGTTAGTTATGCTACTAGGCCGGTGGTTCCTTAGTAACTAGGCGATGACGAGATACAGAAAACCAAACATATGTGTGCATGTTATACCGATTACTTGCTCAGCGAGGTAAAATTAATAATAATAATAATAAACTTATTCATAAATAATAATAATTTTTCAGCCTAATACAAAGTAAGCTAATAGGTACATTATTTAAGAAATTTGGCTTATAAGTAGACATATCTTCCCCTGACCTTCAAGCTAGGATATCCCTGTGTTTTGTAATGAGTGGCCCAAGCCCCAGACCAGGACCAGTCTAGAATATTGGGTCACTTTAAGTTAGCGAAAATTAAGGATGTGAATCCCACGACACTTAACCACTTTTGGACCCCGAGCTGGGCATTTATTTTACTCAGTCAATTCCTCTCGGGCGATAACCTGTGAAATGCTTCAGATAGATTTATCATGAAGCTCTATGAACGTCTGCCGCGGCTCGGTGGGTGGGTTAAGCAACAATAGCCTCCCATCACGTTGAAAAGATACATTTTATCCGTTCAGGTGGTGATATTGAGAACTATTTAATTTTCATATCATATAATAATAAATAAACAAGCATTTGTATAATAAATAACCGGGAGTTGTCTTTGGGTGCATTCCTATAGTGCATACAGAGATAACTGCTGGTTGGTGTCACATTACTAAGGGGTCGTCCACAAATTACGTAACGCAAAATTCTTGAATTTTTGACCCCCCCCCCCCCCTTCAATTCCGTTACGTAACAAGTGCTTTGTAAAAATCTTTAGGGTAATATTCAGAAAAGAAAGATACGAGTAGGTGGTAGTATTTAATAAGGATACTTTTTAATCACCAAAAAATTTAATCATCTAATGAACGGGTTTTGGTTCCATTTCTTAATACACTCTATAAATTTCAAATCACAAATAACTGCGACACTTGCAGCACAGTACGGCAAGTAGAACTGTCAGTTTATTTTTTCTCGCGTTTTTTTTTATAGTGTTTTACGGCTCTGGAAACTGAGTCCGCCCGCTCGGTGTTGCCAATATTATCTCAGAGAAATAACCGCAAATGAGGCATGTGCAAAACTAATTAAAAAAACGTGTACTAATAAAAAATTGTGCGTCACGTAACGCAAGTCTTGACACCCCCCCTCCCCCAACGTAACAGGACCGTAACGCTTGGCCGGATTCCCCCCCTCCCTCTAATTTGCGTTACGTAATTTGTGGACGACCCCTAAATTAAATTGTCTAACGGGCCTCTACGTGTTGGCTTCGGTTCCACGCACGCCTTCCAAAGGTCCGGGACGTAATTGCCCGTGATTCAAGGATCTAGACAAACATAATAATAATAAAAAGTTTATTGATTCAAGAAAAATGGTTACATTAATATGGACCCTGTCTGTCCAAACTAGGTAGAAACCTGCTTGGTAGGCAGTGTCCGACCGTGAGTTTAACTGTTATACAGAAAAAGGAAAAGAAAAAAATAATAGCTTAACTTATTACATATTATTGTTTACATGGTTTAGTGTGTATGTGCTTGCGCGTGAAGAAAGAAAGAAACAAATATATACTTCCTGACAACCACCTGCGGAGTGACACCCCCCTGCTTTACTTTCGGTTGGTGATGGCGCTGCTGGTCGAGGTGGATGTCAGCAAGTACGTATATGAAAATTAAATAGTTCTCAATATCACCACCTGAACAGACAAAATGTATTTTTTCAACGTGATGGGAGGCTATTGTTGCTTAACCCACCCACCGAGCCGCAGCAGACGTTCATAGAGCTTCATGATAAATCTATCTGAAGCATTTCACAAGTTATCGCCCGAGATGAAATTGGTCATGTAAAACTGTTACCAGCTCGGGAACTATTTCCTCAAGAAACAGATGGAAATATCAAAAAAAAATTTCGCTCCTCCATATAAAACTGCGATCAGCTGAAAGCCTAAGTCGAAATTTTGTTTTGTGAATTTCATATTGCTAGGTTCCTTGGGGAAAGTTGTTCAACTTAATGGTAAAAATCACCCACTAACTAAAGGTTCGCTAACTAATTTTACACAAAAAAAAAAGTAAATATTTCAGTTAAAACTTCGGTCCTCTTGGTCTTGGTGTCCATAATTCTGGCAGTGCCACCATAACCAATTTTGAAATGGATACAATAATCCGATTAATGGAATTTTGAATGGACACGTTCTCTTGTTTTATTTTCTGTGTACTTACATATCATAATACAATTAAGCACATGTCTAGAATCAGCGTCGCAGCCAGCCAAGATGCCCATCAATTTTGGCCCGTTATTTTTTTGGCAGTTTGTAAGCTGACGCTCATTCTAGACTATTCAAAGATACTTACATTTAAAACAGTCTTGTTTTGGAACTGTAAGTATAATTAAGAAAGTGGTCAAATTGACTAACGTCAATCAAGTATCCAACGCTATGAAGTGTTTCGAAGCTTTACAAATTTTTGAATAAAAGGCTTAATTTCAAATGTAGATTTATTTTCTATATATTATACATATCACAATCTGAGACTCAAGGTTTTGTATAAGTATACCAATCATTTATTTTATCTAAAACAAAAGCTTTAGGTAAGTATAAAAAAAAACGATTAAATATCGCATTAAATAAAATTACAAAATGGCATATCATTTTGTACTTAAAATTCCCGATTCATACTAAGCAACTCTTTGGATACCTACTTGATTTTCTTATTTTATATGTAAAAAAACTGTCATAATATGCTCCGTATACCATCTTTTAAAGCAGCATAAAACAATCTTACGAATTAACGTTGGAGAGCTTTTGAAGTGAACCGTCTTTTAAATCGGTCGGTAGTAGTCACTTGCAAAAATCAAATGTAAGAAATATGTTGCCGTTATTTAGAGAAAAAACATTACTCAGAAGAGAATATGTCGCTGGGGTAGGTAACTATCGCCGCAATCGCGCGCAGCTCGATGCAATTGGCACAAAATTCATCATAGCTTGCTGTCTTTATTTAGTGATTACTCAGTAGTACATTAATCGATTCGACAAAAAGTGGTCTCAGATAATATAGCTTACTACGCTACAGAAGGTATTATACATAAAACTTTGCAAGCATTTGAAAGCAGTGTCTGGAAGAGTTTTGGAAAAAAAGGTGACTGCTTGACTATGTGGCGCCACTTATAGCGAAGCCCGAACCGACCGTTTCGATCAAATGTTGTTGCAGTACAAAGAGTATTTTTACAGTGAAAGCAAGGCCGCAGGCCGAGCCTTGTATAGGGCGAAGCCCGAAGCATTGACTTCTCTCCTCCAATCCAAAATGACCGTCATATGAAGACGAGGTGAGGTCGTAGGCTGAGCACCGGAGCGCCCTACCAAGACAGCTAAGTTAAGTACTTTTCTAGATGGCTAAGCAGTTGATAGTAATCTAGTGATTTATTTTGTTACATTATTTCTAGCACGCACAAGAAGTTTCACGTTTTTTACTGCGACTTCGTCCCCGATACCTACGCCTGTATCAATATATGTAAACATTTTTTTTTCATAAAGCGTCATATCGTTTACACTTGAAGGTTATTGTAATATTGCTTTAAAAAGGTGGTATAAGTAGGTCATAGTTTAAAAGTCTGTGTGTTCTAGATTGAGGAACGGTCCGTGGTGGTTTTTTACCACCCAGAAGGAGTCTATCACTTTTCCTGCCTCGTCTACGCTGACCTGAAACCAATATATAACAACTTTAGAATAGAACAACTTCAACTACAATGTAATGTTAGATTACAGGTTGGTGAAAGATATTTTAAATTGGTCAATATTCTAAAAAACATTTTTTAAAATTATTTCTTTCTCATTATAATATTGGAGTTATCTACCAATAAATTATTTTTTTCATGGCCTGTTTTCTTGTAACGACGTTTCCTGATTTCATTCACAACTACATAGGTACAGAATAAATCCTTAACGACGGGAGTGAACATGGTGGAAAACACTGAAACCCATAACCGCTCAATTCCGAGCGTCAACTAGGTATTAATCAATGTAATCATATCCTATTATACAGGGTGTCCAGAAATGAAGGATAACCCTTTACCAGCTGATGGGTGAAATCATGTCCTATTATATGTTAAAATTTCACTTTAGTAAAAGTCCCACCATTTCCAAGATATTTTTTTTTTAATAATATCTTCATTTAGTTAATTTTATGCCATTTCTACAAATGAAGTTTTTTTGAAGATCTGACTTTTTTAAACGAAAAAAAAATTTTGATCTACCATACAAAAGCGCTATATGGAGATTTTTATTTGATGCTGTTATTAAAAATTTTCGCTTAGTTTAGGACAAAATGTTTGTCTGTTAAAACCAAATATAAAACATACAAGAATTTTTCAACAATGTGCCGCATGGCCAAAAGAGAACATTGCAAAAACCTTATTTTATCATACAACTTCGTATGAAAAGTTTAGAGTTTTTTTTTTCTACTGACTGCATGAGAGATCTAGGCTTTTCGTCAGTTTTTGTAAAAAATAAGGAAACGACCACGAAACGCATGCGTGCCACCCAGAACCTATTGTTTCATACATGTTTTTATTGTAAGGCGGGCCACACGCACGCGGGCGCAAACACGCACGACAATAAAAGAGCCCTTAAAGTATGGTGAGTGCCAGTCCGATTGTTTATTGGTCTATATTCGAGTCTAGAATTGTAGATGTTCGAGCTCTACTCTAGGTTCAAGTCAAGTACGTTACCTGTTCGAAATAGATATGCGTTTTGTTGTGTGCCGCGAAACGCGTGTAGCCGTAGTCACTGGAGCGGAACGCAGACCATTCGGGCGGCACGTCTGAAGCAGAACGCGTGTTTATAATGAGCATGTTGAATATACCCACACTATAAGCAGTTAATTATGAGCACTTAATTATTTTGTAAAAAAAAACATTTCAGACGAATTTATAAGAATCTACAACACTAAGGTACCTACGTAAAACAGAACGCAACTCAGACTGATCAATATTTAAGTAGCAGACATCTTATCATTTTGATAGAGAGAAAGAGGCAATCAATACTTGAGTATAGATAGATCAGGACTTAGGCTCGTATTACAGAAGACTCAAGTCTTGATCTATAGGTACATAATTATTGATTGTCTCTTTATTTCACCAATAAAATTACAAAGACGCCTGCTACTTAAGTATAGATCAGAGTCTGAGTCGTGTTCTGTAACACGGACCTAAGTAAAGGGTGATTTTTTAAGCGTTGTTTTTTAAAAATCGAATGAAACACTCAAATTTGCATCATGTATTCATTATTGGAATCGATAAATCGGCCTTTGCCATTTACGTTTTAAATAGAATTTCATGTAAATGTTGTCCGCGGCTCCGTTTCAAATGGTCCATTCGGAAGGTCCAATTTTGCATCACTTTTATCGAAAAATTGTGTTCAGCGATGAGGCTCATTTCTGGCTGAAGGGATACGTAAATAAGCAAAACTGTCGCATCTGGAGTTATGAACAGCCACATGCCATACAAGAATTACCGATGCATCCCGAAAAAACGAGTTTGGTGTGGCTTATGGGCTGGTGGCATCATCGGTCCATTTTTCTTCAAAGACTACCGTGGAAGAAACGTTACCGTCAACGGCGAACGATATCGAGCCATGATACGCGACTTTTTTTTACCCCAGTTGCTGAGTTGAACTTGGTTGACATGTGGTTTCATCAAGATGGTGCCACATGCCACACTGCTTGTAAAACAATGCGCATGTTAACCTTTTCACCGCCAAAGTCTGATATATCAGACGTTTAAGTTTCGTGCCCTCGCCGCCAAAGTCTGATATATCAGACATTTTTTTAATTTTTTTTTTTACCTTAATATCGTTCACCAAGCGTTCGCCATACGCCACGACAGTAATTTTTTTTTAATTTTTTTATGTGTCGTGGCGTGTGGTGGGCGTTTTTGACGAAAACTCATAGCGCTAAAAGGGTTAAAGGATGATTTTGGTGAGCAGCTTATCTCTCGAAATGGCCCTGTGAGTTGGCCGCCAAGATCATGCGATTTAAAGCCTCTTGATTATTTCTTGTGGGGTAACGTAAAGTCGTTAGTTTATGTGAACAAGCCGAACACGATTGAAGCCTTACAGGATAACATAACACGCGTAAATCGTGGAATACAGGCCGAAATGCAAGTGATGCAAAATTGGACCTTCCGAATGGACCATTTGAAATGGAGCTGCGGACAACATTTACATGAAATTATATTTAAAACGTAAATGGCAAAGGCCAATTAATCGTTTCCAATAAAAAATTTGAATATATGCTGCAAAGTTGTGTGTTTTATTCGATAAAAACAACGCTTAAAAAAATCACCCATTATATATATTTTTTATACTAACTCAAGAAAGGATCGGTTTTCTCTCGGCACCCAGCTGATCCGGTTATGACATGAACTGGAGCCCTGAAAATTACAAAGTGATTTTTATATTCATCCTTCTATAAAACTTTGGAGGGTTTGTCTCAAGCAAATGATAGTGAAGAAATTAGCAGAATTACGACCATTAAAAAATATACAAAACATACAAAATGTAACAACATTCTCTATTATGTAGGCATGGAACTGAAACTGCCAAAAAAATTTAAAGTAAAACATATATGTATACAAAATAAAAGAAACACACAAAATATAAATAAAAGAATAGCAAAAGTTTTAATTCATCCATATGAAATTGTGCTGTGCAGTGTAAAAAATGTTAAGACTGTTTACCTCAAACCATTCAATTCGTCAGGAATTATAATTTTGTTAGCACTGATTCAACGCCCAGTTATGGCACTTTAAAATTGAAATAACATCGTGTAGAACAAATTAGTCTTACAATATGTAAAAATTTTATCATATACTGCGAAAAAATTGAGTTAGTTTCGCTTTTACTCCTCAAAGACGGAATAAATTTACATGAAAATTGGTTAGTAGATAGATCACTAAACTAACATAACAATATAATTTAAAAAATAAAAGACTCATAGAAAAATTACACACTCAAAAGGCCTAGTTTTCCTAAGGTTTTCCCTCGTGTCGTGGGAACAAACACCTGCTTTTCACAGAAATGTCTGCCCCGACCGGGAATCAAACTCAAGATCCGTCGATCAAAAGCCAGCTTCACTCGACCAAACAATGTAATCATGTAAAAGTTTCGTATACAATATATGTATATGGTATATACGAAATACCCGTAAAGTTACAAACCATCAGTATGGTAGCAACAAATTGTTTACTTTTGGTATATAGAATTTGCACTTAAAAATTGTAGCATTATACTGAGTAGTGGTCAGGTGACGTTTTTTTATATTACTGATTTATATTAATAATACATAAATAATTTATGGAAGAGAATCCGTGCTTTTTTTTTCACGTCGGTAGAATTAATTACAAATAGAGTTTAGTCTTACTTGGGATTGGTGTAGGGTTGTTCAGTCGAGCCATTGTATACTTTCTGGTCGTACAGTGGGAAAGTGCGCTCGTATGAATGCTCGTGGGCCCAAATCACCACGTCAACGCCGTATTTCTTCAGAAGGGGCTCCATACCTATCAAGGAAAATATTACATGTTACTTTCCAATATTAGCTACGCAATCGTAGAACAATTTCGCATTCTACGATTGAGTAGCTAATATTACTTAGACAAAAAAATGCGCTGTCACTGCGATGAGACAGAATATATATATATATCAGGTTTCATCGGCGCACAGTGATCAACTCCAGTAATTTAGGGGGCTGAAATTATGTAGTACTTATGTACAAATTAAGTATTATTGACTTTAGATACTAAAATAGTTTTTTATTTTATTTATAACGTTTATTTCTATTTTATTTATTTTTTATTTTGTGCATTTTAATATAAAATTATTGTATGTACATTTAAATTAGAAAAAAAATGTATTTAATTAGTTCTAATACTACTTTAAATATTTAAAGACTACTTCCATTGCGGCTGTATAATAAATAAGTTTGTTTCTTATATTTTTTGTCAATATCAATATTTTTTGGGTTTAAAAAAGGAGCCCGTGAAGTTTCGCCATTTCTTTGTCTTCATATGTAATAATAATACCTACTTTTATTCCTTCAAGATTGCACACACTTACATTACAAAAGTTAAAATTCACATTCCTGAAATAAAATGAATAATTTTTTAATTGCTCAACGGTGAAGGAAAACATCGTGATGAAACCATTTTCAAGAAAGTTCATTTTCAAAAGACGAGCGGTCCACCAACCCGCATTGGGCCAGCGTGATGGACTATGGCCTAAATCCCCTTCGTGTTTCGAAGAGAGGCCCGTGCCCCTCAGTGGGGGCGTATATGGGCTGGTAAAACTCAACCTTAGGTCTTTTCTCTCAATAGGGTGACTGGAACCTGGTGAGTTTCAACGCCACCAAAACCCAAGCGTGCCTGTTCTCCGCTAAAAGGAGGCCATTCAACTTGACTCCTACTTTCCGGAGTACATCTTTATCTATAAACGATGAGCTAGAACTCCTCGGCATGAAGTTATCGGCCAACCTTAGCTTCGGCACCTCCATCGAGTCTAAGGCTCAGACTGCGGCCAAAAAGCTGGGCATCCTTAACAAGGTTAAGCGATACTTCACCCCAGATAGACTTCTTACCCTTTATAAGGCGCAGGTCCGATCATGCATGGAGTATTGTAGCCACCTTTGGGATGGTTCGGCCAAATACCAACTAGCCGCTCTGGACTCGGTGGATCACAGAGCCAGGAGGCTTATTGGTGATAAAGAGCTGGTTAAGAATAAGCTTTAAAGCCTGGCTCATAGACGCAAAGTAGCTTGCTTATGTGTTTTTTATAAGATGTACTTCGGAGTGTGCTCAGAGGCTGCATGAGCTCATTCCGCCAGCCTCTTTTTTCCATCGGACGTCCAGACGTACTGCGGGGTATCACCCTTATCTTGTCGAGATCCCTCGGATACGTACTGAACGCTATTCTTCATCTTTTATATTGCGCACTGCCAAGGAGTGGAATTCCCTGCTGGCGTCTGTATTTCCGAGTTCATACAACCCAAACATCTTTAAAGTACGAGTGAATAGGCTTCTTCTGGGTGAGCTCGCTACATCCTCGACCACATCTTTGCCCTAAGCTAGATTGTATTCAAGAGCGAACCCATTTTTAATATAAAAAAAAAGTTAATTCCGAGACCATTGGTACTACATAGCTGTAATTTGGCATAGCCGTAAAATAAAATCTTTAAAAAGCTTTTTTCGTGTTATCTCCAATACTCGTAAAAGTATATTTTGTTTTTGTGTAGGGTGCCCTAGGACAGCGTTTTAAATAAATACTTTTTAAGAGAGACAAGCCTGTACCAGTTAACTGTTGGTTTTAGGTTCGTGAAAAATTATATAACAAAAGTAAATAATTTATTCTATTCTAAAAGGAAAACCATCACACATTTAAAAGTATTGCAAAGCATACTAATCATAAATAAGTTAATAGAACCTTACTGGGCCAACCGCGTCGATGTAAATGCTAATGTGTTTTCATGATTACCAGTTGTTTTTTTTTTCGCCTTGCAAAAGTGACATTTACCGGAATTGATCACTGTGCAGCGAACGAATTTCTGTCTAAGGACAAGACAAGATTCCCAAAATAAAAATAAGTTAGACACAATTAAAGTACACTGGGCGTCAAAAATAAGTAGTACAGTTTTAAAATTGCGATTTCTCCCAAACTATAAAACTTAGACCTTTGAAACAAAAAAGGTTAAAAAGAAAATTTAATCTTATTCAATAAAAACTTCATGCATTATAAGAACTTATAATGCTTGACTTTAAAAAAAACGAATAAATAAAAACACTTTTTTTAAACTGTTGAAAGGTGTTGTCTTACTTAGGATTTTTGTGTTTGACACATTCGCTGCTGATAAAGCAATTGTAATTGAAAAGCATAGGTATCTTCAGAGAGTAAATTTGACTAATCATGCCTCTTTCACCAGAAGAATGTGCAAGAATCTTAGCTTTTCTCGAAGTGGGCATCAGTATGCGTCGTACTGCAAGGAGGGTGGGTGTAACTTTAAGAACGGTTCAGCGAGTAAAGCAAAGGTACGAAGAGACTGGAAACCATCTAAGGAGACGAGGTAATGGCAGACCCAGGTGCACAAGTACCCGAGAAGATCGCTTTATTGTTTCCACTGTGTTAAGAAATCGACACCTTAATGCAGTTGAGGTTCAGCAACAGCTTCTTCGGACCCGAACAGACTACATCAGTGAGAGTACAGTGAGAAGAAGACTTGCTGAAGCTAACCTGAAGCCTCTAAGACCAGCAAATGGCCCCAAACTTGAGACAGAGCATCGCGTAGCAAGACTACGCTACGCCCGTCAACACGTACAATGGGGCGAAGAAGAATGGGCTAGAGTTTTATTCACAGATGAGTCTCGATTCTCTTTATACACTTCAGATGGACGGCGGAGAGTCTACAGACGACCCGGTGAGCGATACATTCAAGCTTGTATCTCGGAAAGAGTCCAATATGGCGGGGGCTCTGTACACGTATGGGCTGGTATCTCTTCAGAGAGTCGCACAGAGCTTGTGGTAATAGAAAATGGGACTTTGACTGGTGAAAGATATGCCTCGGAGATCCTCAACGAGTATGCAGGGCCATATTTAATAAATATGGGTGATGGAGCCATCCTAATGCATGATAACGCCCGGCCACACACTGCTCACCACGTACAAGAGTACATTCAGGAGGTTGGCATCAACTTGATGGCTTGGCCATCGAGAAGCCCAGATCTCAACCCGATTGAACACGCCTGGGATGAGCTTGGGAGGCTAGTCAGAAGGCGCAGTCCACCTCCTGCCACACTCAGGGCTCTAAAACATGCGCTGATAGAAGAATGGGAAAATATTCCCCAACACCGCCTCCGAAACTTAGTGTTCAGCATGCCAAACCGGATCCAAGCTGTAATTAGAGCCCGAGGCGGCAACACAAGTTATTAAATTGTGAAAAAGTTCCAAAACGTGAAAATTAAGTGGTTGACATATCGTTAAAAATTGATACTTTTTAGTATTTATCTTAATTTTAAGTTTGAAACTTTATTCATGCCAAATAAAATATAACTTTAATAAACTTCGTTAAGTTTACTATAAACTGCTTTTTATTTCATAAGTGTAACTACTATAGTTTAGGAGTAATTGCAATTTGAAAAGTGTACTACTTATTTTTGACGCCCAGTGTATTTAAAGATAGCACACAATTTCAATTTACAAAAATTCATTAAAACAGAAACTAGAGATGATAGACGAAATAATTTAAAATTAATCGTAAAATTAAGTAAAACAGCAGATGCAAAGCAAAGTTCACAGCAATTCACATTACACACCTACTCGTATACACAATCTTAAACATGCAAGACACATCTCATGCAAGGTTATGCTTTTTGTGTTCTTAAAACATGATAGATAACTATAAGTGTTTCTGATTAATGAAAGCAAGTTTAAGACGCTTTTGTAGCCAAGTTATTATTTTTATTTTTTGGTGATGAAGTTATTAAACTTATCATTCAGAACACATATTTCGATCGTAAATTCATATCATCACAGTTGATCATACATTGCTACTGCACAAAGCGATCTTAACTGGAGATGTAAACTAAATACAGCAATGTACCAATCAACATCGTTTAACCCTGTTTCCCGAAGTTCTAGAGTTTCGCAACACCTAAGAATGTAGTATGAAATATTAGCACCTATAATGTGTTGATAGATATTTCCTGGAGCTAATTAATAATTATTCTCAAAGGTGTACGACTGTACTTGTGCCCTTGGAAATCAAGATAGTAAGACCCCTATAGGTAGATAGATAGGGATAGATAGTGTTAGTTCCCGAGGACCTCTGCGCAAAATTTTAGTTTTCCTAGGGTCTGATTTACCTACGTGTTGTTGAGTCAGTGAGTGGGTCAGAAAAACCTTTATATTAATATTTATAATACCGAAATTGCAGTAGGTAACAACATTATAAACTGTTAATCATATCATCCCACTGTTCGGAAAGGGCTAGACTAAGTAAATACAACTGTATACTATTGTTGCATTGATGAAAATCACAGGTAAGATATCATAAATTGAAGTTATACAAATTATTATTATTCAAAAATATATGACTAGTGACTACTCAACAGAGACACCTCAGATTAGTTCAGATATTGTTATAGATTCGGTAATTATTTTAAAAATCATGAATTTACGAACAACCCGTTAGGTTTTTCAACATTTTCTTATGCTTTCCTAGTTGTTAAAATACACATCAAAATTTTTTTTTCATTTTCATCACGTTTTCACAAATTTCGAGTAAAACAAAATTTATTGACTAGAATTGAAAATTCAGGTTTAGCACTTGCTCGTCTGAAAATTATAGCCCTCCATGTATCTCGAATAAACTTTTATAGCTTCTTAAACATACCTTTTTTGTATGAAAAATCGTGCAATATCCCTAGACCGTGTTAATGTGTGTAAATAGTTTCGTTTTGAAAAAAAAACTGTTTTTGAATAAGTGTTCAGTTCACGTAATAACACGTTCTTAATAAAGTAGGGGAATAAATCAATAACAAACTAGGGGAATAAAAATTCTTAATTTAATAAATCAAGAATTTTTAACGAAAACAAAGTTTAAGAAGCTTGCAAAAATAGATAAAAAAGAACCAAAAAACTAAAAAATTCAGAAACTCACTAAATAAGCCTATGAATGGCAACCCTTTCCTTGTGAACTCAAGATCGCAATCTAGGTCATCTGAATTGCTGCAGTACATCGGCCTATGCCCGTACAGGATGAGCCACGGCCGCGCTGCCCTGCACCAATAACAAGCGTCCAAATAAAATAATACTCACCACAGCCGAAAATTGGGATTCCCACCCTGTTTGGTAGGAATGGGAACCAGCATTCGTCATAGCGGTTTCCACAATACATTGGCCTGTGACCGTATAATATGATCCAAGGACGTTTTTGCCTGTTAAAGTTTGACCTAGTTTTATTTGAATATAATTTATACTTACAAAAATACGATTCGCTCGGTTGAAATCAGCAAATGTCACGATTCACTAACGAGTTTACATACGGTTTTTTTAATTACATGCGCTTATCTTATACAATTAAACTCTGTTTATTTAAAATTTATGCATCTAATTCATTGTACTCAATTTTAAAAGAACTACAATTCTAATAATGACGGTTACTTAAATATCAACTTTGTACGAGTAATACAACTAGATGAGTATCTAATTAAATTAACGATACGGTTATTGATTACTAGTTAAAGGACCTCGATTCATTTTTAGTTAAACGCTTGACAGTGATATAACCTATGCAATTTGAAAGCTTCAGGAGTTTTAATCAATTCATAGTACAAATATGGTATTTTAGAGCACTCAAAAATTTAAGAATAACTATGGGAGTTAGTACGAGTACAATAGTACATTGTGTTTCAAATTTACCATGATCGCACTTGATTTCGACGTGACTGGTATGAATTATATAAAACCTTGAAAGCTTTCGAATGGCAATGGTTTTATCATTGTTGAACATTTAGCCCAGGCCATACTAATTTGCCTTACTAATTAAACATTTTCATTTTCTCTATCTGGAAACCCGTTCCGAAAGTTTTATTAATCAGGCAGTTGAATGAATCTGTCTCTTGTTTACACGTCACGAGTAAATAAAGCTCTCTCTTTCAACTAATCTTAAGATAGACTAGTAGGCAAAGAGGCGATCGGGAAAATAAATTGCGATCATACACGCATGGAAATCAATAAAAACATGGAACATTTATCCCAAAGCTATCTTGGAGGGGAACTCACTAGATTTTGACTACTTGAGCCGTGATCGCGTGCGCTCATACTCGCAATCTCGGTCATCGCTGTTGCTGCAGTACATGGGTCTGTGGCCGTATAAAATAATCCAAGGGTGATCCGCCCTGTCGTCATAGTTACGTTTAATGGTAATTTAACTTAATTCACAAAATTCTACACTTTAAAAAACGACTTTACTTACGTTACTGTGCCATGGCTTTCGAACAAGTTTCGAATAAGAGGTTCCTATATTAAGTACCTAGTAAAAGGCGTACATGTATAGGATATGTGTAACGAGGCGGCATGCGCCTCGTCTTCATCCTCCTTCTCCATTCTTTTTTCGCTTCAGTTTTGGAATTCCTAATCCAAATTCGAAATTGAACACTTCTAGTTGTCATTCGCTAGGATGACACTCAGTCACAGACCTAACTGAGTTTCCGTCGCAGGCGCACGTCCGCTCATAATATACCGTTTTAAGTGTTTCGTATAATAAATGTAATCCAGCCTAAATGTAATCTTCTTATTATTTCATCGTGCTCCGACTCACCCGGCTACAATTGTATAGGTATACCTATACGACAGCATACCAGACCTGCCTCCCTCAATGTTCTTCCTCCCTCAAAAGGGATTATACATAGGTGTGAGTGTCTGGATATCAGACTATACATGAGAATCTTCACGTCGTCCTTACCACGATTGAAATAGTGACGGTTTTCGTAGTGCAACTGTAAACTCTCCGATGCACTGTTCTGTATGTATTAACTTCATTGCTATCAGCCAATTACTGCTTCGTTTAGTTTATAATAAAAACTATGACAATGGTAGAGCAGCTAAGATAGTTTTGATGCCAAAACTTCCTAATCACCAAATATCCACAAATATTTGCGGTTTATACAGGGATCTTCTTCAACCCTATCATCTTAAATCTGTTATCAGAAGAAAACTTTGTACCAAAAAGCTAATCTACCTTCGATTTTAAAAATTAACCATTCGCACTCCTTGCATCATGATGTGACAAGCAAAATGTTATTTTTCATTTCGTCAGTTTTCAAGTAAATTACGGGAGCTACGATGAATCATGACACCGACACCAATACGTTGTATAATAATATAATATTATACCTAAGGATGCGCGTGCTTCCAAGAAAAGTCACTCTTTTGTTCTATTGTATACGCTTTATGATGAATCAGCTCAAATTACATTTTGTGGACTGTAATCCACATCAAATTCGTCATACCTACTGCTTCTGAACAAAGTGTAAATATCTCTAAAATTTAAAATTGTTTCTCTAAAAACTAAAATTTAAAATTGTTTACAATTTTGATAAAATATAGCTAAGAACCACATCAATAACGTCAGCTTTCAAACAAAAAAATCGATCCATTCGTTTAGCAGCTATGATACCACAGACAGACACACAGATACACACATCAAAATAATAACACTGCTGTTTCGCGTCGGGGTTTAAAATGTTCTATGAGAGCTTTGTTTTCATCCTAAAACCTGAGAATTTATAAAGTTGCCTTTCAGTCAAAATTAATTAATTATTACAATTATAATAAAGATCCAAACACCATGTTTTAATATCAATCACCGATTCTTCTCACGCAACGGGTGAAATCCTACGTGGATTTGTCAATAGGCCGTATAGGCCGCGGCCTAGGGGCGGCAGCGTCCTATGGGCGGCAGATTTCAGAGTTTTCTCATGTTTTTTTTATACTAATACGTTAAATCCCTATAGAAACTCATTCCCGTCGAAAATTTATCAAGCCTAGGTCTATACTATTATTGCACCTTTTTAACTTTAGTGCCTTCTCAACTACAAATGGATAATTATTATTTTAGAAAGGTACATGGGGCGGCGGAAATAAAGTGGCCTACACTCATAAAAAATATAAATCCGGCACCGATCCTACCACTTACCAAAACCTATAACAGGAAGTCCTTTCCTATGCAGGATCGGTTGCTGACACCGCCAAGGAGGGCTTGTGCTACTACAGTACATAGGCCTATGTCCGTACAGTATAACCCAGGGCCTCGCTCGCCTGTCAATGTGTAAATAATATTCAAAGTTTTTAGCTGCTACTGAAAAAAAGCTTTTTTCTTTCTCTAGGTACTGACTTTACGATCACGCAAACATTAAAATAACCCTAAAGTTATATAAAAATAAAAGGATCGTATTTATTTGAGCAAAAAAAAAAATGTGAAAAAAAATGAAATTACTAATGACTAATACAGGGTGAAAAAAAACCTCTTTAGCTATACTTATTCAAAATCCTGAACTTACAGAACTTTTTTTTCTCGATGGGTTTTTTTTTCCTAAACGCAGAAACCACTCAGGTGCACCCCCAAGCGCTACCCGCACCCCTCGCGTGCCTGGTGTAAGAGTAATGTCTACGTTTAGGCAAAAAATGAACTATTCCCATTGAAAAAATACTTAAAAAATTTTTTTTTACATAAATGTGTTCTTTGAGTGATACTGGTTCAGGATTTTGAATATCGCTAAGAGGTTTCTTATCACCGTGTATAAAGAGTCAAAACATTCAAAAACGGGACCTTCTAAAAATAGTTTTAGGTGACGTTTTATTTTAAACCGGCGCAGGGAGACTTATTTTTGGCGACAAAATGATGGCAGCTAAAAAGCTTTTGGCTTTTGAAAGTAGTGAAAATGGGATATACCTACCTAGTTTTAACAGGTCGAGCACACAAAAATCGTACTAAAACTAATTTGAAAAAAATTAATACCGGAGGTCTTCTAGAGCTTTAAGGACACGAGAAAGACATTGAGATGGCGGACATCAATTTTCTGGTTTTCCTTTGTCTTACTTTGTGCCGTTTCAATTACTTACTTTTAGAACCCAAAAATCTTTATTTTTGCTACCATTTTCACCACTTTTAGCCACTCTTCCCGATTTTTATAAAGCCACCGGTTTGCCGCCTAGTTAATCATTATTTTTGCAGCTTCCTGCACTCACCCGCAGAATAATTTTTGTGTCCTCCAAAATTAAATGCTAAAATAAAATACTATGAATCTAATCTTTTTGATTATAAACCGTTTTGTTCAAAGACTTGACATGATCTTAGTCTTACATTAAATTACTTTTATCGAATTCGATTTCTCCCCTACTATATAGGTAATGTTGTTGCTTTACTACTATTGCTATTTTTTGCTCCCAGGCCACTTCATGCTCTGCCTTCTCCGTAAAGGAAAATAAACTTAACCTTGCGTATTTAGTAGCATGTTAGCGCATTCACACCAAGCCCAAACCTAGCTTTAACCGGCAAGACATGCAAGGGTGCTAGCCAACGACTTACCCATGCCTAGAAACGGTAGACCGACTCTATTGGGCAGGTATCCATTGTAGCAATGATCGTAGTTATCCGTGCAATACATGGGTCTATGTCCGAACAATATGATCCATGGTCTGATCCTTCTGTTGGTGGAATTACATTCAACGGTCGGTAACGTAAGATACTTTATTTAAATATAGGGTGTAACAAAACGGTACGGTGAAACTTGCATGTGATTCTTAACGGCAGTACAGGGTGTAAGAAATATTCCGAAAACGAAGACAGCACTGATTAAGAAAGTATGTATTTTTTTGGTACATTTCTTTAAATCAATTTCCATAACACTATCTTTGTCAATTGATAACAGACACGGGGTCAACTCTCATCTAATACGAAAATTGTATTATTCGCTATTTTTTTAGTAACACACTTGATAACCGTTTCCGGGGTCAATTAACATGAAATAGATTTAACGAAAATATTATAATTTAAAAAAAGGTAAAATTGTTTATACACAACTTGCACAGTCAAGAGCAGGTCACGCTTTACACTACCAGTTTAAGCTGAGCTCCGATTTATAGTGCGCGCCATACAATGCAGGGCCGGCCGGTCCAAAGGGAACTTTTGAAATCAATATATGAAATCGAAAAAAAACTGTTCTATTGGTTATGGTCGGGTAGATAATTAAATATTGTTTAAAAGAGTAAATATTTTTCGATTTCAGTGTTGATCCCATATTAAAAGTTATGCTTGTTGATGGCTACATTACTCCTTTTTGTCACACCCTGTATATTTTGTACTATGATTTTATTTATTACCACCCCAGAACAAAAACATAAAATCACACCTATATTCTCCGTCAGATTAGGCGGAGCAAAAAGTGGCCAAGAACCACTTGAGGCCAAAATCCAAGTTAGTATTAATTTAATAGTACGAAATGATTACGTTGATTACACTCATATCTCCCATCCTTTACCCAGTATAGCTTTTTCAATTTTACAAATATTTAATTAATTTTTCACTTAACAACTTCATGCAATTTGTGATTCATTGAATATGTACACACGGCATGAAGTTGACCTTAACATCGTCGCCCTTATCCTGACTCGTAACAGCGCCGGTTTTTGTAGTACAAAGGGATAACTTGACGTGCCGCTGTTTGTATATTATTTTTACCGCATGACTCCCGAATATTTTTTCTAAGAAATTTCGTTAAATATTTACTCTGTTAGTGAATCGTGAAGCATTTTTTAGCTGTCCGTCTGCGACTTTGTTTCCTTGTTAATTTTCCCGGTGGATTTTTTAAAATTATAAACCTAATCGTGACAATTAGGAACACAAAAAGGATCTCCGAATCAGTCGAGCAGTTTTGAGTTTTAGTGAACAACAATTTATTTTTATAAACAGGATTACAGGAAATTTGACCTATTCATTGAAAGAGGATATACTGCAAGTTATTTGCAACAAACTAAACCCCATCAAATAGGGAGCTTACCAGCTTTCTGAAAAATATCAGTTGAGTCATCTCCGCCCCTAATTGATGGGGTTTAATTTGTTGCAAATAACCTATAGCATATCCTCTTTCAAGGAATAGATCGAATTTTTTTTCACTCTGTATAAGAACAAGATGTTATTTATATGAGTACATAGTATAAAAATCCTCGAAATTTGATATTTGTGGAAAATTAAATCTGAAGTTCTTACTTCATAAAATTAAACATAATTACTAATTTGTTACTTACTGATAAGATAATACGAGTACGTCTAATGGTAACGAATGGCGTACTTGAAGCTACTTATTGTTTAGTAATAAATTGTAAAACATGTTCGGCATTTGTTGCATAACTTATTGTAATTCTACTACTATCGTTTTGTTATTTTAACAAAACTGTATGTACCTACAGAGGCCAGCGCATCAGGTTACCACATTTCTATTGCAAAACCGCGCTTATCGTAACAGCACAGTGTACACACGTATGGTAACCTGACGTGCGACCCTCTGTACCTACACAAATATTTACAACAAGTAGTCGATACAATATTTTCTAAAATTAGGAAGTTACCCACCACACCAGAATGCTACACATTAGGGTACAAGTTTTATTAATATTTATTAATTTATTCTACAACACTAAGGCCCGTGTTCACCAAAAATATAACCAACGGTTAAACCGCGGTTAGAAGCCAATCAGACAAAATGTCAAAAAAAATGTATGAAAATGACACTGTCAAATCTCTGGTTAGCTGCTAATCGTTGGTTAAATTTTTGGTGAACACTGGCCTAATTGCTTTAAGAGATATTCAGCTGATTCTATCGGGTGAAATTAAATTAGTTAACTAAAATTATGGATGAGTATCCGCACTAAACAGCTTTCCCCGAGACATTGATATCTAAATATTTTATCTATAGTCAGTAGTGTCCCACTGCTGGGTATAGGTGTTTCTCGTTCTCGCTTTCTTGTCAAGGGAAAGCATGAATACCTAAATATAAAGAACAATAAATTCAACTCTTCACACAACTTTTGCGTATCGCACAAGCATCTCATATGAGTTGAGTTGGTTCATTCGTAAGTAACACCCTACAACCCCTGGACTACACTCCCTTATATAGGCTGACGACGACGATATATTCGCTCTTTACCATAATTTAGCATAGATATAGTCAAGAAAATACGGAATATAATTCTCGGTGAAACTTGTTAAGTTTTATGAAAGATTTACGCCCTTAAGTTTCGGTAACTAAAGCAATCCCATATTTGAGACAAATAAAACTTACTTACCTATTCTCGGGCTTATTAGCTTCCTCAAGGTCTTTTTCAAGAAAGTCGTACATGGAAACCAGCGGGCCCAAGCCATATTTGAGGAAGTAATAGGCCTCTGTGTTGACTCCGATAAAATGTATCGGGCCAATGTTCCACGAGTAGAACATGCTCTCGGTATCATTCATCTTTGGCATTGAAAATCGGGATTTGTACTGCGAGAAGTTTCTGCCGAAAATATTAAAATATAAATGTTCAGATTCTCGATCAATGATCTTACTAATTCGAATAAGCATTTAATTTGATTTGTAAGGGAAGTCAAAATTTATTTCTGAGAATTTCATAAATCAATAGCATTTTAGTCAAACCCGTTAAGGTCCAGTGTATCAGATCAGATACCAAAAAGGTAGAAGAACGGCATTTTGCTTTGAAAGAAAAACTTCGACCAACCGATTTGGTATCTAACTGATAAGCGCAAGCCGATAAATAATTTGACACCGTTTTGCCTGACGCGATAAAAAAAGCTTACTTATTCTCCTCATGGTTACCCGGACAAGTCATATAGGGCAGCATAGATGCTAATGGTTCGATCTGCCTCATGAACTGGTCGCCAGTTCGGCCTTCCTCTTCATACATGTCGTAGGCAAAGTCGCCAACGTGAAGGATGAAGTCGAAACGATCTCGTTCGGCTTCATCTTGGAGGTATGGGAGCGACTGCAGTTAAAAATTCATGTGAGAAATATAATTTCAGCCGTGACGACAGTGACCTATTTTAATAAGTTCATTTGTTAAAACATCAAAAAAAGTGTTCGCATTAGATACAAAAGAAACTGCAATTCAGTCACTGGATTTACATATAACATTCTGCTAGTTACTATTATTACGGAAGTTCTTTACCCGAAATAAACGAACTAGATAAGGGTAGAACAAAGTACTCTGTGGATAGAACATTCATGGTGCTTGTAACAGTACAGAAAACATCAGGTACTACTAATGTTTAGGTTTTGTTTTGACAAGTGTTTATAAAACTAGTCAAAATAAAAGCTTAGTATTTTAAATTTTTATTCTATTATTTTGAGCATCATGCGTAAATTACGTTTGAATAAATTTCATAAAAGTTATTGTAACAATATGGACAGTATAAAGTCTGACAACTTAACAGAGAAAATTCCATGGGCAGCGGTTATGTTTTCAGTTTCAAATGCCAGCCGTAACCTTACTACTCTGAAAAACGCTTTCGTTTTCTGGCGAAGCTTTAGCGCGACCCTTTGCGCGTATGACGTTTATTTTTTACGAAAAATAAATTTTCAAGTGAATGATTAGCTGGTTGCAATGCTTACATGTGCGTTTTCAGTTCCCAAGTCTCCGTAGATAGCTGCCCGAACTACCCAATCCTCGCCGGCCGGCGGTGTCTTGAAAGTGAAACGGTCCGACCATCCATACTTAGAACCACAGTGGTAATCTGCAACATTTTGAAAGTGTGTCAATTAAACAATAGTTGATATCTACTCTAATGCAGAAATTATATTACTACGTGTCCTTGTCTTCACATAAGAAAAGGATTAAGTAACATTAAACTTCCTAAATTAAGTCATGTAATATTTGACTGTCTGCAAAAGGGCAAGAATGTAAAGCAGAGCGGATTTGTCAAGACTAACTGCAGTTGATTTAACTACTTGCTACATGAAAGCACTTACCGTATTTAGTGTCAGGTTTCAAGTCCTTGAGTACGACTCTATGAATCCATTGCCCTTGGGCATCATGAAATTTTTTATTCCACCCAACAGCTTCCTTGTCCATCTCATGTATCCCATACTGAACCCGACTCTCCTGCGTGTCATTCCATGTTGACCACGTCACCACTATATCATTTATTTTTTCTGCAAAATAGAAAAATTTATGTCTAAATTAATAACTTTTTGTCATAATTTTTTTTCTGCTAAAGGATTTATCAATATTTATAAAAAATAGACCGTGATAAGAAGGAACAATGGATTGATGATATTTTGATCACGATGGGTGATTCACTATATTTATGGAGTCATTGGATGAGTCATTGGAGGTTAGAACTATATTTATCGACAAAAAGCTAATACCTACTTAAAATTTTAGATAGGCAAGCAGTAAGAACATTAACCTATTTAGTGTCAGTAATCACTAATCGAGCAATAATATTATTGATAATTTTAGTGACCTTGTTTCTGCTTGTACGTAGCTATATAGGATGATTTTAAATAGTTAGCGAAACTTTACAAGGTGAATGTACAACAACGAAGGTGAAGGTGAAACTGAACAACTTTTCACGAGGAACCATTGATAGATAGACAGATAGATAAAATATTTATTTGTAACACTTAAACACACACATTATTTACAAAATCAACACAGACTAGAATAAAAAAGAAGCAAAACAATAACGATACAAAAAAGATTAATAATAATTATTACTTATTCTATATGTGTGCCACAGTGCCACAAAATGTCGTAGCTCAGCTTGCAGGGGGTTTTGGGAATACTCCAAAAAAGTTTGGACATCTTATTAAAAAAAAAATACATTTAGACCTGTGTTCCTTAAGGAAAGTTGTTTTAGTTCGGGGGCCTGGTCCAGAATTTTAGCTAGAATTACGTATAGTAAATTCAAGTAATGCACATAACATGTAAGCTTTATTCACATAAGCTCACAAAGATTAAAAAACACTACTATTAAACAATTATTATAACCAAATGTGCAATGTCAAAATTTTAATTACTAATAGATTAAATAGGTAGCAAACATTCTGATATTATTTACCTACTTCAAACTTAAAAAGTTTTTATTTCATATAGTTTTTATAATTGTTAACTGATAATACTATCTAAAACAAGTTTAACCCCACCACTTGGAAACCCAAACAATATCATTATCAAATGAGTACAATAAAAACAAAGTTCTATCTAATACCTACATAGAAAAATAATTTACTAGTTTTTCTGTAAATTATTTACTTAGTTTACTACTACAAGCCTTCTGCTTGCCACTTCGTAGATCAAAAGCTGTATTTTTGTAGTACTTGTAAGAGGTAGAATATATTATAGAAGTTGAGAAATTAAACTTAACTCATTTGTGAATCAAACAGTTGTAATCATTGAACTATTATTTCTACTCACTGGTTGTAATGAATTTTAATTGTACTTACCCCCAAAAGCGAGATGAATTTGTTCTGGCTGGCAGTAGGAACAGTCGTAAGGTGGACCTGGAAGTAATATAGCGGGGGACACAAATAAACTTAACAATAGTAAAAATATTAGAGCCATGATTTCAAATAGGTACAAGAGTGCTTGAAACGCAAATCCAATAGTTAGTAACTGTTTAACCACTTGATATCGTGTAACGGAAGAGCACTTCCGTGCCGATTTGTATGATTGCTTTTCAGAATTGCTCCTTTGTTTGTAAAAATAATGCTCCGACTCTGCGAATCGCAACGATTTCCAAAACAGCGTTTCAAGATCGCGTACGCGCGCAGAGAGAGAATATACGCGCATGCGCAGTGTTGCCACATGAAGTAGACGTGAAATCTATATTTTCATTACAAAATTATACGAATAAAATCCGTATATCTGATTTTATTGAAATTCCGTATAAATATCCCGTATTTTGATTAAAATCCCGTATGGATTCCGTATAAAAATAAACGTTACATTTTTGAGTCAAGATTTAAATCAAAAGAGGGTGATTTCCCTAAAAGTTGTTTAGTAGTAGCGGGTCCGTTATCGTCGAGGTATATAATTTATTTCTTGGTTTCGTCTTCATTGAAGAGCTGTAGGTACTGCCGCACAACAGTGGAGCAAACTCACCAGCGTTATGACGAAATTGGTCAAAATTAGGTAAAGAAGGTTTGAAAACGGGGTCCTTTTGAAGCTAATTCTGTGTTTAGAGTAAATCCGTATAAAAATCCGTAATCTTGATTCATCCGTATTGAACTTGCAAAATCCGTACAAATACGGACAAATCAAGCTTATGATGTTGCCACATGAAGTAGACGTGAAATCTGTATTTTCATTACAAAAATCCGTATAAAATCCGTATTTGTTTTTATTAAAATTCCGAATAAATATCCCGTATTTTGATTAAAATTTCATATGAATTCCGTATAAAAATTAAACCTAACACTTTTGAGTCAAGATTTAAATCAAAATTTCCCTTAAAGTTTTTTAGTAGGCGGGTCCGTTATCGTCGAGATACATAATTTATTACTAGGTTTCGTCTTCATTGAAGAAATTTTGCTGTATTGCCACACTACAGTGGAGCAAACTCACCAGCGTTGTGACGAAATTTGTTCAAAATTAGGTAAAGAAGGCTCGAAAACGGTGTTCTTTTGAAGCTAATTCTGTGTTTAGAGTAAGGCTGTGCCTCTGCTGCCGGAGTCGACAGTGGGGAAGGGTGCCGGAGACGGCAGATGGGACGAGTGCCAGAGCCGGCAATTAAATGGAACAGGTGCCGAAATCAGCAAAAAAATGATTAGATAGGCATTGTTTGCATCTGATAGACGATATAAATCGTTATAAAAATTAAATGTTAGGTAATAATAATAGTACTCAATGATGTGCTGCTATGTTATATGGTACCGGAAACATATGAAACCTATAAAACAACTTAACCTAACCGAGCGGAACTGCGACAACCGCTTAACGCCTCAGCCACGACATTGGTCTATGCAACGGGCTTGAGCGGCGACGGGCGACGCGACGGTCTTTGGTTTAACTTGAGTATGTCACGATCACGACACGCAAGTGGCGACTTGCTGCCGCGCCCGCCCCGCGACGGATGGATTCAGAATGTCTTTATCGAAAGTGGCACGGTCCTGCTTGGAATCAAATTTATTTTTCGTTGAAGATAGAGTCAAGACAAGGACTACATCCCGTTAATACATAAAAAAAATTAAACTGACTTCAAAAAATTAAAAATAAAGATATAATATAGCTTTTATTGACCTACGTACCAACTGATCTATTTGAAGTCGATGTGAAGGCGGATGTACACACAGCAGCACATCAGATTACCCCACTTTGACCTTGAGCTCGCCCTTACTGCGCTCGTACGTTTTCGTAAAGCAACTGATAACCTGATGTGCTGCTGTGTGTACGTATACCTACAAAAAAAAACAGATAATATACAGTCGAACAAAGAATCTCCCCTTTTTTAACCCTCGGCATACCAGGTGAAAATTTGTAACGTGCTACAAGGTGCGGTCTGACACACCCTAACAAAATGGTCGCTGTAATCAGATAGGAATACTGAATTATTATTGCATATTTTTGAAATTGAACATAACCTGAGTAGCACTATATAAAAAATAATCAAATAGAAAAATGCCATCTTCTGACTACTAATTTAGACTTGAAATCACCCTAAGAATGGATAATTACCAATGTTTGTAATTAAACTGACTAAATTTAAAAAAATTGAACAACGATGATACATCTTTAAATTTTTACTTCAATCTCGAGGTAGGAGTTCTTTAGTTCGCCGTAATTGCATTTTGTATATGCTCAATAACAACAATTCTAAACAAAAACGCATCTAGAGCCCTAAAAAACGCACGCACCACTAAACTAATGGTACTTGCCAGTGTAAGAACGTCGCAACTCCACCTACTGAGAGCTTCAGATTCCGCGCACGAAAATTTTTGAAAATATATCGATTTTTCACTGCCTGGGGTTTATTAGACCCCACCTGGTATGCGGAGGGTTAAGTCTGTTAAAAAAAAATCTTCCAAATTCGTGTAGCTCAGGCCAGCAGACCCACGGAATTTAAACAATGAATTTAGGTATTCTATGTATGCCAATACACAGTGCCTTCCTAGTGCCTATTGATGCCAAAAGAACCATATCTAGTGCCATCATAGTTTAAGAAATATAGGTCGTTGTTTGTGGGTCTGCTGGACGGATATCAGCCCAGCAGACCCACCTCTCGTACACGGAAACGGCTAAAGTTAGAGACATGGTTCTAGTTCTAAGCTTTAATGCTTTACTTGGTGCCATCGAGAAAAAAGTTTCAAACCTAGTGCTTCAAGCGTTTCGGAGCTATAAAACGATCTTGGTGTGCCTGCTGGGCGGAGGTTCAACGCAGCAGACCCAACACGATAGCTCCATAACTAGAAGGTAATTGGTATGAAATCTCATATCAACGTTTAGTGTGTAATTAGTGCCTTAGCTTAACATAAAAATATCTGTTTAATTTGACTTCCAAACATAACAAATAGCCTCTGAAAGTTCTCCATACATTTTAACAACCGAGGTACAGTCACGCTCAAAACTCAATTTATTAGGTTACATATGCCAACTGCCAATTTCTCACTTCAGATGTCGCCTCTGTTGACTGATTCTAAAATTTTACGTGTAGCTGTCATTCTCCATATTAATTTCGTAAAAAAACAATTTATTTATAGTAAATTAATGAATTTTGACAATTTGCACAGCTATTAACTGCAAAAATACGGTGTACATGTATTCCCCAAAGATCCAAAAAAAAAAGTTTAAAAAAAGTAGCTTTTCTTTTACTCAACTCTTCTTTCAATTGAAGTACACGTCTTTGTAATTTGACTTTAATTTGAGTAATTATTTCCGCAAAAAAAATAAAAAACACTTGCTCGCAATCTAAATAAAATGACAGCGCCGCAGCTTGACACGGAACAGTCAACAATGCTGCCACCTCTAAAGAGCTTTTAGTTTATAGCCCCATTCGTAATCGTTCATGTATCCTAATAGTAATTAACTACATACCTATTAAGTACTATAACTGATTCTATGAAATCAGAAGTCTATTGAGAAGTTCGGTATTTGGTTTGTTAGGTTTGTTCGTTATAAAAAAAATTATGGGGGTCGCAAAAACCCTCAGTAAAACTAAGTTAGATCTAATAGCTATAACTATAAGTTTCATTGTGATGATAATAAACATTTCATAAAATAATTTTATGAAGCATTATTTTATGATTTTTGTTCCATTGACTTTCAAACATCCAAAACTCATAAGTTTATTTCATGTCGTCTTTGATTACGTTTAATTACACATAATATTGGTTACGACTTTGATAACGTTTGAGACCCAAACACTATTACAAATTAAAGAAAATACACAATTATATTAATAATTAATTCTTCGCATAAATTGACGGTGCAAAATGAGTACCTACTCGGTTGACATCGCGATTTCAATATTTTTAATTTTATTTGTGACCTACCCAAAACCAAACAATACATTTTATCGTGTTAAGTAGTAATTGAGGACAAATAAAACATAAATTTTTAGTGCCTGAGATAAACTTCAAATTTTTAATTAAATTCCGCTAGATTGAGATTTTCTCAGTGTGCGACGCTCGTTTAATTACTTAGTAATTCGTCTCTTAATTCAGATAATAAGCCAGCCAACTAAGGTGAAATGTTCAGTTTGCCTAATATGTAAATTTAGCATCTAATAATAATTTGGTACAATCCAAAATTCCTTTTTGCGCTTCCATAATGAATGACAGTCATTTTAATAAGCTATTTTAATATTCTCGGTTCAATTTGCATGGAATGAATGATATAAGTAACTATTTATTAAAACAATTACTTACCCTGATGGTAAATTCGCAATAATTCTCCCAAAAAGCTCGAACAACACAACACAATCAAATTTCAACGGCTATTCGGTCTGGTATTTTTTCACTTCGTCCATAGACTACGTAGAGATACACTTTGTCCTTGTGTTGAGCCACCATGGGACTTTTTCTCACTAGTTTCTCGACAGCGCATTGATATATCTCAGTTAGATAAAGACATATCAAGCTGAATCATAATGATTTTGAGTTTTTTATTCGTACAAATCGAATGTATACAACCACTTTGAGTGTGTGGCGTTACATTGTTGACGACACTAGAATCGAGAAAAAGTTGCATGGTAATCCCAATTCGAAACGCCGTCGCGTCGTCGGCGCAGTGCGGTGGCGCGGTGACAGTGCGGGGCAATGCGCCATCTATGATTTTCTGATAGAAGTTTTGCGTACCTAAATTTTGAAATTCACACGCATTCTTGTTGAAAAACTACTTAGATTATTTAAATTCTTCGTTTTAATTTTTTTTCGTATAATCTATTCGTTTAGCAATAAAAAACCAAAAATAAATCAAGAGTAAAAATGTTTTTTTGATTAAAATGCTTTTCTTTAAATGCTCTAAAATACAGTCTCTAAGGACAAAAATAAACATAAAATAAACCAAACTCATAATTACATAATTTATATGCTATTAACTTACCCATAAAAAAAACATTTTTCAACTCTTAAATTTTTTAGTCCCAATCTTATATACAGTCACATAGTACCGAGATATATTTGTATTCTGAATATAAGTTAAGACGATAACGCAAACCTAATAAACCTGAAGATATATTTTTATCATATATCAAAATTAAACTACGTAATTTTTGATTTAGGTACTTAGCGCTTAAACTGTGCTTATAACTAATAAACCCCGCACGCAGGGAAGGGGGAAGACTTAGTAAGTACATAAAAGGTCACTTGGTGGACAAAAATCACCTTTACGAACATTGAAAATAAAATACAAGCTTGTAAAGAGACATTTAATCCATATTGTATCAACAATTACGTAAAAACTATTGATTATGTACGCGACTGTATTCATTTTGAAATGTATGCAGAACTTTCAGAGGCTCTTTGTTATGTTTGGAAGTCAAATTAAACAGATATTTTTATGTTAAGCTAAGGCACTAATTACACACTAAACGTTGATATGAGATTTCATACCAATTACCTTCTAGTTATGGAGCTATCGTGTTGGGTCTGCTGCGTTGAACCTCCGCCCAGCAGGCACACCAAGATCGTTTTATAGCTCCGAAACGCTTGAAGCACTAGGTTTGAAACTTTTTTCTCGATGGCACCAAGTAAAGCATTAAAGCTTAGAACTAGAACCATGTCTCTAACTTTAGCCGTTTCCGTGTACGAGAGGTGGGTCTGCTGCGTTGAACCTCCGCCCAGCAGGCACACCAAGATCGTTTTATAGCTCCGAAACGCTTGAAGCACTAGGTTTGAAACTTTTTTCTCGATGGCACCAAGTAAAGCATTAAAGCTTAGAACTAGAACCATGTCTCTAACTTTAGCCGTTTCCGTGTACGAGAGGTGGGTCTGCTGCGTTGAATCTCCGCCCAGCAGGCACACCAAGATCATTTTATAGCTTCGAAACGCTTGAAGCACTAGGTTTGAAACTTTTTTCTCGATGGCACCAAGTAAAGCATTAAAGCTTGGAACTAGAACCATGTCTCTAACTTTAGCCGTTTCCGTGTACGAGAGGTGGGTCTGCTGGGCTGATATCCGTCCAGCAGACCCACAAACAACGACCTATATTTCTTAAACTATGATGGCACTAGATATGGTTCTTTTGGCATCAATAGGCACTAGGAAGGCACTGTGTATTGGCATACATAGAATACCTAAATTCATTGTTTAAATTCCGTGGGTCTGCTGGCCTGAGCTACACCCAAATTCAAATTCCTATAATAAGTACTTATAGTAGGTAGGTACTAGGAATACAGGAAATACGCCGAAATGTTTTAGTTATACAAAGAAAACACATTCGATTAAGTACATAATATGAAAAGTTATAAATTCTCTTATGAAATGTTCCGAGTCCAATATAAAATTAGTACCTACTAAGCAGCGGAAAAAACAAAATACCTAATTTGTTTCAAAATAATTTATTCCGGACTCGTGTAACTAAATTCGTCCTCCGCCCAAGCCGGTCGCGCCGCTCCCAAGTCGTGGCCGCCGCGTAGTGAGTTAGTACATTTATTTCTCCCGCCCGTCACCGTCGCCGTCGCTCGTACATTTTCGCGACAAATGCAGCCCAAGCCCGCCACTCCGCACTATGTCGTGGCATGCTAGTAGGAGCTGCATATATTTGTTTTTGCCGCCCGTCGCCTTAGGCCGTTGCAGGTCGCACTTGCGACAATGTCGTGGCCCTGGGGTAACGCAACCACAGTCGTTTCTGGCACTTCGCCGGCCGCTGCCGCCGCACGCTCGCTTCGCTCGCTCGGCTCGTGCGTTGGGGGTCGCAGTTCTAACCTAATCTAACCAACCCTTAACGGGTTGATTGGGTTAGGCTACCATAACACCTACTTGTCGCAGTTCCGTCTGTCGCAATTGAACAAAAAAGTCAAATGTAAGTAATATATTTCCGATAGTTATTTAGGAATACTCGCAAATCCAATCGAAGATAATCACCAATGCATCAAATCAATCAATTCTTGGATTTTATGGCCCCATCGGCTTTTTAGCGATGATTCTGCCAGTGTCAAGTGCTTAACGCATCAAAGCAAAGACCCGGAAAAGAACACGAAATCAACTCACGTCAGCTGTCAAAAACGTCAAAAATTGTAACTCACAGTAACTTCCGGCAACCGTTCCAATTTTTCGTCGTTGCCGGCTCCGGCACCGGAGACACTTCCTTAGAGTAAATCCGTATAAAAATCCGTAATCTTGATTCATCCGTATTGAACTTGCAAAATCCGTACAAATACGGACAAATCCGTATATATGGCAACTCTTTGGCTTTTGGTTTTTTTTTTTTTTTTTTAAATGTGGCACTTCGCGGTTAGCGTTAGGCCAATGACAAATGTTAAGATTATTTACAAAAACGAGGAAACTTATAATACACGGAAAAAATAGGATAAGGAACGGAATTTGGAAAAAACAATAAGGATCAGGAAAGGATTATTATATGGAAAACGACTGTTGTTGACATTTGTTTGTTTTTTTTTTTTTGTTAAATTTATCCCTTTCGGGAAAGGCAAAGGAAACTATGTCCATACAGCCATGTCTTCAGTGAAAAATCTTCTTTCTTGAACTTAACCTAAGCCCTAAGCTCCTCATGTTCTGCGTAAAACCGGATAGCGTCTGTTTTACGAAAACTGGTGGCGAGAAGCACAACCGCGAGGATCTTTATCGGTACCAAACGGAGCAGAAACACTGTTATCACTTGATTTTTTCATCACTACACGAATTTTAGTCAATTTAATTTACTGCATAATACACTATCACTATTACACATTAAACAACTTTTTCACGCCGAAAACGAAAATTCAATTGACAAAGCAACCGCTCAAGCCGAGTTCCCGCCAAAGACCTGACATTTGTTTGGCAAATCGCTTCAGTCCAGAATAACTTTTTTTTTGTTTAAGGCAACGGAAACTATGTCCATACAGCCATATCTTCAGTGAAAATTCTTCTTTCGCTAACTTAACCTAAGCTTCTCATAGTCTGCGTAAAACCGGATAGCGTCTGTTTTACGAAAGCTGGCGGCGAGAAGCACAACCGCGAGGATCTTTATCGGTACCAAACATAGCAGAAACACTGTTGTCCAGAGGCAGCCTTAGGGGATGGCGAACAGGGCCATCGCCCAGGGCCTCGCTCTTGCAGGGGCCTCGCGCAATAACCCAAACAAATTAAATTATTTTAATCACAGTGGCCCGTGAGGGTAGCCACCATTATTCGTAAGTTACTTCTATTTAGGCCGAGCAGTCTTCGCGTCATGCGCGGGGTAGGTCCGGTTAGGGACTCCTTTGACTGCTGACAGGTGGTTAAGTGATATGGGCTCCCATTCCCGCATTTAGGCTCTTAAGTGGCCCATTATGCGTGTGGTCAGTGGCTATTCCAGCCACTTCAGCTCCGTCCAGAAGCTCAGAATTCTCCTGGGGATTTCACAGGCTTCGCGGAGCGACTTAATATCTGCAAGGATTTTTGCCCGGTGTTCTGCCACTCCCATGCAGTCCAGGATTACATGGGCAACTGTTTCATCAGCCTCTAGGCAGCCTCTGCAGAGGGGGCTGTCGGTGACGCTTAATATGAATAGGTGCTTGCTCAAAGCAGGGTACCCACCGTAAGGTACCCCCGTAAATGTACCCACCATTATTCGTAGGTTATCTCTGGATAAGTTAGCAGTCTACGCGTCAGGCGCGGGGAGGGTCCTGTAAAGGCTTCCTTCTACTGCCGACAAGTGGTTACATTTTCCCACCTATCTTTGTGTTGCATAAGGGTGCGTGCTCGGATCCAGGTCCGGACGGGTCGGGACCCGTTCGACAGGTAAGGTTCGGCCGGTGGTGTCGTTTCGACAGGTGCGCGATTTCATATCCAGTTCGACAGGTATAATTGTTTTAGTTCTTAGTACAGTCACATGCAAAAGTGTGACAGTGTATCAAATAAAAACATTAAAAAAGAAAGTATAAACTAAAGGTATATTTATAAAAAAATCATCAACGGAGCCGGTGCTAGAAGTCGCTTCGTCCATTATTTAGCTGTAATAAAAAAAATAACTATCCACTAAATAAAACAAAAATATTAATGATTTCACTATCCACTGACCATTGCTCTAGAGTACTCTCGACTAAAATACAATTTTAGATTAAAAATATAAAAAAAAGACTTAAAAGTTAGATATTTAGAATTTTCTTATTATAATTAATTTTAAATTCCTTAATATAACATCTGTATTATCTGAAGTTGTTTACTTACATTTTTCCGGCTCTATCTCCTGTAGTGCACAAAATTATTAATACACACTTGCTTGCTGCACTTAACTTGAAGTTAAACTAAATATCTTTATCTCCATCTGTAACCCCTTCCAATAGATACGCAATTAAAAAAAAACAATATGCAAGAGAAATCTCATCGCCAGCAACCAATCACAACACCTTCATTTGTAACTTAGTACTTACACCTATTGTCCTTATTTATCTCTGCTCGTCCCTCAAACTTGATTTTACTACCTGGCCATTTCAAGGTCACCCGAGAACGCTATTTAGCAAACATTTATTTAATTTTTATTTAATATAAAGCTTATAACGCATAGAACTGCTTAATATCAAATGTTGATCATATGTAAATCTTTTCTAACTTTCGAGCTTGGCTGTACCGACTGGACTTAAATTTTGCATATAAAAAAAACACCGGCCGAAACGCCCCTTCAAATAAATTAAAATAATACCAGTGCCCGTTCGCCACTTGAAAAAAAATGCATACCTGTCGAAACGACACCAAAATACAGGTCGAACCATATCATTTTTTGTGACCGGCGGAACTTTACCTGTCGAACGGGTCCCGACCCGTCCGGACTTGGCTAAATGGAATCGGGATAATTGGCACAGGGCCTGCAAAGATGGTATCTGATCCCTTCCTAGCCAATTCGTCTCCCGCATCATTACCCATGGAACCGCTATGCCCCTTAATCCATTGCAGGACGACCCTGTTGGCTGATGCTACTTTGTTCAGCGCTTGATGGCATCAAAACATTATTGAAAAATTCATATGTAAGTAGTATCTTGAAAATCAGTTTCATATGCGAAGAAGATCACACTTGAAGATCGATTTTTTAATCGCATAGCACTTTAGTCTTTGTGTTTTAATTAAAGAAAAGCCTCAAACATCAATTTTAAAACTTATCATCTCTGTATTTGTTAATTTTGTAAAGTCAAATTTAATTTATTTGTATAACTTTAGCATTTCTCGTCGAACATGACAAAATTGATAAACAAAACAACCAGACCTACTTTCGCATCACATACTTTTCACGAAGGACAAAGGGCCTCGCAAAGACCTGCCGCCCGGGGCCTCGCAATGGGTAAGGCCGCCTATGCTGTTGTCACTTGATTTTTTTATCACTACACGAATTTTAGTCAATTTACTGCATAATACAATATTATACACTAAACCACTTTTCACGCAGAAAATAGAATCGCCCACGGCGAGTTCCCGCCAAAGATCCACAATTTCCACATCTCAATCAATAATTTGTTCTGTAAGTTTGATTTTTTTAAATTAAAATTGTTGGCGACGCAGCCAGCAAATACAAAGTCAGTGATCTCTTTCAATTCAAGCAAGCGTACACATAACGGTGCACACAGAAGGCGACCTTTTCAAATTAAGTATCTAATTGTATTTGCTATGTAGATAAATAGATCGTCACATTCTGACCCTGTCTCATTGCTTTCTGAAAGTTTGCGGTGGAACTATATATGAAAAAAATATGTAAAGTTCTAGGAACTAATGGTTTATCATGTATCTATCGGACGTCCAGACGCGCCGCTGCTGCGCTGGGTACAGTCAAGAGCAGGTCACGCTTTACACTACCTACCAGTTTAAGCTGAGCTCTGATTTATACTGCGCGCCATACAATGCAGGGCCGATCCAAAGTCCAAAGTGTCAAGCTTGACGTGCTCTTGAGAGTACACTCAAGAGTCCATGATCCATCCCTATCTTGTTGATATCCCGCGGATTTTCATCATCATCTTTCATATTGCGCACTGCTAGGGAATGGAATTCCCTGCCTGCGTCTGTATTTCCGAGTTCATATAACCCGAATCTCTTTAAAGTTCGATCTGGGTGAGCTTGCTACATCCTCGACCGCATCTTTGCCCTTGAGCTAGATTGTGGTCAAGAGGTACATTTAATAAAAATGTATGTATTATGGACTTAAATAGTCGCGTACAAGTGTGTTAGAGTCTGGCCAAGGATCATCCTTGGTCCGAGTCTGGCCATGGAAAGCTGTCCACAAAAATACTGGCAGAGGAAAAATTCGTCCTCTGAAAACTGTTTTCTACTTACATATAAATCCACACTTCTAACTTAACCTAACAAAAAGAAAAAAATCAAATCAAATTATAAAATAAAATAGTATTAACTCCGTTTATTCAGTGTTTTCAACGGACGAATTTTAAATCTGCCGCGGTTTTTCGTGGACAGCTTTCGTTGGCCAGACTCTATTTGTTTTATTCTGTAGTGCAGGGGTGGCCAACCGGTCGACCGCGATCGATTAACGAGACTAACGAACAGCAATTCATGTTTATATATAAGAAGATATTTGGGTTCATACAACAAGTTATAATTAGCGAACTCAAGTATAGAATACGTTAATTTAATGTGTATTTGAAATACACAAACTTTAAGCCCAATGATTTTAACCTCTCCTTATACACACATCAAAAAAGTCTAAGCAACACGCACGATTTTTCATACAACAGAGGCCTCTTTGAGAAGCTGTGAAAAGTATTTAAGACACGTATTTTTAATAAAATCTTTAGTGTGAGCAAGTTCTATACCCGAATTTAAAATTCCTATAAATGAACTTTATCTAGCTTGAAGTTTGTGAAAAAGAGACGAAAATGAAAATTTAATTTCACCATTTCCATACTAAAAGCAAAGAAAAACTGCGTTTTCATTTTCATTTTTCCCTCTTTTCCACAAATTTCAAGCTAAATAAAGTTCATTTATAGGGATTAAAAATTCAGGTATAGAACTTGGTCACACTAAAGATTTTATTAAAAATACGTGTCTTAAATACTTTTCACAGCTTCTCAAAGAGGCCTCTGTTGTATGAAAAATCGTGCGTGTTGCTTAGACTTTTTTGATGTGTGTAGCAGTAGGTATTATATGTATAGGTATTTATATATTATATGTATGTATGTTCTTTAGATGTATTCTTATTTATACTTAGTTTTATGTTACTGTTTAGCATGTATTTTTATTTATTTATTTTTTAATTTAATTCTAGCCACCACCCGCTTTGCTTTTTTACCTCTCGGAAAATATCCTAACCTAAAGGTTGCCTGGAAGAGATTGCTACCTAAGCAATAAGGCCGCCTTTTTGTACATTATACTTCCTTGACTATTCATGTTAATTTACTTTGTCTGTCCTTGGTGTGCAATAAAGAAAGGGGAATATTTCATATGCCTTATATATATCTGGGTTCTGTAAGTATAACCTAGGATTCGGGCTCAAAAGTGACTTATAAACAGCGACTGATCAAGAGTACTGACCGCCCTAGGCTAATTACGAGGACGCGCCTCCGCCTTTAATCTGCACTACATTCAACCTTAGGGTGGCAAACCATTTTTTAAGCTGACCGTACATAAACATAAAGGCAAAGTACCTCACGCATTATATTAAGATATAATGTATGTAAAGAAACGATTTTAGCGCGCCCCTCCGATCCTCGCGCCCTAGGCTGCAGCCTAATTAGCCTAAGGGTTAATCAGGGCCTGCTTATAAACGGAATTCGGAGTTGGAAGAAACCTATAGGGTCAACAGCACATCATGCTATCCAAAACTGTCAAATTTCTTGAATCAATTTTCGATTTTATCTTCAAGCATTAGAGTTTACTATCCATTGGGAAAATTTGACAGTTTGTGGTAACCTGATGTGCTGTTGACTACGAATTTACGAACCCTACCTATTTGCGAATTTTTATAAAGTAATGGCACGACAGAGTCAAAATATGAGAAACTACCTACCTATTTATCTACATAGCAATTATAAATAAAAAAGGTCGCCTACTATGTGCACTATTATACCTAGGTGCGCTATCTGGACGCCGCACTATGGTCCAAACGAGTATGAATCGTCTCAAAAATCTATAACTTTGTTATTTATGATATAGGATCAACTTGTAATCAACCGACTTCAAAAAAGGAGGAGGTTCTCAATTCGACTGTATTTTTTTTTGTATATTTGTTACGCGATTACTCCGGCAACTGTTGTCCGATTTTCAAAATTCTTTATTTGTTCGAAAGAGTATACTCCTGAAGAGGTCCCATATAAATTTTATCGAAAATGATTCAGCGCTTTTAAAAAAAATTAACAAAAACAAAATATACTACAAACTAGAACATCATCTAAATAATTTTCCACGTTAAAAACGTATGAGTCACCGACTTCAATCCCAACAACAGTTCGCACAAAGTAGATATCTAGTTTTTTGCGGACTACAATGCCTATTAGCAAATAACTACAAACAGAAACCACATAGTGCGCCGCCGCCCGCCGCCGCCGGCTCGACAGGCGCTCCTCGCTCCGTGTTGATCAGAAATCTTTATGAAATTTTGCACAGCAATCGCTCTATTTATACACAGCTTTTTAGTTCCGTTTTGTGTAGATACGCTACTTTGCCACTCGGCACTCACACCAACCTGCGGGTTGCCTGCATAGATTATTCACTGTAGCCTGGAAGTAATTGCGCTTAGTGATAAGGTCACCTTTGCGCACTTTTGTCCTTAAGTCAAACGTTTTTGTAATTTTGTGTGCAATCAAGTGTTTCTATTGTAGGTATCAATTTTAATTCATTGAATCATTTCTACACAATGTATTGGAGTCCCAACACGTGACGATTGCAGAGATAAAAACACCGAAGTAATCCGAGGATAGTAAAAACGGCAAAGTAAAAGCTGTTGCAGCGGGAGCCACTTTATCTATGTAGATCTAAGTATCTACCTTATGCAACCTACTCGTTATTCGATGGGTCCTGAGTTCGATTCCCAGTAGGGGCAAATATTTGTGTAAGTAATAAGCACATGTTTATTCTCGGGTCATGGGTATTTGTGTGTCTTTATGTATGTTCCAAGGGACCCACCCACGACACAAGGGAAAACGTTTGAGTGTGTGTAGCGTCTATTGGTTTTTGTTTGAAACCGAACAAATGGAATGGGTTATAAATAAATAGATAGCTAAATACTTTATAGCAAACTTATAAAGGTAAGGAATAAATCAAAGTTATAGGTAACCAAGTGAGCAATCAAAAGGGCGACCTTATCGCTACACTATAAGTTTGCTGTAGCTTGTACCTACAAGGTTTCAAATGAATAACTTGATAATTAGCTTAAGAACTTATTGTACCATTTGAAGGCAAATAAAGAAATATGAAATATAAACAGCTTATGGTTTATATAACAGAAACGTTACCATATTTTAATACTCACCCGGTTTACCCTCATTAGAAGTATGTTGTACCAACTGGCCGTCACCGCCAAATATTCGCGCGTATGATACCCCTAACCAGAGTAATACAATGAAATGCATTATTGTACCATTCGATATTTGGCAGTAACGACGTTTTAAAAACGAATAATTTCGACTTAACCGATGTAAGTACATTATAAAGGCTTCAAGATATTTAAACAACTTGCAGAGGTGCATATTCAATATTTACGACTAGGTAAACACTTTCATTATCTGCTTATCTACGTACATTACATTATTTTGTCCAACATGCGTTTTAAGCATACGAATTCCGTTAAGTTACGAATACGAATACCCCTCCCTCACACACGCATAGCCGCTACCTATACATATACAAAAAAGATAGTATGTACATTGTACACACGTCAGCAGTTCAACACATTCATTAGGAAAGAAAAGGTTAAGAAATTACCCAGACCCAGCGCAGCGGCGGCATCCGGCGCGCTGCACTAAAGGATCGCGAACCAATGACTGCTGAAATAATGGTTGAATTGACGAAATGCAGCTTACATTTAGTAGTGGTTGATACCAGATGCACCTTCATTAAAATAATTCTGATGATGTAAAAGGTTCGCCAGTGAGTAAGTAAAATTTTCTCATGGTGTATTTGTAAACGGCACAACTCATTTTCGGCGTTTTAAAAAAATACACGAGCTTTGTAAAATAACGCCATTTGTAAACAAACGAATTGCAAAATAGATTAAACATTAAGTACCTATGTCAAAATTCAACCGAATTGAGATTTGAAGTCGGTTAAAAAAAATTGTGATTTTTAAAATGAATTTAATACAAAGCAATAACCCATAATTAAAAGGATTCAATAGTATACCTATAACACAGTATTTGAACGAAATGCAATCTTTTAAAATAATCGATAAACACTACGAAAACTCGATTAGAAATATCGAAATGTAACAACAACAATTATTATTTAGATGTCATATCTTTTTACAGAGTCAAATCTGTTACATTCACTCAAATTAACTGGCACTATTCGATTTTATGCGTAGGTTTTGTTAACGTATTATTATTGGTCTATTATTAAACTACATAAAACTTTAAACTTTCACAATTTGAACACATAATTAAATTCTGAAACGGGTCTAAATTCGCGTATATGTATTTATTTTATTACCTATTCCCGACGTTTCGACGCGGTTGCACGCGCCGTGGTCACGGGTAGACTGTTGTTGTCTCAGCAAGATGTCATCGGAGTGGTGGATCTACCTTCAGCGTAATTAAATTCACTGCGGGTCGAACCACAACAAAACTGTCTATTCGAGAATGACGTTTTTAATTGTTTACCTCCCGGCACACCGTACTCACAGTGGAGGCACGTTCCGAATATATATCCGGAGATACGACACTGCATATTATTTTCCAAGAATTCAACAGGGAAGATGGATTTCAGTTGTCACCCACCTTGGGACCAGTAATCGAGAAAATAATATCCAGTGTCGTATCTCCGGATATATCTTCGGAACGTGCCTCTACTGTGAGTAGTGTGAGTACGGTGTGCCGGGAGGTAAACAATTAAAAACGTCATTCTCGAATAGACAGTTTTGTGGTTCCACCCGCAGTGAATTTAATTACGCTGAGGGTAGATCCACCACTCCGATGACATCTTGCTGAGACGACAACAGTCTACCCGTGACCACGGCGCGTGCAACCGCGTCGAAACGTCGGGAATAGGTAATAAAATAAATACATATACGCGAATTTAGACCCGTTTAAGAATTTAATTATTAAACTAAATATTTGTACTTAATGAATTTATGATGGCCAGTTTTTAAATGGTCTATAACTTTATAGTACTCGACGGTGCGGTCGGTGTAATGCATGGAAATCGTATTAAAAAAGAATTGTTGCCTTACATCAAATGATTTTATGAGTTCTGATTTTTTTATGAGTTGGTAGTGATGAAATAGGTAATGACAAATCCAAGTTTTCGACCTCGAAAGCCTTCCGGATCGCAGTTAAATATCTTGAAAATTCATTAAAAAAAATTTTTTTCAGCTTTAGTCAATTTTTACCACCAAGGACCTGTGTTACGGCAAAAGTTACTATGCACACTTTTTGGTAGACTAAATTTGCAATGAAATGAGAATAATTTGGTTTTGGTAGGCCAAATAGTTTGAGTTACGAGCGTACAATGGAAGGACACGCTACGAACACCTGGCTCGCTATCTGTTGCGGAACTTGCACACTTTGCACTGTATGCCAGAATGACGTCGAAACTCATGAAATGACGTCACATGGTATTTTTATCTTGGACCAAGGTTATATGTTACAGTCTAACGACTTAACTATTCACCCTCACAACCTTTATAACAGCAACATGGATTTACAAGACAACTTCGAGATTCGAGATACCAACTTTGAACTCTATGGTGAATAACATTGTGAATCTCACTTATCACAACATAACTATTTTTTTCTCTGGAACCACAGACACTGACAAGATTAGTACACTACTAGTTTCTCAGAAAGAAAACGAAGTTCTGCCTTCCACTATTTCAACAAACGACGTTCATTAACACGCTGTAAGCTACCTTACTTTAGCAGCACTTATTATTACACTCGTGATGTGGTCTTTGAAGAAGCGCAGAACATACTGGTGTAACAAAAAGCAGAAAAAGAGAACCACCTGCGAAAAAATTGACTGTTCAAAACCCTGCTCAGCATTCACCGATGAGGAGCACTGCACGACCTCATCATCAGAAACCTGCGTCAACAGCATTACTGTTAACTTTGATACCTAACTTATTTTACTTGCTTTGTAATTGGCGTCTTTCTTTCTCCCTCATCTCCTACCCCTTTCTGGGATTGCCAGTATTTACGGTTCGCTCACCGTACATGCATTTTAGTTTTACGTAGCACCGCGCGTAATTACTTTTACTTACTTAATATAAAAAGAGACACAGACTTATCGAGTTCGACACAGACTGTCTACCGAGACACACGTGAGAGAGAGTCGCAAAACTTCTAAATCGCTACTGTATTTTAACAGACTTATAATAATACAAGTGTTAATAGTTTCAACTGTGACCTTTTTTTGTGCTCCACAACTTACCTTTAACTTACCAATGCGTGGTGTCAACTGGAACCATACACATATATGTTTTAATATTAGCCAACTTCTGAATTGTTATTTGTTCTTATTGTTCCATAAGTTTATCTGAGAGAGACGCCAATTACAAAGCCAGCAAAAGAAGTTAGGTACCAAAGTTAACAGTAATCTTTCTGTTGAAGAAAGTTTCTGATGATGAGGTCGTTCAGTGCTCCTCATCAGTGGATGCTGAGCAGGGTTTTGAACAGTCTGAAGTTCAGTTTCATCGCAGGTAGCTCTCCTTTTCTGCTTTTTGTTAAGCCAGTATGTTCTGCGCTTCTTCAAGACCACATCACGAGTGTAATAATAATTGCTATCCCATACACGGATTTAAGGGGTAAAAATTTTCGAAAACTAAAAAAAAAATGTAATAGGTACTTATATTCATTTTTGAAATTTCGGCAACTTTTGAATAGCCGTATCTCATAAACTATTTGGCCTACCAAAAGCTACTGAAAAGTGTGTATAGTAACTTTTGCCGTAACACAGGTCCTTGGTGGTAAAAATTTACTAAAACTAAAAAAAGTCCGAAATTTTAAGGAATTTTCAAGTATTTAACTGTGATCCGGAAGGCTTTCGAGGTCGAAAACTTGGGTTTGTCAGTACACATGTCATCACTACAAACTCATTAAAAAAATCAGAACTACTACCATTTCATGTGCGGCAAAAAGTACCAATTCCATGGACTAGTGTACCTAACTCTTACTTAATACATAAGTATACCTAAACATTGAAAAACCGATTCATCGTATTTTTGTGCTTACAAGCAAGCAACGATGAAAGAAATATGAGTTATTATTATTACTTCATCGGTCAATGGATAACATTCTACTCCTTAAACTAATTTTCGGAAAAACTGCCAGTCGCGCGCTTGTTTACGGCGCGTGCGATACAAATCCTGCAGGTGTGCAAGAATCGCGCGAGGGTTTAAATAAGTATGTCAAATAACTATTTATACAATAAGTTTTATAAAATAAAACAAATCAAACTCCAGTAATTCTTAAAAAAAAGTCGGGATTCAGAAAAATATATGAAAAATTGAAAAAGAAACATATTAAATGGCTTCGCTTAACAATAAAATAGATTGTATTCACTACGATTATGATATTAATGATGTCACAAGTTTAATATATAGAAATCATATGTCTTAAAATGTCGATCATTTAGTATCTGATGTAGGGGTGTCACTGCTGTCTTTCGTGTTTGTCTCCGGCGTCGCGCCCTTGTCACTGTCGCTGTCCGGACCGTTGCCTATTTTCTCGTTCTCTATATCGTCGTCACTATCTAACTCTTTGTCTTGATCCCCCGATTTCTCGAGCTTCTTCATAGTTGCTTCTATCTTGTCGGCTGTACTCGGGCACGTCGTCGACGTCTTAGACTTCAAAAGCATCATGAACCAATTCTGCATCGTCGAAATAAAGAACTTTCCAAACTCTTTAAAAGCTTCAGGGTCGCCAGCCGACAGTTTGATAAGGATGGCGGCGCTGTTCGGATTGTGTGAAAATGTTAGAATCATTTGGAACTGCATATTGTACACATGTCTGTCTGCGTTAATTATTTCTTCGGTAATCCTCTGTTGTTTCTGTTGGAAGTCCAAGTTCATCACACTGTATAACTTCGTGAATTGCTTTCTTTTCCACACTCCTTTATTGATGGTCCCGCTGTACTTTTCCTTCTCTTTCTTCGAGTCAGGGTTGACTTTCTCTTCTACTTTTCCTAGTTTAAGTTTGAGCATTTGTTCGAAAATTGTGAAAACAATATCTCTTACTATAGATTTCCATTCAGGGTCTACTATATTCACGATTATCCTCGGAAATAAATTTATTCTGTATTCAGGATGATTTTTAATTCTGACGATTTTCGGTTTGTGACATAGTATCGTTTTTAAGAATTCCCTGCAATTGTGCGATTTGTCATTTTCATAAACAGTCGCGGCGTATTTGAAATACGCTTTAATTTCCTCTGCAAACTTGGAGGTAATAGCTGATGCTACGTTGTGGCTTTGTTCGTAGGGATCCTGCACGCACATAGCCGACATAAACCTTAGTGGTGCCGCAAGGTGATTCATCACGTTACTTTTATACCTTTCAAATTGAGGTGGAAGATCTGCCAGGTCTCTGAATAGGTCTTTTTTAATTGGATAACCGAGATATGGACAGACAACCATATCATCAAAGTTAAACATTGCGTAATACCCGAAAAACTTTCCAAGTAGTTCGGATATCGAGGATGTGTTGGAAGATTTTGGGAGTAAGCCTTTGTTGTCGATGATACCTGTGTTCCAGAAGTCAACTATAACATCATTCTTCTGATCTCGTTGCAGCCATTCTACAGAGGGTAGAATCGATATCGGCGGCTGCTGCAGATAGAATATGATCATCATGGTCAAAGCATAGTTTGTGAGTTTGCCCGTACCTGATAAGTTGTGAATTTTTGCCCAATATTTGATGAGGACGGCCATTGGGATGAGTCTCTCGTCAGCGTGTAGAAGGAATGCTATGAGTTTACTGTTTTGTGCTCCGAGGGGCGTTTTGAAACTGAGATCGCAATTTGTTTCCGTGGGTATGTGGAAGAACTTTATGATGGGAGTATTGGCGCGCGGTATAGACAGTATCTCGGCAAATAAATTTGGGTAGGCTTGGAGAATGCGTTTTGCTTTCACAATGTAATTGATATTTGGACTTTGGTACTTCGGCGGCATATGGACGAAGCAGTCAGCATCGCTTGTTTTGATGCCCAATCCCGTTGTGATCGAGCCGAAAGGCATCGTTTGGCAACCTGGAAAATATGTGATAACTTTTATTATTAAAATAATTTCATACAAAGTCGCCAGGTTTATAGGTATGATGAAAAAAGAATAATCGTTATCAATAGTCACGCGTTCGACGATATGGCTCCACGTTCAGCAATAATGCCTATTATGTAGTGTATGCGGTAATAAAAATAGGAGTAATATAAAAATTGATACTTGAATTTGTAAAATCGTTTCATTTCTTGCTTGTGCGTGCGTGAGATAGCTAGCTATTTATTCATCTCGGTACCTATCTTGCTATTGGGGTTAAAGTTAAGTTCCATGCCAGCAGTTGTTGCTTAATGCTGGGGTGAAATAGGAAACATTAAGAAGTTGTGCTTTATGATTATGAGTATACTATACATGACAGAACAGAGTATACAAGTATTAAAAACACCAAAATTCCAGTTTGAACATGAAGTAAACTGAAGAAAATTACATTTGTATTTGTTAAATGATTGGTTGACCGTAAGAATAGCGAATTTCAACCTAATTGCATTGAAAAGTCCCCGGTAAAATTAGTTTAACCCTTTATCAGGCCCCATTTGCATAGACATTAAAAATATTTTTAAACTAGCTGATGCCCGCAACTTCGTTTGCGTGTTAATTTTTTTTTGTACAGAGTACACAGATTGAAAACATCTATCTTACGTGATTTAGATTTTTACATACAAAAGTTTTTTCCCGCTAACTCCCGTTCCTGTGGGAATTTTGCAATATCCTGTTGCAACTAAGCTTTAAGTTTACTAAAGTACCTGCATGCCAAATTTCAAGCATCTAACTTAAGCGGTTTAGATTTTTCATACAAAAGGATTTTCCCGCTAATTCCCGTTCCCGTGGAAATTTCGGGAGTTCCTTTCTTAGTGCACTTCTACGGTACCTAAGCTACGTCCCTTCCAAATTTCAAGTGCCTACGTTTAGCCGTTTAGGCTGTGCGTTGATATGTCAGTCAGTCAGTCAGTTTCTCCTTTTTTATATTTAAAAAGAAGATATGGTGTGGTCCTAATTTTTACTTGTACAATGTATACCTAATTTGTTTCTATAACTTAACTGTTTTTTTTCTTATTTTGAGTGATGATTTCTGCCAAAGTATTTTTTTTTGTAAAGTTATAAAATATTACGATAACTAAACGTATTATTAATAAAGAAAGGTTTGCTAATTTTTAAAAACGGTGACGGTCACTAGCAAACTCTAATTATTTAGTTGGTCGATGAAACGTACTATGCCTGATAAAGGGTTAAGGTTGGTCATATCACAATTCACCAATGTTTGAAAGTACAGAGGCCAGCGCATCTGGTTACTCCATTTTCATTGCAAAACCCTCTTATCACAATAGCACAGAGAGCAAGCGCGTGGTAACCTGAGTTGCGGCCGTCCGTACATAGATGAAATTATCAGTATTTAGACTAACCTGGCCATACCGCCTGTAGAACGCGCTCCACGTCGTTGTACAGTGCATGGACTGCGGTAGCTTCCTCTTGCGTGAGCCGCACGGCTGCTAGAATGGATTCCAATTGCTCGTCGAAGCCCCCTGACAAGTTTAGACTTTGCGGCTCTGCGATAACGTTTGCTGTTCAAACCACAGTAAAACATTTGGTAACTTCTATGAATAAACCTTATGATGAAACTATCTTTTTTTAACACGTTGGCTGCCATGAGCACCGGTGGGATCACGAGCTTTAGGCGGCATTATTAGAAGAGTAGGACGGCATTCCTCAAAAACTTAGGTCTATGAAAAACAGGCTGCAGGCTGTAATTAGGGCTAGAGGGTGCATCGCAAATTATGATTTAATAGAATATATATATTTTTTAACATTTTATGTTTAATTTGTAAAATACGGAATCCAAACCCTTTTTCCTAATTCCCCATTTTTCCTACTCTTATGTTCAGGCATCAATAATTTAAAAAAATAATGAATGGATTTTAATTATAATAATATCAAATTAAAGCTGACATCGCAAGCTTTTGAATGACATATCATTTTTATATTTACCATTCATAGTTTTAGTAAAATCAATGTATGTGTGCACCGTAAAGAGTTGAGTCAATTTGGTTGCTCGCGAGTGTATATAAAAAGCTAAAGAGAAAATCAATATACAAATATCTGCCCTAACTAAAAAGTATAAAATAAAATAAATTACACACACATACACACGCTCACGCCTATAATCCCCAACGGGGTAGGCAGAGCATCAGTGATTCTAGAACCAATAAAAAAATTAATAAAAAAATTTTAAAAACCCGACTGCGTAATAAAAACTGAAAAGAAAAAACAAATAGTTCCGGTAGTCGAGACTTTTTGTTTTGAATATTATTGAATAACATAACGATTTTAACAGTCGGGACTTCGGGACCCATCAAAGTGGTGAATTTTTTAGGAAGTCGTACCTTTGATGGATCCCGACTGTTAAAATCGTTATGTTATTCAATAATATTCAATAACAAAAGTCTCGACTACTGGACTTACATGTTTTTTCTTTTCAGTTTTTATTACGCAGTCGGGTTTTTTTATTTTTTAAATAATTAATTTTGTTTAGTAATCCTATCCACAAAACAATACCTTGAAAAATGATCTTCTAATCCCACCGGCGATGCTCAATTGCTCATGGCCCCTCAGTAATAGAGCAATGCTTTGAGCATCACCAGTGGCATCAGTAAATTTGTATGGGGCGTGGGAGGACTACTGTAGGTGTAGTATGGTGGGCAGCCAACGTGTTGATAAGTATTGATGATCGATCGATGATTGATCGGAGATCTTGGATACTCCTATCTTATCAGTATCAAGTAGTAGACTAGTAGAGAACTAGTGGATGGGATCCTGTGAGTAGTAACTATCAGTGGTTTTAAGTGTACCAACAATGGTATCTTACAAGCTAAAAAGTGTTCTAGTTTCTTAATGGTATTGTTAAAATAATTTGGGTTGAGTTACATTTTTGCTTAGTCCGAACAAACTCCCTTTTGGGCTGCTGCTGTTGTTGCTTTTCGTAATAGCGCCCATAAGGACGTACGTGGAGAAAATCTCCATATATGTTCAATTTCTTGTTAGCCTGAAATTGTAAGCAATATGTATTTATAATACACAACATAAAAAATATGTCAACAATATTTAAATGTAAAAATTAGCAAGCATAGATATCGCACTCTTTAACACAAGATGATTTGTCTAAGGCCTATGAATGCGCGAATCATGGAGGACAGAGGTCGACAGCTACTTATTTATAGCGTAGAATGACGAACCGTAGCAGTTTTAGGGTTGCAGGTGATCATGATTTTCAATATTTATAAAGTTGGTTCTATTGCATCCGTGCGAGCGCGCCCGAATCCAAGGCGAATTATATGGGCATCCCGCAAGGTTCAATTTTTGGACTTTTATCGTTTCCGATAAATATACGTAACAACAGGAAAAGTAACTTACAATGCTCCTAATTTTGTATTGTGACTCAGCAATCATCGATTTGTCGAATGCAAATTTCTATGTCTATGAATTATTAGATCACAAACTTTGCCCAGAGACTATCAGAAAGACAATAGGAGCACTGCACATCATTTTCAGATTTACAGACCTATCACGTTCAAAAAGATAACTTTTATTATTATTCTTGTACTAACCTGCAAAGCTTGTTGAGCTTCATCTGCAGTGTTAAAGGCAAGGTATGCAAATGACATGCGACTGACTAACTTCTCCACGCGAACATTGCCGAACCGGGCGAACACTCTTAGCAAGTCGCTGGCCTGTGTGTATGGTGGGAAACCTGAGAATGAATTATATTTATAATTTTTAGTTTAAGTTAGTCTAGCAGCATAACTAACACCACTAATGGAATAACGACCAAAGTTCCTAGTATCCATAAACTTACCTGAAACATGTACTTTATTCGGATGCTCTTCTTCCTTTTCTTTCCCACCTCGACGGTTGTTCACAGCCTGTTGTACAGCTGGAGTGGAAGGACTTTGTACAGGTGGGTTAATGTTCTGTTGTGCAAGTGGAGGCGTAGGCCGCTGTATTTGTGGGTTGGCAGATCTTGGAGTAGGAGGGTTTGAAGGTCTTGGGGTTGCATTGATTCGAGGGATAGGATGCCGCACGACTGGTACTGTTGCTATCCGTCCCTGAGGCGTTGCTAAAAGTGCCATGACATTGGGAGTGGCCAGAAGAGGAATATGAGGGTTGGGCAAGAGGCCAGGGCGGGGCGAAGGCAGCAACGCGGTAGGACGAATAGATGTGCCGGCTGGGCTAGGCAGCAACCCAGTGCGGCCACCCTCCATTTTTCATGGGTATAACTGACGGCCTGTAATAATGAAACAATTTGAGAAACACAGTTGTTGGTATGATTAAAACATTCACCGAACGCCCGTCTCTACAACGATAAGTCTACATGCACGTCTTTAAGGCTGCAGTTTTCCGAAATTAAGTAGGTACTTCCTCTAAAATTATATTTTCAAAATTATTTTAATACATCACTTTTACCTTGAAGATTCAAACAACTTAGCACATCACATGACAGATACTATTGAGTTATAAAAGTATTTGTATTAATTAAGAAACATGGTTTGAAAATGATTACTTAATGAACCAGTACTTAGCTATCTTCTTTAATGGTTTTGTCTGAATTGGAGAAATGGTATGTTCCAATAAGTAATGAACAACAATAATTAATGCCACAAACAATTAGATAATAAACGTTTTTTTCTTATACAGAGTGGTATTTTTTAACGCCACCTGGAGTGAAAAGTACTCTTAATACTGGGGATAGAAAATTGTACCCAAAGGAAACATTCCTTTATTAAAAAAAATAAACAAAGCTACATTCAAAGATTTTGATTATTTGTTTGCAACACCCAGCAATCGAACCGGCTAAAATCCGAAAAAATAACACCTTTTACATTTATGGTAACGCTCGATAGCTCAATGAGGACTATCGTTTTTTGTCTCACTAGGTGGCGCCACTGTAGAGTGAGGTCCTAAACTACGGCTGTCAAAGTTTGTTATTACGGGCACTAAAACAAAAATTTACATTTAAATCATATTTAATACAATTTAACCGTAGAGTTAACGTATTGGCAATGCCACAGTGTTGTGCAGTCCGGTTTTGCTCGGAAAAAAAAGGCGGACATAAGTTTCCGAAAGATAAAACTGTCTCAAAGCAGTGGTTGGTAGCGATTCGCAGGGTCAACTATGTCCCTTCAAAACATTCACGTATCACGTATCAGAGACCTATACACAATACATAAATACACACAGACACTACAAACATCTATGTTCATCACATGTTTATTCTTGGTGAGAATTAAACCCATAACCTTTAGCGCTGAAGCCATATTAAATGGAATATATACACATATCCTTACTTTATAATATTATAAATGCGAAAGTAACTCTGTCTGTCTGTCTGTCCGTCTTTCACGCCTGAACTACTGAACCGATTTTGATGAAACTTGGTACAGAGTAGGCTACATTTTATCCCACAGTTGGGCACGATATAACCTGTAGTCCACGCGGGTGGAACCGCGGGCGGCTATTATGATATATAATGCTTTCGCGTTCTCAGAGTGGACTTGGCCTCTGTAGATAAGCAAATTATTTTGTGTACATGTCACTAGAGCCACTAAATATGCATTTATCATCATACTAGCTTTCCACCCGGGGCTTCGTTCCCGTGGGAATTTGGGAAAATTATGTAGTCTATGTGTTAATTCAAGGTGTCAACTACCTCCTTACCAAATTTTATCAAAATCGTTCCAGCCACTTTCGAGTAATATAAGTGTTGATACTAACCCGACTTTGTTTTAAGTATATATTAAGACAAGTTTTCCGCCCGCGACATCGTTCCCGTAAAAACTTGGAAAAATTAGGCAGCCTATGTGTTAATATAGGGTGTCAGCTACTTTCACACCAAATTATCAAAATAGGTTCAGCCGTTCTCGAGTTATAAGTGTTATAACAAACCCGACTTTATTTTATATATTATTTTTATTTTATTTTTTCGGCCCAGTACTTTTTGAGCCTATTCATTACAAACATTTGTATGTTCGAGCCTATTCATTACAAACAATCTTCATCTACACTAATATTATAAAGAGGAAAGATTTGTACAAAAATAGGTACAAATCTTTCCTCTTTATAATATTAGTGTAGATGAAGTTTGTAGCCCAGAGACCTCACGCTACACCAGCACCCCTAGCGGCGAATTCATACGCGATTCATTATAAGAATCAAATCTTTCTAACAAACATGATATGATATGAAGGTGAAAAATCTAAAAATCATTAAATCTAAACTAATAAATTCGATGGGACAAGATAATAGTAGTAATCTCTTACTAATATTATCTTACCCAACAAGTGAAAAAAAGGTGAATTCTTTTCGAGAGATACAAGAGCCGAGATGAATTTTTTTTTCACGTGTTAGGTACTCTACTTTTTACCATTGACTACGAGAAAAAGAAAATAATTACTCTGTGACAGTAAATTATCAACAATGCTTTAACGCGAAATGACTCTGGAACGAGAGGTTCACTTTCATCACTGGATGTCGAACTCCTTTTATGATTTTGAGACAAAAACTTTTAACAGAAACTTTTAATTGCATGAAAATTGCACAGAAAATTGGCTGAATTCCTTACTCTAAATTTAAAATTTTTAACCGAGCCATATTCCATACAGCCAGTTATTACATACAACCAAGTTTTAGTACGTTTTTATAGCGAGAGTATGCAACCTCCTTGCACATTTTCTTACTAAAATCCATATATTCGCGCATGTTCCAAATTCAAAATGTTTTATTCACTCAGTGAAATAAACAGAGTTTTATTCACTGGTTTTGAAGAATAACGGACCCTTTTTCGAGCGGCAATGGTAAAAAAAAATTTAATCGAGCCATATTCCATACAGCCAAGTTTTAGTACGTTTTATAGCGAGAGTATGCAACCTCCTTGCACATTGTCTTTTGTTTTCTTACTAAAATCCGTATATTCGCGCATGTTCCAAATTCAAAATGTTTTATTCACTCAGTGAAATAAACAGCGTTTTATTCACTGTTTTTGAAGAATAACAGGCCCTTTTTCGAGGGGCAATGGTAAAAATGACTTATAAGGGTCCATCGTTCTTTTTTTTTTACCAGCCCATATACATCCCCACCGAGGGGCATTCTTTTCAAATTTATGGTTTTCTTTTCATTTAATTTACCATGTTTGTTATAAAGATTTGATCTTTAGGATTGAACCTATAGATCGATGTTATAGAAGTTTTTATTTTTTTGGATTTCAGCCAGTTACTTTTTTGGATTTTAGCCAGTTTGATTAAAGTTTTTCTAATTTAAAGGTGTGGTGAACCTGCTGTTGGCATTGTTAGTTCTGGCTTATATTACGTTGATGACAACACTTTTTACCTGAATTAACGTAAGTCACTTTTTCAAAGTATCTGCTATCTAATACTCCGTTTTTATCTTCTGCTGTCAGTATGACACCATTTTCTGATAAGTAGAACTTAACACCATCCTCAAGAGCTTTTTTCAAGTTGATGAAGATATAAATCTCACAATTTTTTCGTATACCACTTCTGATGGCTTTGTTATCTATTGTTCCTTGGGCAAAGTGAATGTGTTGTCTTTTCATACGACGTAAACCTTCTTTTTGAATACTTTTCCAGTTCCTGGCATAAGTTCCATGAACTACAGTCTGCAAAGGCTGTAACAAAGATGATAAATAATAAAAACGAAATTTACCAATTTTCTGCAAAATTTTTTGAGGTTCAATTACTAGTGGTACTGTTTTTGAATTTAATACAGTCCTGCTTTAGGGTGATAATTAACATTTTACTGATTTGTATACTATTAACACGGAATTACTTGAAACTACTCTTACAAATGAAACAAATAAAATTATAAGTTACAATCTAATACATTAATTATAATATGTAATTAATAACTATCATTATACCAATATAAAAAAGTCGTGGTTTATTTTTATGTTTTTTTAGGAAACAAACAAGCCAAATACTGACGTTTTTTGCAAGAAAAGAATACACAATAAAAATTACAATGCGTAAGAAAGATATTCAGATCAGAATGGTATTAATTGTAACACATTAAATTAATGGTTGTTAAAAAAGTGAAAACATTTAGGTACATATACAGGGCTTTATGTAAATCTATTTCATCTGTACTTCGCGAGAGTATGCAAACACGTTTCTCCGTCGTCATTCTTGAGTATTAGAATGTGCTTAAGGTCTTTTTCTACAGAATAGTTCCATATTCTATCTATAATATCCCAATAGTTGGAGTCAGCAATCGAATGGAATATTGTACATTTTTTTTCCCTAGGATCTGGACCAAACATTTAATCAGTCCATGAAGCTGAACAACTAAATCTAGCACCCGAGAGGTTGAAAGAGATTGACCTAAAGCCCTGTATTGCAGGGAAATTATGAAATCAGGGATCCTTAAGTGAGTGTTTTGATTTTTATTTTTTAACCAGCCTGTGCTGTCCCACTGCATGGCAAAGGCCTCCTCTCGTTTCCTCCAGGCGTCACGGTGCTGTGCGGTTAATTACTGTATCTAAAAAAAGGTATGTACAGGGATAACAGCACATCATAATAATATGCTATCCAAATCTGTCAAATTTCTTAAATCGATATTCAATTTTATCTTAAAGCATTAGAGTTTACTATCCATTGGGGAAGTTTGACAGTTTGTGGTAACCTGATGTGCCGTTGACTGTACTTTATCTACACTAATATTTTAAATAGGAAAGATTTGTATTTTTGTATGTTACGAATAAACTTAAAAACTACTGGACCGATTCGAAAAATTCTTTCACCAGTAGGATGCTACATTATCCCTGAGTAACATAGGGTACGTAATTTTCCCGAATTCCCACGGGAACGAAGTCCCAACAGGAATGCTAGTAATATATATTTTGAATAATTAGAATTAGTTTTTTACACCACATACCTCTTACAAACCACACACTACACCAAACCGTTAACAAATGTGTCAAAAAATTTCCCCTCTTAACTTCGATTTTATTTATTTCATCATTTTCAAGAGATTTTACGAATTCCCTAGTTAGTAGGATAATGTAATCGATCAACGATTTCATAATTTCCCAGGAATTCATAATTTCCTACAATGTACACGATGCTCAAAAACAAAGCAACAATAAAGTATACCTCAGCAAAGAAACTGGCTACAACAAGTTAAATACTGCAAAGGCATGGCCGAAAAATAAATATTAACCTGTGTGATAGGGATCAGTTCTTCATTACTAATATTTATACTATGTCCTTGGTTGGCTTTGAGCTCCAATAACTGGGTCTCAGGGTTATGCCTTAATTTGTACCGCTGTTTTTCATCTGTATTTACAACATTGACTATGTCCTTTATAGTATAATGTTTAAGCCGTCGATGTTGCAAGATTTGTGAAACTCCAACATAACCCTCTTTACTGTAAATCAAGTTAGAAAATTGCAATAAAGCTTAAAACCGTCACAAGTAACTATTAATTCTATTTATTTTTAGAATTTAAATTGCATTAAACCCAATTTCATGAATTCAATAGGTCCTGTTCTGTTGTTTGTCGCGCGTTTTCCGCACTTAACCTCTCGATTGGGCCATTGAGACGTAAGTATTTTTGAAACAGTAGAATTTCAATTCGCATACGAATTGACAAGATTTATATGCGATTCTCATGCGAATCTTGTCAATTCGTATGCGAATTGGTATTCTATCGTTTCAAAAATACGTCTCATTGTGCGTGATATTGTTTGGGCCAGCTATTCCAGCCAGCCAATGTCCTCCCAGAAGCACACAATAGGTCATACAAACAAAACAAATAAAACGGGTTAGACAGGGATGTTCTGCTGTCACAAAAAATATTTTCTCCAACTCATATTTCGTAACCTGAGCTGGGACAGACATGGCATAAAATCAATGAGGAAAGACTAAACCGCCTAAGATTTGCTGATGATGATATAATACTAATCACCGGAAATGCAAGTAGCCTACAAATGTTACTAGGACAACAGTACATGAGAGCAGAAACGTTGGATTGGAAAGGAACACAGATAAAACAAAACAGATAACAGACTCTAACAACTCTAAAAAGATAACTCTAAAATTAAAAATATTTATCACCCTCGACATTTGATTGCTTATAATATAAATCGATTGCTTATAAAGAACCATCTCGATTATGTCAGCTTTCAAACAAAAAAACGGCATCGAAATCGGTTCATTCGTTTAGGAGCTACAATGCCACAGATAAACACACAGATACACAGACATACGTTAAACATAACACCCCTCTTTTTTGTTGGAGGTTAAAAAACACTACAAAAATCGCCGAACACACATGGCGGTGATCTGAATGCCCTCTGGCACGGGGCATCCAAATTTTTCTTTTGGACGTCGACGCCCGCTGGGCCATCCTGTATATTACCTACTAAATATGTCATATTGGGGCGCTAACAAAGAAATATATACCAACACCGTATCGTAAGCATCAAAACGAAAGACAAAATAGGCTTGATGAAATTAGTGAAAAGAAAAACAAAAATGAAAAGAAAAAAACAAGTAAGTCCAGTAGTCGAGACTTTTGTTATTGAATATTATTGAATAACATAACGATTTTAACAATCGGAACCCATTATTAGGAAGCCGGATTTTTGATGGGTCCCGACCGTAGATACTTAGTCTATGGTCCCGACTAGGGAATCCAATCCCGCATCAAAATCGTGATCCCGCACGCCTGCGGGATTGAGGTCATGAGGGATCGGGATATGCGGGATTAGGATTTTTTGATATTTTATTTGTTTTAAGCCCATTTATTAGTCTTAAAAATGTTTCCATACTTCACTTAAACTTTTAACTCTTTATAAATTAAACTCACGCTCGTTTTTAACAATAACCAAAGGAATTTTTCACTCGTTTAACTTAGTATGAAAACTTTTACAACAAAAATAATTGTACCTTTGTATTGTACCTTTTCACATATCAATTAAGACACAAATGACACAATAACTTTCTCTAACAATAATTAATCAACGGAATATGCGTGTATTTTTTTAATTTTTTAATAATATTTTATGATTATTTTTATTGGGTTGACTGCAAGAAATACCCTTGTGAGATAAGTCTGCCTTTGTGCTGTTTTTCTTATACTGTGACTTGTATAACTTATGCTCATGTATGTACAATAAAGAATAAGAAAATAACTTATATCGCTTAATAATCATTAAAAAATATCTGTTTTGAAAAGTAATTATAAGTATTTTTTTTTCGAAAGTTGAAAAAATCTAACTGAAACAGGTACTTTAAACGGCCACCATTTTGGCGCGATTAGCGTGACAGTTCACGACTATTTTGTGAATTTTAATATATTTTGACTAAAGTTTCAACTGATTCACCATGGAACAACATTCTTTAACCAATATACAAGTATTAATTTATTTGAGTAATTTTGTTGTCATGAACTTTGACGTCATATTGACTCTTACCAATAGCAACGCGGTTCGGATATTTAAATTTTCCGCAGCTTTGAAAAATTAATTTCAGACTCAAAAATAAATTATAATCAAAAATATTAAAATAAACATTATTGTGAAGTTATTAAAAAAAAAACTTATATCTGAATTACGTGTATATTGTTTGATTGTTCTATTTCAATACCTACAGGATTCGCACAACACAAAATAGACTATATTTAGCTGTAAAATAAAGACTGAAAACAACATTATTTTCTTTAAAAACTTCATAGAAAAGTCACGTATTCCATAGGAAAAGTCTTAAAATACTTATTAATGGGGCTTTACTGTCTAGAGCATCGTCTGAGCCCATTTTACAAACTTTTAGTTCTTAATAATAAATAAAAAACCAACGCGGGATCCCCCACGACTAATCCCGCATTTTAGATCCCGCAAAAAAGGTGCGGGATCCCGCGTTTGCGGGATTGGATTCCCTAGTCCCTAAAAATATTTTTTCAGTTTTTATAATGCGGGTTTTTTTATTTTTAAATTACTTTATTTCAGACTTTTTAAGTAGTTAGGGTCAGATATTGATGTTTGTTTATTGATTTTCACATTAGCTCCTATATACAGGTGTCCCAGGAAACCTGTACCAGCGAAGGTCTGTGGTTTGGGGACACCACAATACCTATCGATTGGACCCCCATGTATGTTCCGCGATTTTTTGTAGTTTAGAAGTTATAATTATAAAAACATTTAATTAATTTTTCGTTTATCACCTTTTTTATTTTTTTTCTCTTTATATTTAAGATTATTTAAAAAAGATTATTTATCCATACTTAATATTATAAATGCGAAAGTAACTCTGTCTGTCTGTCTGTCCGTCTTTCACCCCAAAACTACAGAACCGATTTTGATGAAATTTGGTACAGTGATAGATAAAACTGGATTAAATTTAACTTAAAAGTTAAAATTGGCACTTCAGCGAAATCCTTTCATAACTTCAAATTGGTAAAAAAATAATTGGGATAGACCTGCAGTTTTCAAACAGCCTTTAAAAACTTCGAAAGATATTCATCTTTAAGAAACATACAAAAAAAATTGCAATTAATGAGGCTTTTTTATGAGTAATTCGCGTTTAACGTTAAGCAGGAACCATCGTAGGCGATTTCCTAGTAGTAATTCCATAGAACGTATTGTTTCTGAAAATACCACAGACATGCCCAAAAAGTTGTTAATACGCTTGTAAATGAACCTATGACAAGTTATAACGATAACTCAATCTTCACGCTAATTATAATACGTGAAAACATTAAAGGCATAAATAGGTCAACATTCATTGAAAAACAATAAGACATATACTTTAGGAAAAATCTAAAGAAAAAGTTTTGATTTTCAACATCATTTCTCGCGAAGCTGCAAGTGACTGCACGAGTTATATTTTTTTCAGATTTCCAGTTGCTAGGTCTACCGCGTGATATAAGCCAAACACGCACCAAAATGAACCAACTCGAGAAAAAAAATAAAAACTATTTCCTCCCATACAAAAAAAACAAACATTTTTTTCTCAAAAACTATCAATCCTAGAGTTTTTTTACCAAAGAACAAAAAGTTCTTTAATCTTCAAGATCTATACAAAAAAAAAACAAACCGATATTCCGACTTGAGGTCGAATGTCCACGTTTTTTCAAATCGGGACCACTGTGCTTCATGACGAATATGATTTATCAAAATCGGCAAACCCGTTTTATCTAAATAGTTCCACAAAGGTATAAACCTACATACATACATAGGCTGATAAACACAATTACCCTCCTTTGCGTCGCGCAATCGTGTAAAAACAGTCAAAGTCAAAAAACCTCCTCACGGCAAATTCTTTATATTCAGTTTAAAGATACTTTATTCTCATTAAAGACCATTGTCACTTACATGAGACGAAGACACAAGTAAAATATATAAATACGTTCACTTCTCTGTTTTAGGGTAGGTACACTAAACAGCCTGATTTCGTTAGCTTTCCAGTCGATTACACGATATACCACCTTTCACAATATATTGTATTAATGTAGATTTAAATTGTATAAATGATTTAATTTTTTTGATAGCCGAAGGTAGATTATTATAAAGTTGCACTCCCTCGTAAGTAAACATTCGTTTGCCGAAGTTCGTTCTTACCTTTGGTACAACTAAGTAGCTAGCTCTTCTTGTGCTGCGTTTAGTGACATGTTTAGTTTTAGTTAGTGAGATTGATGTGTGAATGGATTTAGTTAAAATTTTACGAACGAGGATGCATGTGTGGAAGAAATATAACTGTTTAATATTCATAAAATTAGTTTCTTTATATATTTTTGAAGTTGATGTTAAATATGGGTAATGGTATAGCATTTTTATAAGTTTATTTTGAATTATTTGAAGTTCCGATAACTTAGTTTTACAGGCACTTCCACATATCTCAATTAGGTAATTAAGGTGTGATTTTATAAGAGAGTTATATATTGTTGTGCGTATCTTTCGGGGTATACAGCGCACTGAGCCACGTAGGGAGCCCATTAGTGCAGAGAGCTTTTTTTTAATATAATCTATATGTGCATCCCACGATAATCGGCTGTCCATTCGTAGCCCCAAACATTTTTCAATCCGTTTTTCTTGTAAGGGTGAATTGTTAACAATAAGAGGCCTATACTCGGGTATATTCTTGTTTTTGGCTTTAAATATAATAAACGAAGTTTTTGAGACATTAATTGTCAAGATATTTGATTGCAGCCAATTATAAAGGACATCTAAGTCTTTTTGCGCCTTTTCAATAAGGTCATGAATAGATGTTCCGAAGTAAAATAAACATGTATCGTCAGCATATAAAGTTATGTGACCCTTAAGACCCAAGTCATTGATATTATTTATATAGACCAGGAACAGCAATGGGCCTAGGATTGATCCCTGTGGGACACCGAAAGTTATGGGCAAAGGTTCACTTTGGTAATCTGTAATTTTAACAACTTGCTGCCTGTCTTTGAGATATGATTTAAACATATCCAATGCGCTACTTTGAACCCCGATCATCTCAAGTTTTTGTAATAGTATACTATGACTGACCGTGTCAAACGCCTTCTTAAGGTCAATGAACACTCCTAATGCTATTTTTTTACTGTCAATATTTTCTCTGATTTTAGTTATTAATTCTATCGTTGCAGCTTGTGTGTTGCTCTTGGGTCTAAAACCAAATTGTCGTGGTGAGATAAAGTCAAATGAGCTGAGGTAGGATTCTAGTCTTTTATGCAGCACCTTTTCTAAGATCTTAGAAAGCACTGGTAAAACAGATATCGGTCGGTAATTTCCTGGGTCTGTTCTGGTGCCAGACTTATAAATAGGACTAACTTTAGCTAATTTAAGTGAGCTGGGAAAGCGTCCTTCGGATAATAGCTTATTGATGCAAACTGTAAGACAAGGTGTTATCAGATTTTTTATACATTTGATGGCCTTAGTACTTACACCATCCAGACCTGTACTTGAGTTAGAGTCGAGTGTATCAATTATTTTTAAGATCTCGCTGCTAGTTACTGGTGTTAAATTGGAAAGTGTAGGTGCATTGGTTATAGGAGTCTTCGCGGATGACATGCTTGCGTTATAAGAGTGTGATGATATTTCTTCAGCTAATATTTCACCTATGGTAGAAAAATAAAGGTTGAATGTATTACAAACTTCGATTGGGTCCACAATAGTTTTGGTTTCGTTTACGAGCTTTGGGGGAGGGCAACTAGTTTTAATCTTATTATTAGAAAGGTGGTTTATCAGATTCCATGTTTTTTTGGTTGTGTACTGCATCTGGCAAATTGGTTGAAGTAGTAAGAGTCTTTCGTGGTTTTGATCATTTTAGCTGTTGCATCTCTCACTTTCTTAAACTCGTTTTTTAAGACAACATCTTTCGGATCTGCTTGCAATTTTGCCCATACCTCGTTTCTCTTATTGATGCTGTTAATAATATCTTTGTTTATCCAATCTTTTTGGGGTGGATTCAAAATTTTAGATTTAGTTACTTTGCTTTGTTCTATAAGCTTCTTAATCTTGTGTTCAAGTTCTTCAAATTTCATATTTTCATCTATTCTAGCGTTCTCAGTAAGCTGATAAAGTTTTTCATAGTTTAAGCACTCATAATCAGTTCGTTGTTTTAGAGGTGGTTTGTATTTCTTGATAGTTAAAAATACTTGTCTGTGATCTGAAAGCGACGATTCAATTAGAGCAAGATTATATTTATCACTCTTTAGGCTTGTACTAACATGATCTAGAATAGATTTTTTCGTTTCAGTTCCTCTCGTGTAGTGCTTTTTATCAATTTTATTTAATATACTATATCCCGCGGCGTTTAGTAGGTTGACATATTTTTGCTTTCTGTTACTTTTTTCTAAAAGATCTATGTTGAAATCTCCAAAGACGATTGTTCTTTTTCTTTGTTGTAGTTGTGACTCGAGTGTCATTATAAATTCTTTAAAATCGTTTTAAAATCTCCGACGTAGGTCATAGATTAGCCTGGGGGTATTTTATTTTAATTTTTCTGTCGAATTAATCTTAAATGTGAATTAATGTTAATGTTAAAACATGCGAATCGATTGACACATCAATCACTTTGCAGTGGCCGTATTGGGCAATAGCCGCCATCTTGAATTTCAGCAAAAAAAGTTCATTTTCTCAGATCATTTATTTGGGTCCCTAATATCACAGTGAAAAGCAGCTTGATTTCTGCAAGAAATGCAGCTTTCAGTTTTATCAAAAAATTAAATTGAAGAAATAAACAATATGAAAAAACATACTTTATATTTTTGTAAAGTTACTTGTAATTGTCTCATCATTGTATTTCTTTTCAAATTGTGCAATAAAGTATATTGTATTGTATATGAATTATTTAATTTATACATACAGGATGTAAAGGACAGCTTAGCAAATACTTAAATGGTGTCATCCACCTATAACTACGATTGGCTAAAAGTAGTTCTTTTTTCTCGGAAACGTTTAGTTATGGAGTTTTCGTTATTTACCTACTTTGGCGCTATGCAATTTTCCGCTAAACAGCTTCCCGCACGCGGCTCCCCCGTGCTACTCTTCGTATTTTATAGTGTTCTTATTGTTTTTTATTACAAAATTGTGTGTTTGAGTTAATAATTTAATTTTAAAGCAGAAAATATCAAAAAACAAAAAATACTGAGGACAATTTCACTGGGAAATCATTCAGAAAGTTAGTCTCTGAACTCAAAGGTTTCAATATTTGCTAAGCTGTCCCTTACACCCTGTATATGTATATGTCCTAGGAAAATGATAAAATCCTGGGAAATAGCATAATTATTGATTACGCCATCTTACTGAAAAAGCTCCTGTTTTGGTTACGTTCGTGTGCTTGCATGTGGCTTATGTAACCAATTTTTTTCTTAAAAATCCACACACCTTGCGGGCATGTGAGCACCCCATTCAAGTAGTTGTAATTGATAGCCGCAGCAGGTGGACGGGCTTTTAATTCATCGCTTCTAGCATCAAGCTCAGAACAACGATGTAGCTCAAAGGCTTGGCCTTGACCCACATCCTCCACTCCGGTCTTTTTGCAATAAATATATAAATAAAATTATATAAATTAACAATAAATATATATTTTGTAGAGGATAATATATCATACTATTTATTATAACTTCAAAAAATACTATCAGGCAATATTTCGAGGTGAAATAATCAAAACATTGGTCACTTGTAGTTGTCTCGTTTGGTTAATAAACGCTTTCGGCCGCCATCGCAACTGTGTTTCGCAACCAGTTGACTATAAAGATTTTTTAGTCCTTCATCGCAACCAGTTGTGATAGAATACCTTTTAATCCTTATACACAACCAGTTGCCAATAAAGAAAATCTCAAAAATATTGGTTGCCATAGAAGAGTTAATTTTCTTTGTTCACAACCATAGCAGGCAACTGAGCCCACAGAGCACTTAGCCCGCGGGCTCAGTTATCCACTTTAGTTTTTATTTATGGACGACTCGCTCACTAATTCGCATAGGGGTCAACGATTGAGCCCGCGGGCTCAATCAACCACTATGTATATTTTAGGGTCTACTGAGCCCGCGAGTTCAATCTACCACTTAAGATGTACTCAGCCCTCCAGTTTAATATATCATTTTGTACATGTCAACATCATCCTTCGGACCCGAATTCAGAAAGGATTGAGTGCACATTTCATAATTTAACAAATTCGTTTTAATTTTATTTTGGCCATTGTGGTAGACATTTTGGGAAGTGTCATTTTGAGAAAGTAGACATTTTGGTAAATTAAGCATTAATACCTAAGCCGTGGCAGACATGTCATTATGCATATTGGTCCCTTTCGGCGGCCGTTTAGGTACAAAAAGTCCACTTTACCAAAAATACTACTTTTTCATTATGACTACCGTATTTCACAAAATGACCACTTTACCGAATGACGCATTTTTTCGTAACGACTACTGCTTTTCATAAAATGACCACTTTGTGAAAACGAATGTCGTAGGGGTAGTATTATGCTGGAAAAAGGCTGTGGAAAAAATGTAGATGTATCAAAGCTGGACTGCATTGATCCACCAAGAGTAAAGGATAATAGACAAAAAATATGAACGTTGGTATAGCCCCCAATGATGGAGGCATTCACCCGGATGGGTTCTAAACTGCAAAATGAAAATTAAATGCTTCAAACTCTAATTGTACACGTGGTTTAGAAATAAATGCTTTTTATTTTATTTATTTATTTATAGCCCCCAATTAAGATGCCAGGTTGCCATGAAAGACTAAAAAATCCTCGTAGACAACTGGTTGTGAAACGCAGTTGCTATGGCGGCGATTTTTGTCTTTAATGGCAACTGGTTGTGTATAAGGATTAAAAAGTATTCTATCACAACTGGTTGCGATGAAGGACTAAAAAATCTTTATAGTCAACTGGTTGCGAAACACAGTTGCGATGGCGGCCAAAAGGAACAAACGATTTGGTTAAGACCTATTGATGCTGCCTCCTAGTCGATACCTCCTCTTTAAAAAGTTTTGTTTGCAAATACATTAAACTAAAAGTGACTTGAGAACTTATAGTACCTACCTACTTATAGTAACTAATAGTATTAATACTATAAGTTCCTACTTATAGGAACTTATAGTATTAATCTACCTACTTCGGCATTTACCTGAACAGAGTCTAGTGAAATGACAAATTGCTAGATTTTTCAGTTATTGATCGTCAATTACATAATTTTCCAGGATTTTGTAAAATCCCTGAATTATTGTATTTGATGCATAATTAGGTAAAAAGATAAATAGTAAAGGCTATTTTTATTTTATTAAAAAATAAGGTGTGTCTAGTGTAATAATAATAAAGCTAACATCTGAGCCGAAGGTAAAGTTTAAAAAAACCATGAAATGCTTGGCTTGACTAGACTTTTGAAGAGTTTGAAGTGCTTACTCAAGGAACACCATTTGCTATATAAAATAATGTGTAATAAAATATTTTAATAAATAGCGATCTATGTTTCATCATTTTTTTAAACTAATACACTTTCGAACCAAATGATGCCTAGACATAGAAATAGATTTAGGTTATGTATGAAAGTTTTGTTTATTTTTTTTTACGCAAACATACCTTATGTCAAGTTCTTCTTCCAAAGCTCCGTGTCGAAGGAGCCAAGATAATGACTTACTTAACTGGATATCCTTATTAGTCCTGCAATTAAAATGCCATCAGCATATATTCGACTCAAATTACAAGTAACTGCAAAACGTATACAAACATTCAAACTGCTGATTTCACCGAATGGAACGATGAGATTTTTTTTGAAAGAAAATACTAAACGTGTATAGAATTTTGCACCAGTTCTTCGGTTAATTGAAGTCAAAATATATGAATCTGAAAATAAAATGTACGAAAACAAAGGCAGCGTAAGCGGAGCGACAAGATTTTTTAATTTTTTTTTAGCTTACTTTTCTTTCATCCATCCATAAGCAATCTGGCTATGGAAACTCCACCAAGATGCCACTTCTTTGTAGTTTTATATACTAGAAAAAAAATGATTAAACATGTTAGTAAATATGAGAATCGAAATTAATTTATTAACATTAATAGGCTTTTAATAATAATGGCCCTTTAATAAACCGATTGTCCACGTAGCTAGCTTTTACTGCCATACTCAGAGACGTCAATTAAAGTTAAAAAGTAATTAAATGTCATGCTATCCTTGTTTATATCAACAAGAGTGAAAGAGGCAACATCAGAGTTTAACAGTACTTAACTTTAATTGACGTCTCTGCTTAAGTCATTGGTAGCCAGTTCCGGATCGAATGAAAAGCCAAGAATCCAAAGCCGAAAAACTTCATTGAGAAAAAAAATGGGTGATGGCGCCAAATTCAAAAATAGTTCTGTTAACATTCTTCTGTTTCAGTCAAAGAATTTGTTCAATTTGTTGTCATTGTCAACCGAAAATTGTATTTATAATAGATATTTATTGCAAAACAAAGTGAATCGAAATAATGATATTAAATCATCTGCGTAAAGTTGGCACGAGTTTAAAACTTGGACCCAATATGTCCAAACTAAAGTATCATGTCGTAAGTAATGCGAAGCCATTGCCTGATCATGGAAGTGCATGTACTACGCCAAAGGAAGATTTATCTACGGTAAAGGAAGATTCTACGATTATAATGAATAAAGATGTTGATATATCAATGTCAAAAGAATTATTTCCCACGCGCTCAACTGTGCCTATGGCTTTAATGAAAAGGGACGAAGTAGTTCTACCATTTGATAAAGTACCGGGCCCAGTGAGTCTTAGATTGTTAGCAAAGGTTCGTTACTACTTGTCTGCAATCGGAACACAGTTAACTGCAGGTGTGCTGACCTTGGGGTTTGATCTCGGTGAGTTGATTATTATATTATATTTCTCCACTTATAGCTGCGTTATTAGATAGATAACTTAGATAGTTTATTATATAATAATAACCACTTACAAGTATCTATTCAAGGAATCTTATTTGCTTATTTTTCCTTACTAATATAATAAATGCGAAAGTAACTCTGTCTGTCTGTCTGTCCGTCTTTCACGCCTAAGCTACTGAACCGATTTTGATGAAATTTGGTACAGAGATAGATTAGACCTTGAGAAAGGACATAGGCTACATTTAATCCCACAGTTGGGCATGATATAACTTGTAGTACACGCGGGCGGTAAGCTAGTGAGTTATAAATTCTTGAAAGAAAGAAAGAAAGAAAATAATTTATTCATTGACAGTGTTCTTTATGAATACTAGCTTTTAGAAATTCGTTCCCGTGGGAATTTGGGAAAATTATGTAACCTATGTGTTAATCCAGGATGTCAGCTACCTCCATAACAAATTTCATCAAAATTTGTCCAGCCGTTGAGCGCGAAAGAGGAACAAACATCCATACATACAAACTTTCGCGTTCATATTAATAAGGATGCTTCGCTGTAAACGGATTTACCTGCTAAAGCGTGGTACGCGCATGTGAAATACGTAATACGTAGACTTTTATGAGTGAAGAACAAAAATTATTTTAAACCACATTAAAATAAAATCATAATAAATGAATGTTGAAACACACTCGAGAGATGGCAGCACGGTTAAGGTCACGACAATAAAGGAAGAAGACTTGTTGTAAACCATGACAGACGGCTCTGTTTGCTTCAGTGTGTTTATTTGTAATCATTTAACAAACTGTAGGTACATTTCTATGAAAATTAAATAAAGTCTTTTTCTCTACAACGCGACAACGAAAAATTTAGATGGTTTAATGATGATACTCGAGAAATTGTCTACGCAATCAGATTTCTCCTACGTCGTCGTCCCGTTTTCGAGATCCAGGTGGCTCAGCTGTAGCTGGGCCACAACGAATGTCTTATATCTTTTGAACGCAAGACCCGATAGTTTTCTTATTTTGGGGTTTGTCCCGAGAAATTCACGAAAAATTATATACATAGCCAGATCTTCGCTACGTAGTTCCATTTTCGGGATACAGGTAGTGACGTCACCGCAGCTGGGCCACAAACAACCCCCGACAACTTTTAAACGCGGCCCCGAGAAAATCTGTGTTCTTTGCGAATCGTATACGACAAATTTCGAGATATTCTTGGCATAGTCAAACATTAAAATTTCGATTGTGGCCCAGCTGTGGTGATGGACTCAATACTGTGACTTTACCTTAATCCGTTATCGCTTAGTTGTGGATTAAGGCCTGTATTACAGAAGACAAACCTTGATCTACCTACACTAGCAAAATGACAAAGACGACTGCTACTTAAGTATAGATCAAGAGTTTGAGTGTAATACGGACCTTAGCGATACAGGTTTGAAGTGTACCAATACCGTAAAGTGCAATCTATAACCAAACTCATCTAGTTACAGGTAATTACTTTACTAAGAAGCGACGAGTTTTATCTGCCTTGTTCGACGAGTATGGTCCAGTGGTGCGTTTTGTAAGCCCTGTGGGAGGTGATATTGTTCTGCTCAGTAACCCAGAACACATAGAACAAGTGTTTGCCGCGGAGGGAGATTCCCCGGTGCGGTCGATCCTGGATTCACTAGAGCGATATAGAATGGAGAGAAAGAATTCTGTTTACGGACTGTACAATACGTTAGTCTTCTCTTTTAGTTCACGATAAGGTTTATCTACAAATTTACATTCCTACCTACCTAGGTACCTTCGTACATTAGCAGTATTCAAGCATACCTACAACTTCCGACTTTGAAACTCTGTCCAAAGGTTACCCCTTCTATCTATCTATAGAAGGTTATACCACAGAATAAATAATAGTACTAACGTGTTATACCCCTTATACGTCAATAACTTTTCAAGTCTGATTTTGTCTTTTGTTGGAGGTGTAGATCACCTGCAAGATGTAAGTTAGATACTTACATCTTGCAGGTGATCTACACCTCCAACAAAAGAAAACTGGAACGAGTGATACAAGATTGATCATTGTTGAGATGCTTGGTTGGGGGATCTAAGTATTTCTAAGCACTTGAAAAAAAAATTCGTACGTCTTCGCAAGTAATTGGTAACCGGACTGATTTGCAGAAAGGGCGAAGTTTGGCGAATGCAACGGATGTTAGTGGGAGAGCCCTTACATGTTTCAATGGCCAAACATTTGGAGGGCTTCGAAGATATTTGCAATAATTTGGTGGTGAAGATATACAACTGCAGAAACTACCACGATGAAATGGACAGAAACCTTTACGTAGAACTTCATAAATGGGCCTTTGATTGCATGGGTAAATAGATGAATCAAAATTCGCAGAGCTATTTATATTAAAGACGACAAATACGTTACTATGGCTAATTAATAAGATTCTTTATCAACTTCTTTGCTTTTTGCAGGGTTATTAATATTCTCAAAGAAGTTCTCCATGCTTCAAACTGAGGTAATTTACAACCAGTGTGATATGTCCTGGCTTTACTATTCGTTGAGCGAGTGTAGCTCAGCATTGCTCAAATGTGAATCTGGTATGCAGCTGTGGAAAATCATACCAACTATATCGTGGCAGAAATTGGTCAAGCACTGTGATAGCGTTGATAAGTATGTAATATTCCTTTTCTTCTAACTGTTTTGTAACCCCCGACACAAAAAGAGGGGTGTTATTGTGTATGTCTGTGGCACGTAGCTCTTGAAAGGGTGAACCGATTTGGATGCGGTTTTTTTTCCGGCGATTTACGCGTCCGCATACCTTTCAAGTTTTAGGGAGTGCACAGTTTCAATCAGGAAATGCCAATGTAGACTTCTCTAAAGACAAATGCTACGTCAAAAAGGATTCTATGGGTGCACAGGGCGGACGTTTGTATTTCAGGGTAAAAAGATTATGGGTATAGTTGATTTCTGTCACCTTTCAGCAACAACTCGCTTGCCTTAACAAGGCAGCCATAAACAGCTCCGAAGTGGTTCATGAGTGCTTCGTTCACCATGAGTCTCTTGCATATGTCCTTGTTGGGTTCTCCAAGGCCATTCTAGAACAGATGCAAGAATACGCACCTTGGTTCTGGCGACAAATTGTATACGGCTCGCATCAATGGGTTCAATAACTTTGGGTCTTATAGTACAGAGGCCAGCGCATCAGGTTACACTCATTTTCATTGCAAAACTGCTCTTATCACAACAGTACAGAGTGCACGCGTGTGGTAACCGGAGTTACGGCCATCCACACATAAGACTTCGTGCTTTTTTTCTATTTACCTACCTGTCTTTAAAAGAGATTTTGAATTCTGAACCCTTTTTAATATGTTTAAAACTTTAGAAGGTTCTGTCTAACTAAGATTATCTAGCTGGCGTTATTTTTCGAGTAACCTAGTAGTAGGATAAAATATCAAGTGTATTTATTCTTTCAGCCTAATTGGAAAATATGTAATTGAAGTCGACCAAAAACTGGGAAGTCAAAACTACGACTTACATGCACGGGGTAAGTTCACACTATTATTCCATATTTATTCTAACTTACATTTAACAGAGACGGTCGTCTATTCAAGAATCCTTCGCTTGCAACAACCTATCTAAAAAAATAAAGTGAAATCAACTAAGCAATATAGGTTTTATCTTGATTCAAGGGTTGATTTAAACGTTCAACAATATTTAAAAAACCCTAGATTAGATGGTGGTGGACGACCTGCTCGAGATTGGAGTGCGAACCTCGGGATGTTTATGAGGTCTACTTTACGTGGGAGGAAGTGCTGCCGTTTTTTTAACTTTCTTTTCTTTATGCGTATTGTTTTGGAGTGATTATGGAAAAAGTAAATTAGAAGTCGATGTGCTGCTCAATGATTTAATAGAATGACTGTAGAGGTTAACTGTACTGTTGGAAACACATTTGGAGCGCGCGGGTCGCCCTAACCCCCCGCCCCCGATATGGCCACCGGGTCCTCCCTTCCAGTCGCTAACTGGCACGGTGGAGCTTAGCGGGATTTTGCACAGAATCTCTGTGAGACGTGTACAATTTCCAAGCGGACGATTCTTCTTTCTGAACCTTCGTTCAGAAAGAAGAATCTAGGACTTCTCCTAGAAGGCTTAGGTATTAGGTATCTTAGGTATCTATACTTAATATATAAAGAAGAAAGATTCGATTGTTCGTTTGCATTGAATAGGCTCCGAAACTCTGAACTGATTTGAAAAATTCTTTCACCATTAGAATGCTACATTATCCCTGATTAAAATAGGCTAGGTAACTTTCCCGAATTCCCGAGCGGAATGCTAGTCTGTTAATAACTCTGTCGTTTGTTCTTCAGATGAAAGTTTGATCACCACTCTACTAACATGTAAGGAGAAATTGTCCACAGAGGACATCAGCACAATTTTAATGGATATGCTTCTAATCGGGATCAATACGGTATTTGTAATTTATGACGCTGACATATTGTAGAGTAAACCGGATATTAATAGAGCCATTTCTTAACCCTTTTAGCGCCAAGAGTTTTCGTCAAAAACGCCCACCACACGCCACGACATCAAAAGTTTTAATTTTTTTTAAAATGTCGTGGCGTATGGCGAACGCTTGGTGAACGATATTAATTAAAAAAAAAATTGTCTGATATATCAGACTGTCGGCGAGGGCACGAAACTTAAATGTCTGATATATCAGACTTTGGCGGTGAAAAGGTTAACTACAGATTCGCAAAGCGCTCGTAGCCCAGTGGCGCTCACTAACCTCAGCCGATCAATGAGGTTAAGCAATCTACACAGAGACAGGAAACCTGATGGGTGACCAAAGTGGCAATTTATCACGAGCATTTCCGTTAAGCCGGCGCGGCGGTCCCGGCTGTTGTTGATTGACTACAGTCGTTAAACCAAGTCACAGGCCATTTGGCGGTTTGAAAACTAACACCAGGGTTAGTCAAGTTCGCCACGCACTTGACTATACCTACTTACACGATAAGAAGAAGACTACAGATTAATAAAATATTCAGCTTAACGCTATTAAATTTCCGAATTTGGCATTTATTTCATTCATAACAATTTAAATTGTGTTGCTAATGTGAAATCGGAGAGTATTACGAGAATTTTTTACAATAGAATACGATTAATCTTGTTCTGTTTTCAGATCAGTTCATCAATGATATTCCTTCTCTACAATATAGCCAAACATCAAAGGGTGCAAAAATTATTGATTGAAGAAATCGAACAAATACCCGTAGACACCAATATTCACGCCTTGAAGCACGATGATATGCCGTACCTGCAAGCTTGCATTAAAGAGAACCTAAGGTAAGGAATGTTATTTTAAAATTGGTTGTTAAATAATATTAAAGTATGTACCTTTTCCAGGTTAGTACCACCAATTCCACTACTGACGAGAATCCTCCAGAAAAATGTGTTGCTGTATAAGTACAAGTAAGTCTTGAGAAATTAAAAGCCTGAACGCACTGAATCTTAGCATGCTGCCCAATTCGGTGCCCACTATTAATAGATCTGTGTCGGTGCCCAATTAATGTTATATTTCATTAAATATTTTTAAATTATAAAATTAAACTTCGCGAATGTTAAGGATTTTAATATGACTTAGATCCCTCGCGGCGAGTATTTTACAGAGCACCATTGGGCTTTGTGTACGCGCTGCACAGTGTGTTCCGGCCGTAAGACTTAACAGTTAGCTAAATAAAAATATAAATTAAAAAAAAAATGTTCCAGTATCCCTCGAGGTACTCTAATAATCATGTCTACTATTGAAGCTTCATTGAAAGAGAGCAACTTTGACGACGCGCACCGATTTTACCCTGAAAGATGGCTTAATAATACCGCAACGGAATATCATCATGCTTTTGCCTCCATACCATTCGGATTCGGAGCTAGAAAGTGTCTAGGACAAAATATTGCTGAAACTATGATATTTATGATGACGATAAAGGTATTTGTCTTACTTTTAGTACTAACTAGCTTATAACCGCGGCTTCGCTCGCGCATAGAGCTCTTAGTTACCCATTTCATTATTTACCCTTTTGGGGGATGATTTTTGAAAAATCGCGAAACACGTGTGTTTATTTGATTCAAGGTATATCTTGACAAAGTTTCAACTCAACATGTCCAAAAAAATTGTGTTCTCCAAAAAAACTTTGAACCCCGGGCTTGTAGTACGAAAAATCCTTTCTTAGTGCTTCATAAAAGATAGATTGACACACACACACTTTATTCAATTGAGACACTTTTTTGCAAAATTTCAGCTTTCTAGGTCTAAGGGTTTGGGCTGGGCGTTGATGAGTCAGTGAATCAGGACCTCCAATTTTATATATAAGATAATCTAAATTTGGTCGCTTAGGTCCATAAAGATGACTTCCCATTAGGTCCACTTCTAAAATGGACAACGTACCAAAAGACACATTATAAAACAATTCTCAAAAATCCAACTTTTTGAAAGTACTCTCAAAAGATATGTTACATCAAAAAATAATGAAAAACGGATGGCTAGGCTAGGAATATACAGGAATGGGAAATAAACTAGGAATATACAGGAATGAGTCTTTTCGTGAAGTTATCTGTTGGGAAGTTGCCCCTTTACAAAATTTTGTGATTTGAGTTGTCCATAAGGAAAGCTATCCTTATGAACCGAAAAGTAATAAGCGATCCTTGCATTAGTAGCGATCTAGTGCTGAAAGAGTTACTATTTGTTGACAAAACATCCTGCTAACCCAGACATTCTTTTCAGATTCTACAAAAATACAGACTAGAATATCATTATGGTGACATTTACCCAACAAACACATTTATAGTTAAACCTAATAAGTCTCCAAAGATTAGATTTATTGATAGACTTTAGATTAACGTCGTCAAGTAAGTTTGGTTTTCTGTATAAGAAATTTTTGTTATTATAAGTCAATAGTTTGTCTTGAAATAGATGAAAGTAAGTTTGGTTTCCTGTATAATAATTTGTCTTGAAATAGATTTATGAATTTTATAACGTAAGTTTGGTTTTCTGCATAAAAACGTTACGCCCACAATTTGTCGCCAGAAATTAGATTTAATGTCAAATGTTTGAACCAAAAAATATGTGTTAATTTCTTAGCTAGTATAATTAAAACTAGAATGTTGGGAGTCATAAAACAAAATTTTATTCTATTTTAAAACTAGGATAGCATATGATGTATTTTAATTCTAATAAAATATTATTAAAAATTAACAGGCTTTCATTATGTATTACCTTAAACAATTACACACTTAAACATAGGCTGCTAATACAAAGATGACAGTTAATTTAGTTTAAGAGAGCTGCTGACAAATGTCTTGGATCACAAAATGAATTTATTCCCAGTTGTCGCTTTTGACAGTTCCTTTGAAGGGACTAATGGGACAATTTTATTCCATTAGTTGTCCCTTTAACCCTTGCGATGTCACTGTTATGTTGCTTTCACGTAACATTACAAAAGTAACAAAAAAAAGAACACCTAGGGAAATTCATCTACCGACAGAATAGCTCATTCACAGCAATATTATAGAGATTTTTAGGACTTTTTTCTAAAATTCATGCAATTTTCTTTTTGTGATTCATTTTTAGGGTTCCGTTCCTCGAAAGGAAAAAACGGAACCCTTATAGAATCACTTTGGTGTCCGTCCGTCTGTCTTTCTAAGGAACGTGTGGAGGTATCAAACTGGAATTTATATCAAATACTCAAATCTACAGCCCCTTGCAGCTGTAAAAAAATCTAACTTCTAAGCCAACGCAATCAAAAGATACAGCCGTTTATGCCGCAAAGGGCAATGCCTAGTTTTTTAGAGGTAATAAGCAAAATTATTCTAAACAATACTTACGGCTGCAAGAGTAACAATCCCAAAACATTTTTTTATGTTATTCTTATACTCCTTACAACGCCAATGAGTATTACCATTTTTATATGTTTGATGTTTATAATATTGATGACCTGCATAAAATAAGATCCGGCTTCGGCCCCGTTCAATTATTAAAACAACTTTTTCATTGTTTTAATGAAAAAATAATAATAATAAAAAAATTCACTCTTGGAAATACATGGCAATCATTAATGCAATTATTTCAAACAATTTCAATGACATACTTGAAATCAATGATTGCTTGTAAGAAGATTTGTTATCATTATTTGAACAGATAAATAATAAGGTTTTATTATCTTAGCATTTTAGCTAACTTTTTCAAGAACCGGATGCAAGGGCCGGGCCATCAAAGAGTTAAAGGGACAAAACAGGACAAAATGTCCCAGTAGTCCCTTTGAAATGATTAAAGGTACTAATGGGACAAAATTGTCACATTAGTCCCTTCAAAGGAACTGTCAAAAGGGACAACTGGGAATAAATGATTTAAAACACCAATGTAAGAACAGCATCAGTTTGAATTACAGATAACCTGACTATGGAAAACACAGTAATCACAAAGAGAATTACTAATATAACAACAGCATTAGTTTGTCCAATAATGGCTTGAAGAGGAATATCAAAGAGTATTCAGAGCAGTTCTAATTTAGTAACACTATGTCGATTACTTGTTACAAAAATTACTATCTCTGCCTTTTGGAGAAAATATTCAAATACTTTCCTCGGGTCATTTCTTTAGCTTCTTCAAGTCCAAGTTGGTAAGCAAGATCGTGAAGTTTCTTCACCTCCATAATCAAGCCACTAGTTGAGAGAAGCCCCAGCTCTGTACCAAAAAAAAAAAACTTTAGCAAGTTATGACAACTTTTTAGTTGGTGAACACAAGTCCGGAATAAGGGACAAAAGTAAGGTGGTATTGAGTATGGCGAGGTCCCCCTTACAGACAATTGACTATCAGCAATTTAAAAAGTGTAATACTACTACTAGAGTCATGGTCAATCAATATGATTACACCTACAACATTATTATTATGTATGTCGACTCCACTGGAATCATGGGCAATTTTGTCCAAGACCTGGATGACTTGAGTGGGGGGCAAAGACAACACAAAGAGGGGTAAGTGGGTCATGTTAGAGGCGGTCCCTTATTTCTACTATAACTGTTGACCTGTGGTGTCCCACAACATCCTAATAAATAATTTTGGTTAGGGCTGTGTCCTATTTCTAAGAGTGACCATTAGGTAAACTGTATAGGTTGTGTTACCTGAACAGCCCAACAAAACTTCAAAACCCAACCTACAGTACCCAGCTATAGCTCCAAGGGAAGTAGAAATGACAATCACAAAGCCAAACTGTATTTCACTTTGTGGACTTAATTATTCTAAATCATGACATACACATTTAGATTTAGGATTTAAATACTCACGCTGCATATAAGTACAGTCCTCTTTGGTGAATCCTCTATTCCATGAAGGTGGAGATTGGTTGGCGTTATGAAGAGGCGCAAACTCCGATACTCCAGGAACTGCAAATGTGTCATTAGAACACCGTGAACTTTCGTCTGGATGGTGATTATTTCTCTTTCCATCGCCCATTTCGAAAACTAGTTTTAAATGGAACGGTTATAACCGAAATACAATTGTAAAATGAAATAACCATTATGGTTGGATTGGCTGGCGTGACAACGAAACTCGCGCGTATATTTAAAAAAATTAGATCACCTAACAATTTTAGGTTACAAAATGATGGGCATTTTAAAGTACTTACTTTGTTCGGGCCACAGTTCTGGAGACGTACGATCAAGTTTCTCCAAGCTGAGAAGACTTTCTTCCAAGGATGTCAGAGGAATATCATCAGACGTAGCTTGCCCTACAACAACAATCCTATTTTATATTACCAGATCGACAATGTAGACAATGTACAAGCTTTTGATAAAATCCACTACCTAATTAAATGAAATATAGGGAAGCGAAATTTTAACGAATTGGAAACTATTTTATGGCTAAAATTACAAAACAATACCTTCAGGCACAATAGAATTCTGTTTCGCGGCCATTTTCCGAGTTATGACATTTGCAAATCACAGACAAAGTAGACTGAAGTAAACGACAAACATACATTTTGAGTTTTTTTTTCTTTCGAATTATACCATTCACCAAGAAGAAATGAATGTTTGCTTGTGGTCGGAAGAAAATGTTAATGGCAACACTTTAAATAGGATAATTTTTCATCTCTTTCTTTCTTCCGGTTGCCAACCCAAGGCAAGGTATGTGTTGTGCTTGAACCGCATGGTTTTTCGCAATTATTTCTAAGTTTACAAGTGGAAAACTAGTGATTTTTAAAAGAATAAGGTAAATGCAACAGCGAAATGAAGTTTCATCAGCGTCCAGAACTATGTAACCCATGGAATGTGCTTCAATGTGTGATTATGAAGTGACATCGGCTGTTGTAAATCTCAGAGTCCTGAAGATTTCTCGAAAATGAATTGTCCAATCTCAGTGTCCACTGCTAAAACTAGATTAACTCAAAAAGCAAATGTGAAAAATTGGTACTCATCTAAATTTATTAGCGGGTTTCTGAATCTTCGACTCCGATCTAACCTAACCTTACTTTCATGATCTATAATCTATATCATGAGTAGTTCTTTTAGTTTGTCGATTCAAATGTTTTATTTACCCATAATCTTGGTCAGAGGGTCATCTTAGGCTTAGCTGTTATAGGCAAAATGTGTCAGACAACCGAAAAGCATACATTGAGTTTTTAGAATGAAACTTAAGTAATTCTTTGAATTTTTCATTTTAGATGCGTTCCGTCACGCTCAAGGATGTCGAACAAGACAAGGTCGTCAAGGCCGTTGCAGCCCATTTAAAAAAGTAAGTACTAACAGCATTTCAGTATTATCTTTAAAAAATCGGTTCAATGAATGGATACAATGTAGCCACTACATCAACACAATCATCTTTAGTGTTGTTATTTTGTTAAAGAGGAGGAAGAAGAGTGTCTGAGGGCTGACTGCAGCCCAACCTCATGGGTAGACAGACACCTTCTAACGAAATTTCACTTCGTTAGACATGGATTAATGATAATTCTGGAAATTATCAATGACATATTTCACAATGACATATTGTATGGACCACAAGAATTCAATTCATAGAGATCAGAATTTTTATTAATGTTGCACTACTCATATCCGGAACAATCTTGACTTCTGGCCATTTTGAAAAAGAGTCTATTACTATAAGAAATGTTTTCCCTTGAAACGGTCCAGCATAATCCATATGAAGTCTAGACCATGGTCTATCAGTTCTGATCCAGTGGTGTGTAACTTTGGTAGGCATGCTTCTATTTTCTGCACATATTTCGCAATTTTTTATCATATTTTCAATCTGCTTGTCAATAGCTGGCCACCAGAAGTAACTCCTTGCCATTGCTTTTGTAATTACAATACCATCGTGGTTCGAATGTAACTCTTCCAATACTTTTTCTCTCATTTTCTCTGGCAGTACAACTCTATTGCCCCACAAGATACAATTTTTGAATATTGATAATTCTTCCTTTTTCTGTCCATATGCCTTGAACTGATCTTCTAATTTGCTTGGCCAGCCGTTTCGTGTCCAATATAAAATTTTGCTTAATATAGGGTCCTTTATTGTAAGTTTAGAAACTTCTTGGGCTGAAAATTCAAGTTCCAGTGGTGTTTCTTCAATCAGTAACACCCCTGAGAATTCTTCTTCCGCCTTTTCTGTCTCTGGGGATGGCCAACGACTTAAAGCATCTGCATTGCCCAAATTCTTTCCTTGTACATATTCTATAGTATAATCATAAGAACTGAGCAATAGAGCCCAACGCAACATTCTAGGTGAAATAATATTAGGTACAGGTCGTTTTGGGTCAAATAGACCCAACAATGGTTTATGGTCTGTTTTTATGATGACTTTCCTGCCACTTATGAACTGGTGGAATTTTTTTAAACCAAATACTATTGCTGCTGCCTCTTTATCTACTTGTGCATAATTACGTTCGTGGACATTCATGGTCCTTGAGGCAAACATAATAGGTCTTATATTGCCATCAGCCATTTCATGTTCTAAGACTGCTCCGAGTCCATATTGAGAAGCATCACATGATAGTATTAGCTTTTTCTTCAAATCGTAATGTACCAGTGTATCTTTGCTTGTCAACATTTTTCTTAATTTTTCAAATGCTTTTTGATGTGCCGTAGTCCATTGCCATGTCACTTCTTTATTGAGTAACTTGTATAAGGGTTCCGCTATCGTCGCTTTGTGTGGTAAAAATCGATCATAAAAGTTTAATAATCCTAAAAATGCCTGTAGCTCTTTTATATTACTCGGTGCAGGAGTTCTCTCAATTTCGTGAATTTTATCCTCACATGGGTGGATACCAAATTTATCAATTACGAAACCCAAAAATGTAACACTGTTTGCTGCAAATTTGCATTTATCTTTATTTACTCTCAATCCTGCTTCCTCCAGTTTCTGTAGTACAGCTCTTAAACGATTGTTGTGTTGTTCCATATTAACTCCACTCAAAACAATGTCATCGAGTAGGACAGCCACTCCGGGGATCCCCGCTAGTAAGGACGACATCATCCGTTGAAAAATACCTGGGCACGCTTTTACACCAAATGCTAGTCTCTTTACTTTATACAGGCCCTTTGGAGTGTTAAGTGTGAGGAGTTGAGCTGTAGGTTCATCAACAACTACTTGTGTATACGCTCTCTCTAAATCAATTTTTGTGAATATTACACCCCCTTGCAGCTGAGTAAATGCTTCATCAAGTGTTGGAAGAGGGTACGTATCAGTTTCTGTCACCGAATTCACAGTTGACCGGTAGTCACCGCAAAGTCTCACACTTCCATTAGGCTTCAGTACAGAAACAATCGGAGTTGCCCACTTCGAGTGTGGTACAGGTTCCAATACATCTTCTGCCACTAGTCTGTCGATTTCTTTAAACACTCTTTCTCTTAGTGCAAACGGGATCGGTCTACTTTTTAGGAATTTAGTAACTGTTCCTTCTCTAGGTGTTATACTCACCACCGGTCCTGTATATTTACCTAACCCCTCTTTAAAGACTCCTTTGTATTCTTCAAGTACCTTATTGGTATCCAATGTGTCTAGTTTTATGCTGTTAAGACCTTGTATCTGAATATTTAAATCTTTAAACCAGTTCCTCCCTATAAGGCTTGGACCCTGTCCTTCAGCTATAATCAGTGGTAATTTTTTTGAAACATCTTTATAACACACCGTGACCATTACTTTTCCTATAATATTTAATTGGTTATCCGTCCATGTTTTTAAAACAATGTCATTTTTTTTAATCTCAGGTAATTTACCTTTCCATATGAGTTTGGCTGTCGGTTCACTAATTAATGTAAATGCACAACCTGAGTCAACCTCCATTTCAGTTTCAAACCCGTTTAGGCAAATTTTTATCATAAAAGCAGGTAGTTTATTTTCTTTAACATTGTAAATGTTCCCCTCATACAGGCCATTACAACTTGATTTTTGTTCACCAAAGTTGTTTTTGTTATTTTTACTAAAACATACCGCTTCAATATGACCAGTCTTTCCACACGCATTACATTTTGACCATCTAAACCTGCACTCACCTCTATGTGGTTTACCACAGCGGTAACAGTTATTTTTTGCAATAGGTTTCTCAGTTTTTTTGAAAGAGATTTTGTTTATTTCCATTGGTTCCTCTAACTCAGTGGTGGGTTTGCTAGTACTCGGGTTAACAATCAAATTAGAATCACAATTTGCTGACTCATACGATAATGCTATTTCGCATGCTGATTGAAAAGTTAAACCTGTCTGTTGTAGCATTTTCTTTTGCATTTCCTTGTCTTTAATTCCACATACCAATCTATCTCGCAATGTACGGTCGATATCACTAAAATTGCAATGAATTGACAATTTTCTCAAACTCGCTATATAATCGCGTATTTTCTCGCTCTCTTCTTGATTTCGCGTGTGAAATTTAAATGACTCCACAATTTCATTTGGTTTCGGATGGAAATGACCATCTAAGTAAACTTTTATTGTTGAAAAAGTAACCTCACTTATTTTCTTAGGAGCAATCAGTGAAGAAATCAAATCAAATAAGTCAGGGCCACATACCGCTAATAAATGTGCCTTTTTCTTAGCATCATCTTTTACCTCATTTGCTTCTAGGCAAAATTGAAACCTTGTAATGTAGTTTTCCCAACAACCACGTGCTACATCAAATTCACTGAACTTTATCACCATTTTTACACTTTACCAACCAAAAATTTTGTACAGATTGTAAAATATATGTTATGGACCAAGTGATAAATTGGGCATTATTCATAATGACCGGGCATTATGAAAAATGCCCAATATGAGAGGGCAATTTGATAATAATTATTCAAATAATCAAATTGACCGGGCATTATACATAATGCCCATCACCTTTTGGGCAGAGTAATACAAACATATTTAATTGCAATTTTTTTATTATTATAGTCATTTAACTTCAAATAAACTAAATGTTAAACAATTTAAATAATCAGACTCATTATTTGGATTAAGTAGCAAGGTAAAAGGCGAGACCGAAGGCCGAGCTCCGCATAGGGCGAAGCCCGGAGCCTCTCCCTCCCCCAATCCAAGATGGCTGCCGTGCGAGTTAAGATTTTAACGGTGAGGCGAGGTCGCAGACTGAGCCTAACTCCACGTAGGGCGAAGCCCGGAGCGTCAACCCCCTCAATTCAAGATGGCGGCCATACAAGTTTAGATACTGTAGGTGAGGCGAGGCCGTAGGCCGAGGCGAGCTGCGTTTAGGGTGAGGCCGAAGTCCAAACTCCACGTAGGGCGACGACCAGAGCGTCCCCCCCCGCAATTCAAGATGGCTGCCATACAAGTTTAGATACTAAAGTTGGGGTGAGGCCGTATGCCGAGAAAAGCTGTGTATAGGGCGAGGCCGAAGGCCGAGCTCTGCGTAGGGCGAAGCCCGAAGCGTCTTCAAGCGTCTTACCCGCCGACTGACTTCCGAAAATTTCATATCCGCCAACTTTGATTTTAGTTGGGGAAATCGTGACGAGAAGGGCAAACCCCGGAGCGGGGAATTGCACAAAAAATCCAAGAACACGGATTTTGGGCATGCCGACATGGGTATCGTTTGATAGATTGTCGGGGATGCTGATTCCGAAAATGTCGTTCATTTTGATATCCAAGATGGCGGACGTTTACATTTGTGTCGTTTAATATGTTTTCGGGGGTGCTTCCGTAAACGACATCCATTTTGAAATACAAGATGGCGGACATGCATTTTTTGTAAAAATCCGTCATGGATATATTTTTAGATTTTGAAATCTAAGATGGCGGTCGTGAAAAAATAACGAAAACTTTTATAAATTGCAACGAGAGCACTTCCCTCCCCGCACCGCTTCCCTCCCCGCACTTCCCTACCCGCACCGCATCAAACTTAGCTTTATTATCAAATTGCCCAATTGTCACGTAGCAATATAATAATGACCGGGCAATATGATAAATAATGAAGTTTAGATAGTAATTAATCACTTTGCCCGATAGAGCTAGACATTATGAACAATGCCCGGGCATTATTCATAATGCCCGCATTAATCACTTGGTCCATAACATATACACGTCTAATTACACTTTTACGCACTTTTTTCTCGTCGCCACTAATAAATACTCGCGAAAACCGGGAATTTCGGGAGTAAGCACGCGGATTGCTCACCTGACAGCACCAAACTGAATTGTCATCGAAGTACCCGCGAATGATATATGACAAAGAGATAGGTGCCTTCATGGGTCAGCTATGTTTTATTGAATGAATAAATATTTTATTGCACAAGAAAGACAAAACAAAGAAAGGATATTATTAAAGTACAAAAGACGGCCTTAACACCAGAAGTCAGCTCTTTCAGACATGTTGATTGAGATGAATGACTGATGAGGCACAGTTTTATTGTGTCCATCGTCCAATGCAGGCCAGAGAGCTTCAATGGTTTTTTAAAGTTAGAATTTAAGAACCTATTGGTAGCCCAGTCCGCTATCACAGGCTTAACAAATTATCCTCTCTTTTAAAAACAAATAAAACAGTGTGATACCATGTCATAGCCACTTTGTTATTTGACTGTAATGAATCACTGAGGATTTGATGATTCAATTTTTCAGGGTTGGCAAAGTCAAGGTTCCTGAACACATGGATCTGGTCAAGACTGCTCGCTTTAAGGAGCTGGCTCCGTATGATCCTGACTGGTTCTATGTACGATGCGCTGCTGTCCTCCGACACATCTACATCCGGTCCCCAGTTGGTGTCAAGACAGTCACCAAAATCTTCGGTGGCCGCAAACGAAATGGTGTCACTCCCTCACATTTCTGCAGGTTTGTATTATTTTTTTATATTGCTGAGAAAATTACATTAATGGAGCTACACTTAAATCTTGTAGGACTCTGTGTCTAGACATAGACATATACTTTAGCTGTTGCTTATTTTTTTCCTACCATAGTATTGGTTCCAGAATAACATGACATTGTGCCTACCCCGAAAGGGATAGATGTTAGTGTGAGTGTATTGTATTAACATTTTTAAAATGTGTCCTGTCTAAAGCATAAATGTATTGCGAGCGTACTCCACGTACACTTCAATTTGAAGTTAAGTTGACGTGAATTAATTTATGCTCGCTACAGTATCAACCAGTCTGCGCAACCACTTTTGTAATTTATTGTTTACAAGTTGTGTTTTGGCTTTGGTTACAGGATAAATTATCAAAATATTTTGCTGTAACATACAAAACTTGGTTTTGTAACATATTCCTCCTAGCATAGGGTTTACTTTATCCAGGTCGTATCTTTAATGGAACAGGTAATTGTAGTTAAAGCAATTGCCATCTGACCTGTTTGACTTGGCTACCAAATGTGGGTTGGGTAGCACTGACCATTCTACTTATGACTGTTAATCTTAGGTTGGGTTGGTGCCAATTTGTCGTAAACATCTCATCTAGCTGATTATTTTCCTGTTCCAGGTCTTCAGGTAGCATTGCCCGTAAGGCTCTCCAAGCCTTGGAAGCTCTGAAGCTTGTGGAGAAGGTTCAAGATGGTGGCCGCATCCTTACTATTACTGGCAGGCGTGACCTTGACAGAATCGCCGCGCAAGTGCGCCTAAAGGCCAAGCAGGCTGCTAGGCAGCAGGTCATCGTTCTGTAATTTTATGGCTTACAATAAAAAAAAGTAAGAAAATGTTTTTGTTTTCTTTTTTGCAAAACTCAAAATCAAAGGTACTCACTCAAGGTTTTTTACATGCACAGTACTGTGTGTACTGAGTGAGAAGATGACTTCTCTCCACACTCAACCTTCATCATGTCAGCCGCAAGACGTCCACTGCTGGATATAGGCCTCCCCCAGGGATCTCCACCTCGATCGTTCCTGCGCCACCCGCATCCAGCGGCTTCCCGCAATCTTTACCAGATCGTTGGTCTACCTTGAGCTCTGCCTTCCTATGCTGCGCCTTCCGGTACGTGGTCGCCACTCGAGGACTTTTCTGCCCCAGCGGCCATCAGTCCTACGAGCAATGTGCATTGCCACTTAAGGTTAGCAATTCTTTGGGCTATGTCGGTGACCTTGGTTCTCCTGCGGATTTCCTCATTTCTGATTCGATCTAGCATAGCAACTCCGAGCATAGTCCTTTCCTTCGTCTTCAGTCACTGCGGTATTTGGGAGGAGAAGATAGTTCGCAACTTCCCGAACTCTTCCCAACCGAGTTGGATTCGCCGATTGACCTCCTTCTGGAAGTTGGACTTACCTAGCCCACTTGTCCTAGGTAAACATATTCGTCGACAACTTCCAGAGTAGAGTTTCCAACTTAAATGAGTGGGTACAATATGGGCATTCGACATGATCTTCGTCTTGACCATATTCATCTTAAGACCCACTTGTTGTGAAACTCTATTGAGGTCATCGAACATCGTGCCATGGTCCTCTAAGGTTTCAGCCATGACTACAATTTCATCGGCAAAACGAAGGTGAGTCATGTACTCGCCGTTGATGTTGATGCCAAGTTCTCTCCAGTCCAGAAGCTTAAAAGCATCTTCCAGCGCAGCAGTGAATAGCTTTGGGGATATAACATCCCCTTGCCTCACACCTCGCTGCAACTGAATAGGCTCTGAGAACTGGTCCTGGAGGCGAACTGACATGGAGGCGTTTTCGTACAATGACTTCAGCACTTCTACGTACCTGTAGTCAATTCGGCACCTTTGTAAAGACCGTAGCACAGCACAGGTTTCGATCGAATCAAAGGCTTTCTCATAGTCCACAAACGCTAAGCATAAGGGCCGATTATACTCTTCGGTCTTCTGTAAAATCTGCCGCAGCGTATGAATGTGGTCTATGGTACTAAAGCCTTTTCGGAAACCGGCTTTTTCGGGAGGTTGGAAGTCATCAAATCTGTGCGCGAGACGATTGGTAATGCAATGACTCTCGAAAACAGCTTACAGACATGGCTCAGAAGCGTGATAGGTCTGTAATTCTTCAGTAAAGACTTATCACCTTTCTTGAAGAACAGAGCCACCACGCCCCCATGTAAAACGGCTTTCGGCGTTTTACCCTCGAGTATGACGGAGTTAAATAGCCTCTGAAGAGCTCTCAGCACTGGTCGCCCACCTGCTTTCAGAAGCTCAGCCGTAACTCCATCACTACCCGGTGCCTTGTTGTTTTTGAGCTGTTTGAGAGCCATAATAATCTCGTACAGACTGATGTCCGGGATATCTTCGGTATAGTGTCGGGTTAGTTTGGCCTTTGGATCTGTGGTCTGATTATCGACAGGTGTTCGTGTGGTCGTGTATAACTGCCCGTAGCTATTTCAGCCAATAGCTCTAGTTTCGATGAGACAGTTCTGCCATCCGCAGTCTTCAGCGTTGTCAGTTGGCTTTGCCCAACCGCCAGGTCCCTTGCGAACACTTTTGAGCCTTTATTTCGCTCAATTGCCTCCTTAATACGATCTGTATTAAATTGGCGTATGACGCGAGTCAGGGACTTTGAGATCTGTCGGTTAAGCTGCCGATATCGGACGGCTTCTTCTGGGGACTGCAGATCTATCACACGTCGCTCTGCCATGAGCTTCAGAGTGGGCTCTGAGATCTTACCACTACGTTTTACTATACGGCGGGGTCTAAGAAAATCAGACCTCACCTTAAGGACAGCTTTCACGAACCTGTCGTTATATGTGTCCACTTCAACACACTCAGCCAGGCAATCAAAGCGGTTCTGGAGTTGGAGCTGAAAGTTTTCCAGGTTTTGCATCTGAGGGGGAGCTGGACGCAGCGTAGACTTCATCAGCCGGGACCTCTCAAATTTGACGTTCAGATTCAGTGAGCCTCTTACCATTCGGTGATCGCTTCCAGTCTTAAACCTATTGATCACTGTGACATCATTGAATATTCGAGTCTTGGTCGACATGATGAAGTCTATCTCATTTTTAGTCCTCCCATCGGGGCTTCTCCAGGTCCATTTTCAGTGTTCCGGTTTCTTGAAGGAGTTCATCAGGTAGAGTCCCTCCTTTTCCAAGAAACCAGCTAACATGTGACCACGGTTGTTTCGCACCCCAGTTCCAAAGTCTCCTACCTTCAGCTCATTGCCGCATCGTTTGCCCATCTTTGCGTTAAAGTCCCCCATAACAACAGTGTAGTGAGTTTTGGAGGTATGTATGGCTTTGGTGATATCCTCATACAATACCTCTACTTTCTCGTCAGGATGTGTCGAGGTGGGTGCGTAAACCTACAGGTCATACATGACCTTCAACGAATACCTCCTGGAAATTCTGAGTATAAGGTACGCTACCCTATTTGACACACTCCCGACCTGTACAATGTTGTTAACAAAGGACTTGTGGACAATAAACCCGACACCACCTACGGACAATTCTTCGCCCTCCCGGAAATAGAGTAGGTTACCAGACTTGAGAACTGTCGTGTCCTCTTCGGACTTCAGATAGTCCCACAATGTCCCATCGTAACCTACTCAATTCTTCCTCCAGTTCGATAAGTTTCTCCTCGGTCCGCAATGTCTGTGCGTTGTATGTTGCCAGGGCCAGATTCGTTTGACGGGAGATCGTCGCCGTCCGGGGATTCTTGGCACCCCTGGTCCCAACGCCAGGCCGACTTCCGTCAGAGCCTGCCCGAACACCGGGGCCGCCGGGCACTTGGGGCCGTATTAATGGTGTAGGTACTATCCATATTGGGGGGAATGGGCCGTCACCCACCACGCTGGCCCAGTGCGGGTTGGTGGGGAAGTTGTCGTCAGAGCCTCTTTCGTTGTTCAGCAGGGTGCGCCGCGGGCAGGAGAGGTTGACTTGGGTTCCAGAAGTGGAATTTGAGACCCCTTACACCCCAACCTTGGGCGCTGTTTATACACAAGCGATGTGGTTTTTTTCGTCCATCGCTAAACGGAAGCCGTCCAAAAAAGTGTTCATAATTCTGGCAGCACCATCATCACCGATTTTGAAATGGATTATTGTATCTAGGTTATGCATTTTTCATTCTATGAAAATTGCTTAAGGTATCCCTGTCAATTTCCGAGATAAATGACGAAGTTTGGAGCGCTGCCGGGTTGACGTCAATGGCTCCCTTATTTCGGTGCTGCCCAGTGTCATCTTGATTTCAACTAGACAGAAAATCAGTCCTCAATTGGTCCAAATTAGTCGGCAAAGGAGACATTGGTCGCCCTCCCGATAATGAACTATAAGGATAAGCTTGAATTTCACCCAGAATCAGTCTAACATTGGTGGAATTCAGACACCAAGTATCAGATTTGCTCGACCTTCCGTTATAAAGTTATAAGCATTTTCTATGGGCAGTGCCGAAATAAGGCTTATTAAAAAGAACTACACCACCCAGCGAAGATCTGATTTCACCCAGATATTGCCTTTAATTGGTCCAAATAAGTCGCAAAAAATCACAATTATTCGATGCGTAATTAAAAAGTTACACGCAGTTTAATAATTACAACGTCCGAGAGTTTTTTTGTTAAATTCTTTCCATAGGGAAAAAAGCCAATGGATCTAAACCAAATGGATCGATAGTATCGATACTATTGAATTCTAATAATATAGATATTATTCGATACTATCGCTAGTATTGATTCAAAACTATCGATACTATTAGAATTCAATAGTATCAATACCATCGGTAGTTTGGTCTATCATCAATAGTATCGCAAACGATTGACTATCGATCCTATCGATAGCCAATCGACTATCGATAGTTATGCAACACTACCCACATGTCTTTTGTACATAATTATTATAAGTCCGCTTTTATTGGCTTGATGCCCATAAAAAATGCTTACAACTTTTTAACGGAAGGTCGAGCAAATGTGATTTGGCGTCTGAATTCGACTAATGTTGGACTGATTCTGGGTGAAATCACATCTTTGCTAGGTGGTGCAGTTTTCTTGGGCCCCAAAAAAGTCCTACTAGTTCATTAACGGGAGGGCGACCAATTGTCTCCTTTGCCGACTAATTTGGACCAATTAAAGGCAAAATCTAGGTGAAATCAGATCTTCGCTAGGTGGTGTAGTTCTTTTTAATTAATAAGCCTTATTTCGGCACTTCCCATAGAAAATGCTAGCTATTTATCACTTTATGGCACAAAAAAGTAAAAAGCGAGGCCTATCGAGATCTCAGTAACCATGAGGTATTAGAACGCTCGGTCAACTCCAATCGGAAGACCTATTCCCATACTTTCATGAATAATTGTAAGAGCATCGACACTTAACCAGAAACGAAATAAATGAAGAGTGTATTTTAGGGCAAAAATTCGCTGAAGTAATGTACGACGGTTTTGATCCCCTGGGCTTTATTCCTAAGAGAATTTAAATTACTGTGGTTTGGTTTATTTTATAGAAGTCTACTACGATTGATCTCATTGCTTCGGTACGAAGGGATTTTCACCTGGGGCCCAGTAGACCCCAGTCATCCGTATCTCCATCCAAAACACTTTATCAAGAGAGACAATTTATCACCCCGTGTAATATAAGAGAAACAATTATTTATCACCACCTTAGACTATAAACACTAATCACAACATTCACAACCATTTATCAGGGACGTATTGTATTGTATGGCCAATAATGCGCTACCCGATAATTGGTGTATGTTGTACACACGGCAGCAGGCACATCAGGCTATACATGTTGACCTTGACATCGCGCTTGTAATAGCGCCGGCTTGCATAGTGCAAATGGATAACCTGACGTGCTGCTGTCCGTACATGTAAATTGATTATTGGTCCGTGCTTTTGCCTCTTTGTTCCGGATAAATATCTGCGTGGTCGCAAGCACGATTTGCTGCCGGCACCTATCGCCCGCACGGTGGCGAGACGTCAGTCACCCCTTGAACTTCTGTTACGCGGACTTGAACTTCTCCGTGGCCTCTTGAATGCATCGCCAGACATGGATCTATTTGCATGTAAATGGGCAACAATCTTGGGTGAAATTCACAAACATTGTGAAAATATTTAATTTAAGTTTATATTTCTTGTTTCCTGTTTAGTTATTAGGTTAGCCTGTAAGACTAAGCATTGTACCTACATAAATAAATAATGTTCAGAGAAACATTGTACAGCCAATAATCTGTGTACAGACAGCAGCACGTCAGGTTACTTATTTGCACTACGAAAGCCGCCGCTATTACGAGTGAGATAATGGCGACGTCAAGGTCAACATGTATAGCATGATGTGTTGTTGACCACACGGATTCACGGGTCGTACATTTTTGGTACGACAAAATAATGTAAATACGATTAATAAATAGAACCCTGCATTCTTTGATGCTATTAACTGTATAGATTTTGAACTGTGCCTTGCCGATAATATAATTCATGTACACACAGCTGCACATAATGCTATCCATATTGACCTTGATATCTCCATTATTTCCCTAGAAATAACCTTGGTTTTCGTAATATTAATGGGTAATCTACGTGCTGCTGTCTGTACTTCGATTCCAAATATCTGAGCGTGCAATACGTGGCTGTACAAAATAAGGACCCAGACAAGATCCGATCCAGTGCATTATTGTTTTCTACATGGCAACACTTTCAATAACGTCATCGCTGTCAAAAAACTACGACGTCATTCGCAGCTAACTTCATTGCTTTTCATTACCATTATTGCTCCGCAGTTTTATTCAATTTACGAACTTGATTGGATGTGTTTGGATTATGCAGTGATCACAAAATGCTGGTGGCATTTGGACGTCGAGTTAGTTTATTCGCGATAGTTTATTTATTTTCGTTTGTAATATGCGAGCAGAGATATGGCTCGCCAGGAAATACATTGTACGTGGCAGAAGACGTACAACCAAGTCGAGGGTTTGTGATAAATCAATTCGAGAAAGAAAAGAGTTCACATCTAGGAAGAATTAAGCGCAGTGTTTCAACGACACCGCCAGCGGCCCTTGAGAAAAACATAAGCCTATGGGTAAGCGTTCATTTCCTTATTATGAAGGGTCCGCTGCGGCCCTTGTTTGTCAATGTTGCGGTGTCGCCCGTATATTGCGACAATTATTTATTGCTAGTCATTGTTGTACACTACATTGAATTTAGTGTACTTTTTCTTTCTATCTATTTTTATCGCTGCATGACTTATTGTTTGGTTGTTTACAACCTTGTTGTTATGATTTTAGAAGGGCATCCTACTTTCTGTTTGTTCCAGCTGCCAAGATTAGACTGCTTAGGCTCATCAAAGTTTATTTTGATTGCTTATTTTTGAAAATTGTTTACATGGTAAAACTTAGCTGAAAACAGTAATGCAGTTGTAAATTTTTTAATTTTGTTATTTTGTCATCAGACTACCCACCTGAATGATAGTCACCAGCAGTTAATGGTACATTGGGTTGGAGAAGGTTCCAATGTAATAATCTGTTTGGCAAGAGATTCAAGTCCAAGGAGCAAAGGAGCTATTTCTCCATCTGCTCTCTTTATCTCTTATGACTATGGCAAGAATTTCACAAACAAAACTGAGAACTTCAAGCTTGGTGAAACCCCTGACAGTGGATATGCCCAATTGGACAAGTTCTTCAACCATCCAAAGTATCCTGAGTTTGTGAGTATCTTGATAAATTAATTCACTGTTGTTTTTATAAAGATGTATTCATTTAGCTGGAGAAGTACTCTGCAGTTTTGTTAAACTATTTAGTCAACAAAATATAAATATAGTAAATAAAAACTACTACGTTGAGCTAGTATGTAACCCAGTTTTTCAATGTTTAAAATGATTTACAAAATATGAAAATTTAAACAATACCTAACTACCAACTACCAGTCTTAGTATCTCATTTATTCTTAAAGTTTTTACATACTTTATTGTGATATCCTTTTTTGTTTTTCTTCACTTTGGCAGTACTTTTCTGCTGATCAAACAATCCATAATTTGCTTAAGTCATTTTTATAACAGAAAATTAGAAAAGAAACCCCTTTGTTTAGGTACTTACTCAAAAAAAGGATAGGTATACAAAAATTGCTTGAAAAAAATGTATTATTAAACATTATAAAATTAAGTTATTTTCGGATGTAGGTACTTTTAAGGAAGATAATTTTAAATTCCTGAAAAAATGAACTTTCCAACATTGAAAAGAAAGAATGAGAAAGTATGAAATAAACAAATTGAAATTTTTGTGCTGTAGAATTTTGATTTACATTGAATCCAAACATAATTACGTGCTCTTTATACAGATGAGCACAAATTACTTTGGAAATTTAAAATAAGTCTTACAATCAAAGGCAGATATCAATATCTACCGTAGTTTAATGTAAACTACATAATTACTTTCCAACTGATTAAAAATAAATTTATTGCCTGTGAAATTAGTCAGCTACAAACATTGTTTACATTTTATACAGTATTAAAAGATAAGCATTATCAACAGGTAGTTCAAAACAGTTCATTGCTTGTTATACGTTGATAGATAGTTTGCTACCTATCACATACATATTAAGTTTTATTTATTCTTATTATTGCATCAACCTGGATCACATCATATATAAAGTAAGGTTTAAGCTCTTTACTAAACCTTACTTATATGTGTATAACTTTCCGCAGGGGACTTCGTTAATCAGGTATGTAGCCTATGTGTTAATCCAGGGTGTCAGCTACCTCCATACAAAATTTTATCAAAATTGGTCCAGCCATTTGAGTGTAAAAGAGTAACAAACATCCAAACATACATCTATACATCTGTCCTCACAAACTTTCGCATTTATAATATTAGTAGGATAGGATTATATAAGTGCTTTTGTTTGTCCTTCCTTTACACCCTTGGAAATATAAGGTCCATAATGAGTACAACAAAATTATTGTTTATTAATATCAATACTTGGATGTGTTATACTACAGGAAACCTTGTTATGTTGAGTTAAGTAGTAATATCAAATACAACCAAAAGATAAGGTGAAGGAACTAGTGGGCATTGACCTTTGTTTATTCAATCCCACAGATGTTTCTAGTTGACCTTAATATTTGTACAATTACTAATGTTGCAAAAAGGTATGACTATTTAATTAAATATCTATTAGTCATTTGAATATTAATTACCTCCTGGTAATCTGTCATCTCTGCCTAGCCCAATGGAGCAAGGCGTGAGCTTATTTATGTTACAGGATCTTATAATACTTTGTCTTGGTAATATTAAATCATAGACAGAAATAAATATTAAATACTAAGTAACAATAGCAGTGACTTGAGCAAGTAATTTTTCGTAATTTTGAGATTGTGCGGTCAGGACTTGAAAAAGCAATCCTTCATAGCTGATATAGAAGCGTGACATGATTTTGTCCTGTCGATGTTGTTCCACCTGTTCCGCACTGACGCTATGCGATAGAACGAGAAGGCGGAACGAGATAGATACGACATAATTATTTCACGCGTCTATGTTAGCTATGTTGGAGTCAAAATAGGTGTCCTAAATAATAAGACCAAATTATGTACGACCTAAAAATCCTCTTCGTGTTTCGAAGGGAAGCCTGTGCCCCTCGGGGACATTTAGGAATGGGCTGTTAAAAAATATATGTTGATTGAAATTGTATCTGGTAATCAAGTAGGTACACATTATTTTTGTGTTTAATAAGTTTAATAAAAACAAAGAATGAAATAGTTTTATTTTTATTTCACGAAGAAAATAAAACTTAAAAGTTTAATCCCTAATTCCTTAGAATGTTAAGAACAGAGACCAGTATCCTAACTTTCTAAACTATAAAACTGATTTTTAATAAAAGGCTTTTTTTAGTGTGTTTTTGTGGACTCTGCAAATAAGAAGCTGTACTACACCAGTGATAATGGGCGCAATATCCATAGATCAGATCTGAATTTCCACCCCAGTGAGTTGGCATTCGATGAAGAATTCCCAGACAAATATGTCGTTTTGGACAAAGTGGACTCCAATCGTAAGGTAGATGGAACCTTAAGTTTATTACCAAAGTTCATAAATACCAATCAATAGGATTGTAGACGTTGAATCTTTGCTACTTTATTAATTGGCTGTTGTAAAAAGTTTTATAATATCAAAACAATTAAGGAAGATATTCATGTATAAAACTTTCAATTAGACGACACAGAGGGAAATACTAGACTATGACGTCACAGTACAGTATCGCCGTATAAATTGCATACAACATTTCGTTTTGGAAGAGTAAAGTTTTATAGACTATAAGTTTTTTATTTATTTTTTCAAATTTTATTTCGGTTTCTGTTAATATCATGTTACGCATATAAATATATCATCGAAATAAATATATAATATTTAATATCAGTCTACTACTCTATTTGTTGACAAGGCTATTTCTTAGTTGTATTTTTTCATTAATGAATAAGGTGGGCGTAGACACAGACTGATCTGAAACAGTCCTACGGGCCTAAACAGTTATTATATTTAGCTATGAATATGTTATGTAAACATTTTGTTCTTTCAGCTCTATTTAACTTTGGATGGCGGCAAAACATTTAAACACATCCAGAGTTACGTGAAAACGTTCTTTTGGTCTTCTGGCCCAGATTTTCCCAAAGCATTCTATGTAGAGAGATGGAAGCCAGATGGGACTAGCACTGTGCTTCATGTATCTGATCCAATGGATATGACTGCTGCTACCAAGCTGTTTGAGGATGCCAAGGACTTCCACATCAAAGGAGACTTTATGTTCGCGACCAAGCAGTCCAAAGAGGTAAGTGTTTGTTCTGTGTTATTTTTTTAATCTAACAACTGTTTAATACAGTGTTAAGTTTTGGTCGAAAAAAAGCCTCAGCAGCGTAATTCTAAAACCGCACGCAACTAACTATAAACAAATGAATCATTTTGTAGTTTTCATGTGTCACATCAAATCACATAATACTAATCGGCAGACAAAAATGAGTCACCGGTATTTTGTTTATCTCCTCCCGGTATTTTTGTCAATTTCACTGTTTTTTTACGTCGTTGATAAAACTGAAAATCCTTGTTTTTGTTTGTCTATTCTACGAAAAGATGCTGTATATTTTTTGCGCACGTTTAAGCAGATTCACGAAAACTTAGGGGATATAAAAAACATTGATAACTTCAGCGATGTAACAGAACTTTTAATTATTCAGTGGCGATCAACACATTACGATTATATAAAATACTAGCGATCCGCCCCGGTTTGGCACGGGTGCAAAAAAATGAGGATGTAAAGGCCGCACATTAGGTTACCACACGCGTGCACTGTGTGCTGTTGCGATAAGGACAGTTTTACAATGAAAATGGAGTAACCTGATGCGCTGGGCCTCCGTACTTTACATATTCACTTTTCGGAAAAAAATATCTACATGATGATGAAAACCGTTTCGAAACCCGGCGTAGTTTAGGAGTTGAGGATAGACGCGGAGCGCGACTTCCTTTTATACTATGTATAGATATGTATAGCTAAAAGGTGACCTATTCTTGGACTAAAGCGGTGAAGGCTTACAATTTCGCATTACATATATATATGTATGTACGATATCGATATGTACTTACGTACAGATACGTAATTCACACCTACAGCGATGTTTTCTATAGCAAATTTTTATTGATTGGATAAGATAACAAATTGTTATCAATCACGTAACGAAAGGGAACAAAGGACTGTATAATTTTGTGCATATTATCAGGCGTTGATCTTAAGACGTGAGACTCGTTTGATGTTTTAAAGCTTTGTTGTCGGTTTGGTGTTTTGCTTAGGTCGTAGGTAAATCATAGTCAATGTATTGATTTTTGTGTCTTTCTTTCTACCTTCTAACTTATGACGCAAAGTTCCGATGTAATAAACATTGGATGTAAACACGTAACGTAAACCCGTCAGACACAGACCGGTCCTGGGTTTTTGATTCCCAGTCGGGGCAAATATTTGTGGGAAAAAGCAGATGCTTGTTCTCTGGTCGTGGTTGTTAGTGTCTGTCTTTTGTATGTTCTAAGGGACCCACGACATAAAGGAAAACCTTAGATTGGGTCTCTGAGTATTTGTAGCGTGTAGTGTAGACATATTAAAATTGCTATGTTGGTACTCGTACTCGTAGACTATAGTTAAGGGTAAGGGTCTTAGTTCTCATGATGGTTTTTATTAACAGTAGGAAAAATCTTTTTTAATTGGTTTTGGTTCTTCCTTGCTTGATTTATCAAAAATGACCAGTGCCTTTCCGGTTTGAAAACAATATGTGTAAGGTAAGCTATATCACATTATCCCAATATTTATTTTCCCCGGAAGATCTAGATATAAATAATTAAATTGCTAATCCAACTCCCGCTGTTCGTCCTTGTTTGTAGCTAATAGCGGCTTTGCTTATTTTTTTAACCAAGAATTTCGCAGTAAAAAACTTAAGGGCTAGTTATAATACCTACGTATTTAATAGTTGTTTCATGGACTGATGTTGTGTACAAATCCAATGGCGACCCATGAAATGTCATTACTGATTAGTATCTATGACGCAATATTTTATTAAATTAAGATAACCCTACGCTTGATTAGGTAATTTTGTTGGTGGCTTTGGTATAGAGGCACTACGAATTGTAGCAAATACGTAGGAATTAAATTTTGCGAATAGATAACAGGAATTTAGTTACATCAGTTACGAAGAAGAGTCGTATACATTAATCGAGCTATTGCTTGTAAATCTTCAAAACTAAATCTTGTGATGCTGTTCATTAGGACAACGTTAAATGATTAAGCAAAGTACAAAATTACTGCTATTTTCAAGCGTTACAGCATTAGTTCCAGACGCCAGTTATTCTTAAATTGCATTTAGCTTTAACAGCGGTATTGTATGACAAATTGAGGCAAATTACTTACTTAGCCCAGGCTATTGGCGAATAACCTTTATCAGGTTCATTTTAGGGAACATTCTGGAACATGCTTGATTGGGATGAATTTTTACAATTTGACGATTAGGTATTTAGTACAACTGTACAACCTATGGATTATGTTTCTTGGGATGATGGTGTTTTGATACCTTGAAATTTACTAGTTCGCTGATCGCGACTACACTCGCAGAGATAAGGACAGGTTACTCTTCACTGTACAGACCAATGGAACAACCAAAAGAACTAGTGGGAACGGACGGATTCCTATATCGGAAACCTGTAAAATTTTCCTACCACCATATTGGCACTTACACGTGGTAAGATAGGAGGTACATATGAACCTCCATGACCCAATAGCGTACCCATATTGCCGGCACTTCGTTCCTGCCGAGGTTTAGCCTATTACTCGGTCACTTAGTCCGACGCGCGAGGAAATGGCTTGTCAAGTGGATAATGCCGCTTAAATTGACCGCCATTGTAGCGTAAGGGGTTCCATGTTATCTGAGCCCCTGTTGCTCAATCACGTATCAAATACAGGTATTGTTTTCGCTCCAATTATGGGATGTGGATCCGACTTGTAATGGGTGTCAGCTTAATCGGCAATCTTCCTAAATATTTGGACATGTTATAAGAGATTTCATGAATTGATTCTAAAAATGGCCTTAGTCATGAATGACTAACGTTTTTAGATTACAATTTAGATAAATATTAGAAGAAGTATTAATTGTCAAGAGATTTCCTAAAAGTTGACTTTATGAGGAAGTCATCGTTACTCTGGATTAATTAATATGAGAATCTGACGAAGAAGCTAAAAGGCAGCTTAAAAGACGAAATATAATTTAATAATATTTTGAATTTACGTAATATTTATCTCTTTTGATTCCAATGTATTTATTTTGTTTGATGTGCAATAAAGGATTTTATAATACAATACAATAATTTAGTAGATTTTCCATCCTATTATAAAATGTAAAAGTGTGTTTGTTCGTCTTTCCTTCACGTCGTAACTGAGCAACAGATTGACGTGATTTTTGGCACTGAGTTAGTTGAAGGGCTGGAGAATTACAGGCTACTCTACGATGCGAACTCTTTCAGTGCCTAACATTTTACATCTATCAGAATGACCTGCCGCCACCGGCACGGGAACCTATGTCGTTATCGATATTCAACATAATTATTAGAACTTTTGGGACCTCGTTCCCTCGGGAATTTCTTAAATCCTTCTTTATTCCTTGCCTAAGTTATAAAAGAAACCTTTATGTCAAACAGCTTTCCAGCCAGGCCCAATAGTTTGGGCTGAGCGTTGATGAGTCAGTGAGTCAGCACCTTCAATTTTATAGATATAGATAGATAAAGATAGGCGAGAGTACTAGAGGTACTTTTCCAGGTTCGATCACGGCTCGAATAATATTAAATCGTTCATATTTATTAGCGAAATGTTGCTGCTAACCCACTTATAAATAATGACTCATACTCGCAACGCATAGGTATAGCACTTCAATACGAGTATACCTCTACATAATATTACATGTCGTGTCACCAAGAGTTAAAAGCAAACTTGCATTATGCTACATTCGAACATCAATTACTATTTGTGTCACAATAATTACTGTAGCTGTGCGTATTGATAATAGATATTGCGTTTCATACATAATAGCGTTTTAATTATCCTATTCCAACGTCTTATTTAGAATAGAATAGGTATTCAGTCACAAGTTGTGAAGTTTGACTTTTTTCCTCATCTCTTGCTGGATATTTAATCTTTCTGTTTTTGTCGAAGTTCAATAAATCAAATGCTTATTTTTATCTGATTGGATTTTCCTTGAGGTTCGAATTCGTGATCGAATTAGACAGAATAAAACGAATCGTCTGTTTGTTTACAGGAAAATTGTAGTGTTTTTGTACAGCGCATAATATAGACATAATTATGTATTGATCTGAGTGCCCAATTAAATGCAACAATAAACCGTTTAAAAAAAAAAAAAAACTACCACGTTAACAGAACTGGCTGCTAAGACTTCGTTTGCGTTGATCGCCATTTACTCGTATTAGCTAACGTCTATACTATTGTTAGTTAACTACGACAAAGCCTTTTTAGCTTTAAAAAAAATGGCTTATACATTTTAATTATGCTGAAGCAATTTTACACACTCAAAAAAGTTTTTTATAGTAAATTATTTCATTATTTATTAAATAACTAGCTTTTCGCCTGGGACTTCGTTTCCGTGGGAATTTTTTTGTCGATTTTCCAATGTTTTTAATAGTTATTCTGCCATTCGGGACGGAGACGGAGACAAATACAACAAATCAAAAACCAGTAAAATTGGTCCAGCCGTTCTCGAGTTATAAGTGTTTGAACAAACCCATCTTTGTTTTATATATTAAGACTATAGCTTTCCGCCCGGGACTTCGTTCCCGTGGGAAGTCGGGAAAATTATGTAGCCTATGTTCATCAGGGATAATGTAGGATTCTAACGGTGAAAAAAATTTTCAAATCGATCCAGTAGTTTCGGAGCCTATTCAATGCAAACAAACAAACAAACAATCAAATCATTCCTCTTTACAATATTAGTGTAGATATTACGCGGCTTGATTCATACACCTTTCGGTTTTGTTATTCTGTAAACGCTTTTTTAAATAAACAGAAAATCATGTTTTCTCAGGACATGAGTGTGTCACGCTAAAAGAGACAATGAATATGAAAAACTTGTACACAATGAATAATCATTTCAGGTTGTCGCAATTTTGAAGTGTTTGTTTATATGTATTATCGTAGTACGATGCGCGTTTATATTAGCATACATCTACTTAAAGTTCTTGAGCATTTCTAGCCTACTATAAAACCACCTTTATTTGAAAAACCTAGATTGTATAGATATGCGAAATCAATTTTATTACCAAAATCTCGTTATTTTTATTTGAAGAAGTCTTATTAAAAGCCGTAAGGTGCTAAAGGCAAATTAATTGTAGTAATGAAATAAAACCTAAGACCTATATCAGAGGTCGAATTATAAATAACCGAAAAAGATATTTTCTGATAGCTGATGTTGTATGTAATTTCTCATTAGCATAGCGTGTTATTTTCCTTAAGGTAGTCCAAAAATATATTCTAAGAATAAATAAGAATAAACTGGATTGTTGTGTCATCAAGATTTTATTAGTGTTAGGTAAAAAAAAAGCTGGTATTAATCTGATTGACTTCGAGGAATTTCGTTTGAAATATTAACTAAACTTTTAATAACTCAGGTTTTTGTACCTGATGTAGTTTTCCTTCCTATTAAAACCTATTAATTAAAAGTATAGTAGCTGTACCTATACTTTGACCATTATCGCTGTAGTGCGCCTTAGGTATAACGGGGGAGGCGGGGGGAAGAGCAGGCTGCTCCCGCTCTGTCAGTTTGTTAAAGATGCGATGACCACGAACTCACCCTTTCATTAAAAAAATAAAATAAATTTCAGTCCCCTTGCCAAGGCCCGCATACCCAAGGCGCGGAACAACGGTAATGTTCACACTATAATATTGTTTAGTGTGAAAGTTTTAATTTTTGAAGTAACAATGACTGTCTGCTTTACTTGCCAGTTTTCCGTTGGCGATTTCGCCTTCGAGGATCTTTTTCTGACAAATGTTTCCGTATATTTCACAAGGGTCATTTCACATACAAATACGTACAAAGCATAAATTAACAACTGTGTTTACTTTTCTGATAGTACATCGATACTCTGAAAGATAAACTAACAGTGTTTCCTCTTTAACGTACAAGTGTTAATATGAAGATTCCTGATCCACTCACTGACTAACGACCGCCTAAACCCTTGGACCTGAAAGGTATTTTTTTTCATTGAGGCTCCCTTATAAAAAATAACAAAAGGATTTTAAAATTCCCACAGCAACCAATATGGCGCCTGGGCCATAGTATAAATGTTTGTTACACAATCACGCCAGAACAGCTGAATGAATATGGATGATATTTGTTATAGAGATAGATAGATAGTCTGGAATAGCAAATAGGCTACATAATTTTCCCAAATTCTTAAGGGAGCGAAGTCCTGGAGGGTAAGCTAGTACATAATATAAATACATATTCTTGGACAATTCACACAGCGCTATCTAACCCCTAACTAAGCAAAAGCTCTAAAATACGATTTTCAAATATTTGTTTCAATCCGGAATCGAACTCGAAATGCAAGGTCATTACCGACTGAGCTATCATGTTAGTATGTATGTATGTTTTTATTTATGCTTTATTTTACAATTATTATCACTATGGTATTTTTAAAATGTAGTGTTACTATACAAATACACAATTTACTCCTTCAGGCGCCAGGGGTCTGTGATAAAACGAGAAAAAAATTACAAAAGCCCATACAAGTTTCTTCAAACAATATTATTAATTCATTGACTTCAACATTCTTTTAAGGAGAACGAGATATTAAAATAAACTTTCAACGAAGGTTTATTATTTCATAAAAGGAATATTGTACTGCATTAACATGTATTGTTCATGGAAATCTCAGATATGTGATAATGATGTTTGTACGTTACATTATGCAAAATGTTTTTTTTTTTCTTTTATAGTAAACTATTGTAAATGGTTCGGTATGAAAAATCACGTTGATTCGTTTCGTCGCTGTTGCGGTATGAAAGAAAGATAAATTATCTGGGGGTCTACCATGGATCTGGAAGCCAATGTCCACGCGTCGACATTAATATCAATTTCATACATACATTGCATCTGCACAATGTGACTGTAGCTGCAGGTGTAGTACTTCATTGTTTTTTCGTTATCATTCATTGACTATCATTGGTAGCCCCCTGCATTTTCTTTCTTACATGCTAGAATACAACAGTCGTTTCTTTAGCGATGAGAAAGAGACGAAACATTTCAACAGCTTACATCGCGTAATATGTGTGAGCGCTGATGATTGAAGTAGGTAGCAGCGTCGGGGCTACTCGATTATCTATGGTTGTATGGAAGAGACGGCTGTTTGGCAGAAAGGCTGCCTCTGTATTCTTTTATGAATAAGAGTAACTGTAAACTATCTGATCAACTCAATAAATGTTTCTATTTATCTACGCTTTATGGTATTCTTTATTGTGCACACAAAGTTAAAAGTTTAACTGAGAAGCGTGAGGATGATCCCAGAATTTGTTAGATTTTAATATAGATTATATAAGAATACTAGAAGATGCCTGGGACTTCATTCCCGTAATAATTTTGTAAAATTCTTCCTGTTTCCTTCCCTACGCCATAAAAGGAATCTTTGTGCCAAATTTCAGCTTTCTAGGTCCAAGCTTTGATGAGTCAGTGAGTCAAGACCTTCAATTTAGTATAATATGTAGAAGTGGGATTTCACAAATATTAAAGAAATCACCGTCGTCGTCGCCTAGTGTGGCTAAAAATTTTTACATATTTAAAAAATAATTAAGTTTTTTAATTGTGTAATACAAAGAGTGACGAAAATGAATAACAATGAAATCCGTAGAATTTTAATGCAACTGATATGCAAGATTTATGATCAAAAAGTAATTGTTTTATTTTACTTCTGCTTAGTATAGTATATAGGTAGTCAATATGTATGTATGTATTTATTATTTATTGTACAATGATAATGATAACACAAAGGATAACAAGTTCATAGTAATAGGAAGTACAAAGGCGGACTCATCCCACTAGCTAGGGGATTATTATTTTTGTTGCTTCAATATTTTCGGTTTTTATTTATTGGTTTATTAATTAATGTGGAATATTCTACGTACTTTGACATTCCGCTTCTGTATAAATCATGAGATTGATGAGTCAGTTATCCCAAGATGTGACCAACTTTGCAGAGCTTCATGTCGAATGTACTTTGCTTCCTGAGTTCACGCGTCTATGACTAATTTATGTCTGTTTCATTATGAATTATTACTTGTTACTGGTTTATCGTTACAATAAAACTATTAGGTCCCTACATATGAAATTGGCGTGTTTTAGTTTTTTCCTCTTTTAACTTTTTCTTTGCGTCACTTATTTTACAAAATGGAAAACTCGAAATATCGCGTTATTTACGAATACGAGTTCCATCGCGGCACCAGTGCTGCAGAAACGGCTCGAAGGATTAATGATGTGTATGGCTAAGGTATCGCAAAAGAAAACACAGTGCGTTTTTGATTCCAACGTTTTCGTTCTGGTAATTTCGACCTGCAGAACCAGCCCCGTGGACGGCCAGAGATCAAAATTAATAATGAAGAATTGAAGGCTATTGTGGAAGCGGATTCGTCGCAAACGACGTCAGAGTTAGCTGCAGGGTTCGGTGTCAGTGATAACACTGTTAGATTTCACTTGAAACAAATTAGTAAGGTGAAAAAACTTGGAAGGTGGGTACCTCACGAATTGAGTGAAGCAAACCGACAAACGCGCGTGGACTGCTGCGTTACATTACTCAACCGGACAATAATGAAGGGATTCTAAATCGAATCATTACTTTTGATGAAAAATGGATCCTGTACGACAATCGGAAGCGCTCATCGCAATGGCTGAACCCTGGCGAATAAGCAAAATCCTGCCCTAAGCAAAAAATTTACTCAAAATAGTAACTTGTGAGCGTTTGGTGGACTAGTGCCGGTGTCGTTGACTACAGTTTTCTTAAATCAGGCCAAACGATTACGGCAGATACGAGGGGTGGCTGATAAGTAATCTACCTAACTATGAAAGAAAAGACTTTGATGGCTAGTTTATTTTTTATTTTTCTATATAGTATCCTGCAAGTGAAATACACTTATGACATTTGCAAATAAGTGACATGATGCCGTTATAATAGTAATTTTTATTTTGCTCGTCAAAGTGGTCAGTCACAGCCTCCTTCATTTCTTCGTCCGTCGAAAATCTGCGACCCCTCAATTTTTTCTTTAAATCTTTGAATAAGAAATAGTCACAGGGAGCCAGATTTGGACTATAAGGTGGATGGTTAATTTCTGTGAAGCCGTTTTTGCTCAGGGCTGACCTCGCCGTTAAGGCTGTGTGTACAGGAGCATTGTCTTGTAATATCAGAACACCTTTGCTGAGTTTGCCTCTCGGCTTTTCTTTGATTTGTTCACGAAGCTGGTCAAGCAATTTGCATAATATTCAGCATTCATTGTTGTATTTTTAGGCAAATAATCTATCATCAAAATCCCTTCGACATTCCAAAATACGGTGGCCATTAGTTTTCCAGCCGACGGCCGAACCTTGAACTTCCTTGGCGGCTTTTCTCCTTTAAATTTCCATTGCATTGACTCTTGTTTGCTTTCCGGATCCCACTGGCGAATCCAAGTTTCATCACAGGTCACAATTCGAGAGATAGTCTCTTGTTCTTTACCTTTGACCAGGTCTAGAAATGCCTGACAACATTCTACTCGCCTTTGTTTGTCAAAGGGGGTCAACATTCTAGGGACCCAACGCGCGCTCACCTTGGACATGACCAAATGTTCGTGAATAATTTCATGAACTCGTTCCTTGCTAATGCCCACATCTCTGGCTATCTCCCACTGCTTGATTCGCCGATCTGCAAGAATCAGGTTCTTCACCTTTTCAACATTATCTGCGGTAACAGCAGAAATTGGCCTTCCACTACGTGAGTCGTCTTCCAGGCTCTCACGGCCATGTTTAAATTGCTTCGACCAAAACTTTATGACGAATTCAGAAGGACTTGAATCACCAAACACCTTTAACATGCGCTCTCTGATCTGCGTAGGCGTATTTCCTTCTTTACTTAGGAATTTAATCACTGCTCGATGCTCAAATTTCATCATTTTGCAATTTTCTTTCGACATGGTGAAATCAAAGCCGCGCCAAAAAAACAAAAGCTTGAAAAAAAATAAGCGTCATAATTTTAAAAAAGGAATAAATATAGAATATGATTTTGCAATGGCCAGTTCGATTTTCAAAACTTTCTTTAACAAAGTAGATTTTATATCAGCCGCCCCTCGTATCTATTGTCGGCAACTGCAAACCATGATGGAAAAGCTAGCTGCTAAACAACCGAGGCTGGCCAATCGCACTGGGCCACTGCTGCTTCAGGACAACGCTAGACCACACACTGCAAGACAGACGGCTACCTAATTAGAGGAGCTTCAATTGGAATGTCTAAGACATCCACCTTACTCCCCGGACCTTGCTCCAACAGATTACCACTTTTTTCGAAATTTGGATAACTTCTTGCAAGGAAAAAAGTCAACTCCGATAAGGCAGTCCAAACCGCCTTCAAAGATTTCATTGATTCCCGTCCGAATGGGTTTTTTAGGAAAGGGATCAATGAACTAGGTACCTAAAAGATGGCAAAAGTGCATAGATTGCAATGGTACATACTTTGATTGATTAAACATATTATATTTAAAAAAAAATCGACTTTTTGTTCCTCTCATACTAAACGCCAATTTCATATGTAGGGACCTAATATATACAGGGTGTTAAGTAATTCGATCTTATCCTCTCGGGTGGTGAATCAGCCCATGAAACTGAACAACTTTCCCTAAGAACAAATGCCGAAATACGAAAAAAAAATTTTAACTTTCCATACAAATTGCATCAGCTGATAAATCATTTTGGAAGTCAACATTTTTTTTTCGTATTTCGGCATTTGTTCTAAGGGAAAGTTGTTCATCATGGGCTGATTCACTACCTGAGAGGATAAGATCGAATTACTTAACACTTTGTATACAATTAACATTATTTAAACTTTCAAGTAGTCGGTTTGTAAAGGAATAAAATTGTGCCGACATCAGTAGTTTTAAAAATCTAATTTTTGAATAATTATATACTGATGAAAATGCATGACCTGGTATTGAGCTAATATTTCATAAAGATTGTATACTAACTAAACGTCTTGTGAGGTAACAGTAGCTGATTTAACAAGACAACGTAGGGTGAATTTAAATTAGTTATCAAAAATAAATGTAAGTGAATCCGGCCTATAAATCTTTTAAAGTTTAGGGAGTGATTCTTGGGGAAAAGGAAGTTTCAAAGTTTTGCAAACAAATTAAAAGGTACTCCATATAGGAGAGTTATACCTACTCTTTATTGCCTGCGTTTGTGTCTGTGTCTGGTGAAAATGAACTTTTTGGGGTAAAAAAAAGTGATTTACTGAGCATATTGCAGTATATCAATTCATACACTCACGCCTGTAATCCCTGTCGGGGTTGGCAGAGTGTCATGTGGCTCTAGAAACACCATTTAACATACATTAGGCATGTTATTAGATGAAATATGAGTATGATGTGAAATATGAGAATAGTAATTCTGACTACTATTTTTATTTTTATTTTTTAATCTTTTTTAATTGCATCGTAACCCGCGTCACCTGTGTCTCCTCTCAACTACTCTAAGGTAGACTGGAAGAGATCCCTCCAGGGATAAGTCCGCCTTTGCTATTGAATTACCTATAAAATGTTTTGTATAACACTGTTTTTGAGCAATAAAGAATTTACATACATACATACATACATAGTGGTGATAGGTTGTCAGCATTTCGCCCACGGCCACCCACGTTACAGAAAAACCCTCACGTTCCGCTTACTGGCTTCTACAATATGACTGGACACATTCCAGTTTTTTTTCATTGCCGGTCTAGCGTAGACTTGTGTTTGTGACCATTTTCTAACATATTGATTTTGTTTCAGAAAACACTAGACTTCTACATTTCTCACCAAAGAGGACCATTCCACAAAGCAGAATTCCAAACGGAGTTAGATCTGAGAAAGTTCCATATAGCAGATGTGACTGACAAACGTATATTTGTCTCTGTCATGCACACGGAGACTCTTGCTGATCTGTACGTGTCGGAAATCAGCAGAAATTTTACGCAATACAACTTCGTTTTGAGTTTGGAGCGAATCTTGTGTTACTTCCCTGATGGCAATTGGAAGGATAGCTGGTTGGAGTAAGTACTTATGTAAATTTTAAAATAAATAATTTTTTTAACAAGACCTATTATATCTATACTAATATAATAAAGAGGAAAGATTTGATTGTTTGTTTGCATTGAATAAACTCCGAAACTACTGGATCGATTTGAAAAATTCTCTTACCATTAGGATCCTACATTATCCCTGATGAACATAGGCTACATAATTTTCCCGAATTCCCACGGGAACGAAGTCCCGGGCGAAAAGCTAGTACAATATACACCTTAGGCAAGGTTTTGAAAATGCGTGAACTTGAAAAAAAAAAGAAAACAACGTAAGATCTACAACATACCTACTATGCTCTACGAAACCGTAATATTTCATAAATTCACATTCTTCTTGGTACCCAGCACCAATTGCGGTAAGTTTGAACTTTGGTAAACACGTTCAAACATAACCGCAATTCAGGTGCTGTTCTTACAAACGAGGAAAACCAAATGGTTCGCTCTAGCCTACAATTTTCCTCAGGGGCAATGTTTTTGACGTGTTTTTGGTAACCTGGATAAATAAATAAATACAATGCTGAAAATATTCATCATAGAATTTTACACACTCATACATACGCTCACGCCAACAATCCCCTACAGGGTAGACAGAGCATCAGTGGTTCTAGAACCACTAGATGCCACGTTTGAAAATTAAACCATATTTTTCAAATTAAATGCTTTATGATCCCACAGAGACGTAACAGAAGACCCTTTCACGGACCTCTACCGAGTCGAAGGACTGAAGGGCATTTACATAGCTTCGAGAGTGGAGTCTAAGGCACCTGTGTCGAACATCGGTCCAGAGCACCTCATTTCCCTGATCACCTTCGACCACGGCGTTACGTGGTCACCCATCAACCCGCCTGCTGAGGATGAGAACGGTAAGCTTCAGTTTTAAGATTTACATCAGCTTTCCGTCCTCGTCGTTCGTATTAAATACTTTTAATATGCGACGTTCGTATTAAATTAAATGGATACAGAGTAAGACCTACATTGACACGGAATTGCTTCTGGAATACATCAAGTAAACAATATTAAGATATAATTATTTACATATTATGATTACATATTAGAATACATATATACATACACAATACATATGCACATTACTTTTAAAACATAATTTCAAATAGCTGATTATGGCGGTATGAAATATTTTTTTAATGTTAAAACTTTTGTAATCATTTAGTTTTGTTTTAGTTTGTTTTAGTTAGATATAATTTAATACAAGCAAGTATTTATTTTATGTATGGAAGAGCGGTACTTTTAGCAATTAAGTATATTGAAAATAAAATTATTTTATTTTATTTTATTTTTATTTTTTTACTTTTAATACGAACGAATTTACAAATATTTAATACGAACGTCGCAATTCTGCATAGCTAATATGGACATGTGAGATAATTTTCGTACGTATCTCGTTACGCCCTCTCGTTCTATCCCATAGCGTTAGTGCGGAATAGGCAAAACGAAATGAACATGACAAATTTTGTCACTCATCTATATTAGATATGCTGGGCTTTACCAGCCCACTGGGGATCACACCAGTAGAGGTGTAATCTAGGGCGGTCAATTCTCACAACACCTCAGTGATTTTTCACAGACATTTGTGTGGTATCGCGCGGTCAAACCACTAGTTCCATCTCTCTCTCGCAGTCAAGATAGGACACGTGTTCCCCCCTTACCTCAGCTATTGGTAAAAAAATATTTCTTACTAATTTCCGTTCAATTCTACTGGTAACGTGCTGGTGTTGTCCACACAGCAGAAATACAATTTTTTGCTGTTGAAACTCTGATTGTAATTTAAACCAAAACATATGACTAAGTATTAAATTACGTTGTATTGAATATCACTAACTACCAAAGTCTGGCTGGAATGTAGACTAAACAAACCATCATCGTATGATTTTTCGTATGACACAAACTTGCTCAACAAATAATAATAATACTAATATGGCCTCGTAAATGCGCCTATATGCCGATATGGCATTCTATTAACATTTTGTACAGTTTAAGTCCCTAAGACTAAGTACATACGAAGTAGTTTCTAAGTAAATAGGTACGTGTGTAAGCGATGCCCCCCACCTACCAACTTCTTACACTGTTATGTAAAAATTTGTTTTACTGTTCTATTTTAATGAATAGTGCTCCTTGATGTCATGCAATATGTCTTTTTTTTGAAAAATATGATTTTTACGGATTAAGCATACTTATGCATAGTTGCTAGTGAATGAATAAATGTTACTTCACACCACACAAGGTGGATCAATTATTTACTACACCCTATTAACGTAAATATGATTTAAAAAAACTTTATTCTGCAAGTATACAATTCAATTACTTATTATTCTTAATAATAATATTAATAATACAGGGTGTAAGGAACAGGTTAGCAATTACTTAAATGGTAGAATCTTCTCAATAAGAAAGATCGACTACAAGTAAATTTTTTATCCCGGAAACGTCAAAGTAAGGAGTTTATCTTATTTACTTACTTTGGCGCTATGCAATGTTTACTCGAGCACGTCTCGCGCGCGGAGCCCATTGCTAGTTTTCATGGTATACGCTTTTACGGTTTTTTTTTTTTACTGAGAAATGCAGTCAATTCGAAAAAACAATTTAATTTTAAAGCAAAAAAAATTTATATTCTTGAAAATTTTACTGAAAAAACAAATAAAAGTGATGGTCTTAATTCAGGGTTTCAGTTTTTGCTAAGCCGTCCCTTACACAATGCATAATGTATGTGCAGGTAAACCGCTAAACTGCCACATCGAGAATTCGTGCAGTCTACACTTGTGCCAGAAATTCAGTCAACTGTATCCAGTAACAAGGTGAGAATCTATCGCTGTTATCTAACTTATAGTTAGCTACTTCCTCACAAGGTGGATTTTATTTTATAGAGTGTACACTTTTATAAGTTGCGCTGATGATGCACCTGCGCAGAAGTCATAATTATGAATGGCGTGAAAGTATCTCGGCAAGCATTGTTTCTTTTTATTAACCCCTGTCAAAACAAGTGGGGTGTTATAAGTTTACCGTGTGTATGTCTGTATATCTGTGTGTCTGTCTGTAGCATCGTAGCTTTTAAACATTGGGTAGATTCCGATGCGGTTTTGTATATTGTGGAAAGGAGTTATGTAAATTGTCATACGACAGACAGGCTGGTGAGGTTTTTTTTTTGCACATAATTCAGTTTTCAGTCTCTCTTATGGGTTTTCATGTGTGTTTGTACTTTATTCGCCTTTTATGACATTTGGTCAGAATAAGGGCGATCCAATTAAATATTTATATTTCTACTAGCTTTCCGCCCGGGACTTCGTTCCCGTGGGGATTCGCGAAAATCATGTATCCTATGTTCATCACGGATAATGTAGGATTCTAATGGTGAAAGAATTTTTCAAATTGGTCCAGTAGTTTCGGAGCCTATTCAATGCAAACAAACAAACAATCAAGTCTTTCCTCTTTATAATATTAGTATAGATTTACTACCTCTTTTACTGAGAAAAAACAATTTAGATTTGTTCTTCATTGCTAATAGTTTACTGATAACGTGTTTACTATTTTGCTATTACTCTGCAATTGTACTATTCAATGTAAACAGTGTAGGTACAGTAACCTACAATTCTACAGAAATAATGAAACTATATTTTTGAGATTAATTTTAATTAGAATTCACTTGATGAGATTTTCCTCGTAGTATTCGTTTCTAATGCATTCTTGTAAGCGGGGTGCGGCCGCAAGACCGAAGAAGGGTCTTTATTTACCGTAATTCTTACGGTCAATGCACACAATAGGTATTAAAACCGTATACGTGCCTTTTGATCTGCCACAATTTTTTCTGTTGACCTCCTTATATAAGGATTAAATGAAATAAAGCTAGTATTTAGCAGTTTATGCAGAATACCACTAGAATTTGTGCTCCAGATATTATAGAAAAAATAGCTAAAAAAATTACTTATCAACCAAAGGAAATCCCACCTAAGTTGGGAGTGTTTCATAATCCTCAAAATATCACTTTTGAGCCATCATATATTGTGGAAATAGATTTTTTATTTGTTTGGATTATTTTTACTGCATAAAAAGTCTGCTTGAAAACATCTGACGATTTTGTATTCTTCTATAATAACTAGTCAACCTTTTTCTCTGTAATGTGTCCGACGTGAAATAGGTTTTTATATTTCGTAAAATATTAATCTGAAATAATTTTCCAAGTTCCTGACCTTTTCGTATTAGGAGTGCTAGTTCTGACCCTTAACCTCAGAACATAATAATTTACAATCTAACATCTGCCTGTTTACATCGTTGTTACTATCGATCGAATAATATAAGGCAACTGACGTGCTCGTCTAATCATTTCTAGAAATTGAATGTGCAAATGATAAACTCAGTAGGACTGGTCAGGAAACCTATAATATGAATTGTAATTATCACTTAAAGAGCAATGTTATCTTGAACTTGAAGCGTTCAATATAATGTTATCTCTTTGTGTTTCTATATTACAGTGTTGTTGTGAGATAGTTGGAAACGAAGTGCTTCTAAGTATCCTAGTTCGCTCTAATTTGAACCTTATCCCCAGCGGTTAAGAAATTAAGGTGTATACCTGATAAAGGGAACCGACTGTTCTTGTTAGAAAACCTCTATAACTCTACACATTTTGCATGCCTTTTTGCATTTTGCCTTTCACACTTATCTAATGCGAAAAGGTGCCGTTTCCGGAAGATAACCTGAAAATATATTTGCATTATGACAATTTGATATTCTTAATTCGTTTCAGACAATGTTACCATTGGGGGTTAACCAATTGTCAGTATTTTGGCGGTATAATTACTTTTATATTATAATAAATTACAGATTAAAATTATAATAAATGAATACCTTTTTTTTTCAAATTCGGCTCTTTAATATTCTTTTACAATGTTTAAATATGGCGTTGTAAACTATGCTACTTTTGGTTACAGCCCACCTGGATATGTGGTTACCAATAAAAACCTAAGGTAAATCCAAAACAGCTTGGGAGTGCGTTCCGTTTTTTTGTTTTGATTTTGCAAAAATTTTCGTTTCAAGCTATTTTTGTTTGAATGGCAACCACATGCAGGCATTGTATTTTTTAATGTTTCTGACTAATTCCACAATTTTTTTCTCATTCACGACCACATATTTTTATGAGGAAAATTTGTTTTTGCATCTTTGTAAATTACCCCTAGCAACCTATCACATGTATTTTATTCAAGATAATAACTATAGTTATCCTACTAATTGTAGTTACAGATTCCGTACGTAACTTACGTACTCGACTAATTATTTACGTAACTGTTTTAAAGTAGTGTTATTAAAACTCTGTGTAAGTATAATATGTGTATGTTTCTTATGTGTAAAAATAAAAAAAGTATTAAATTTTGTTTGAATAGATCTGCGAGTATAATGAGTTCGAAATCGGCGCCGGGGATAATCATGGCTACGGGTGTGTTGGGCAAGTCATTGAAAGGCATCCCAGGAGTGTACCTCAGCAGAGACGCTGGCTTAACATGGAAGAGGATTCTCAAAGATTACTATTTCTTCAACTACGGGGACCATGGAGGTGTACTAGTTGCAGTTAAATACTTCAAATCGCGAGGGGAAACAAGGAAGATCTTATATTCGACCAATGAGGGCATAGAATGGCACTCTCATCAGTGAGTCACTTTTATCTTTTATTTAATAATTACGTTATCTTTACTGGACTGTTACAATAACCGCGTCTGTTCGCAGGTTCAATGCCGACGACCTACGCATATACGGACTAATGACTGAACCCGGTGAAAACACAACCACTTTCACTATGTTCGGGTCAGCCAATGAACAACATCAATGGATAATCATCACAATAGACTTAGTTAACGCTTTCGCTAGGAATTGTACCACCGATGACTACAAATTCTGGTCTCCGTCGCCTCCCAACTCTTCTGTGTCATGTGTACTTGGCCAAAGAGACACATTCCAAAGAAGACTCGCACATACGAATTGCTACAACGGTATCAACTATAACAGACCGGTTAAGAAGCAAGTATGTGAATGTAGCAGACGTGATTTCGAATGTGAAGTCGGTTTCATGCTTTCTGGTAGCCAGTGTATTGAGAATAAGACATTAAATCTTAATCCTTATGAAATCCCTCCTGGATGCCTTCCAGGACGTACCTACAAACGTACTAAAGGATATAGAAAGATCGATGGCGACGTGTGCACTATATCCTTTTACTCACCTTACGTTGAAGATGACGTTCCGTGTCCGTTGGAAGAGCCGCAAGAGTTCTTGATAGTGGCTTTGAGAGATAAAATCGCCCGCATAGACTTGTCGAACAATTCTACTATTATTCCTGTACAAGGTCAAAAGAACATTGTCGCTGTGGAATTCGATATAAAGAACAACTGTATTTACTGGGCCGATATTCAGTTGGATAAGATCAGCCGGCAGTGCTTTAACAATGGTACTACACAAGAAGTTGTAGTTGACACAGATCTGGCGAGTATAGAAGGGATGGCTTTAGATTGGATTTCAAACGTCCTGTTCTTTGTTGATGGAATGAGGAGGAAAATTGAAGCTGTTAGAACTGATTTGACTAGTAAAGGCAGAATGCGAGCAACAATTTTAGACTCTAAAGTTCTATCTAAACCTCGTGGTATCGCTGTGCATCCTAGAGCAGGGTATCTTTTCTGGACCGATTGGGATCGAAGCAACCCTTCGGTTTCTCGATCAAACCTCGACGGTAAAGACGTCAGGAAACTATTCGGAAAGCCTATCGTCCAATGGCCGAACGGTATAACCATCGATCAAATGGCGGAAAGGATTTACTGGGTCGATGCTATGGAAGACTACATTGCAAGTTCAGATCTGAATGGGCGTTACTTTAAAAGAATATTGTGGAATGATGAAAAAGTGTCCCATCCCTTCGCTGTGGCTGTTCTGAAGGATAAAATGTACTGGGATGATTGGAAAGAGAAATCTATCTTCATAGCGGATAAAGACACAGGCGCAAACGTTGTTACTATAAACGGATCACTGTCCGGTTTAATGGATTTGAAAGTGTTTGCGCACTTCGTTCAACATGGTAGCAACGCATGTTCATATGCTAGCTGTGATACATTGTGCCTTGGTGGGCCAGGGAACAAGTTCAGTTGTCTATGCCCTGATGGCTTCCAAAAGAACAGCAGTGGGAAATGTATTTGTCCGAATGGCATGGAGCCTGCTGCTAATATGACTTGTCCGAAGAAGGATGGAGGTTCTTGCGATGGTGTAAGTATTTTTAATCGTTTTCTGATGCTCAAGATAAGGTTCATAACATCCTAGTTACTCTTTATTTCGTCATAAAACCTTCAAAATCGCTGAATATCTTTGAATAAATCTTATCTCTTTTTTAACATAGGACCAATTCACGTGCAAGAACGGGATGTGCATAGCGGCAGCGTGGCGATGTGACGGTAACAACGACTGTGGGGACTTGTCAGACGAGCTGGGTTGCCAGTGTACTCCTCCAATGATACCATGCGATGACACTAGATGCTACCTGCCTCATTGGCGATGCGATGGTGATTTTGATTGCGCGGACAAAAGTGATGAAAAAGGTAACATTCATTTAAATTAAATATATCTTATGGGACGTCCCATAAATAATGGACGTTCCCTAAAATGTAATTTTATATTAACCCATATACGTATATGGGTTGATAAAAAATTATATTTTATAGACCTAGTAAAATAAATCAGTGCCTTAATGTATAGTTTATCGTAGGGATTTTTGTAAACGAAATGTTTTTAACAAATGCTTTTACTGCCAGGACTTTTCTAAACGAAATGTTTTTAAATAAGATCAATTCTTTATGATTGAATAACTAAAGTTTATGCAGATCTGCTCGCTATTTGTTGACTTTGTTGTATTTCATTTACAATAAGCGTAAAGCAAATCAACGTAGCGTATCGTAATAATAACACATGACATGACAGGAAATTATGTCGCTAAACAGTGCTTTTTCCCCTGTTTATACTTCTATACTAATATTATAAAGAGTAAAGATTTGTATTTTTGTATGTAAGGAATAGGCTCCGAAACTACAAGCCGATTTAAAAAAAAATTTCACCATTAGGATGCTACATTATCCCTGAGTAACATAGGCTACATAATTTTCCCAAATTCCCACGGGAACGAAGTCCCGAGCGGGATGCTAGTCTATACTAATATTATAAAGAGGAAAGATTTGATTGTTTGTTTGTTTGCATTGAATAGGCTCCGAAACTACTGGACCGATTTGAAAAATTCTTTCACCATTAGATAGCTACATTATCCCTGATGGACATAGGCTACATCATTTTCCCGTACGAAGTCCCGGGCGGAATGCTAGTTAGCTATAATTTTGTTGTGTCTCGTGGTTTGTATACTCGATATGCTATAAAATGTACTTAATAATGGAAGGTGGGTAGTAAATGTAACAAAAATTTTGCGCGGCTCAGTTTTATTGCATCATAGTAACTATTTTGATAATCATTTGTAAAATATGATAAAGCGTCAAGGAGAATAGTTAATGTTATGGTTTTTATTACAGATTGTGGTCACCCCAACTGCACTAAAAATGAGTTCCAATGCGGCAACGGTCAATGTATCGAAAAGAAATGGTTGTGTGATGGAGACAACGATTGCAAGGACGGATCTGATGAGCGGAATTGCACGGTAAGCTTTTACAACGGATTATATTAAAAATATTTAATATTGAAAGATGTTGTATAATACTAGCTTCTACACGTGACTTGTTTATAGTATTCCATTAAAAACATAAAGACTTAGGTCTTATTTGAAAATAATATTTGTTTAAGAAAATTAATTCACCATTCCGTCAAAACCTTATTTGAGAAGCCCTGTTTGATATCCCACTGCTGGGCAAAAGACTCCCACTTTCTGTTAGACTTCCCCGTGTAACTGAAAATTCGTTTGATTGGTTTCTTTGATAATAAATACAAACAAAAATGAATTGAAAAAAAAAGCATTACTAATATAATTAAGCAGACTTTTTCTGTCCTTATCGATAACTTCTATTCCGTCTGATTCACCGAAGCAGTTTGTAATTGTAAAAAACATTACTATGTTATTTCAATATTAACATTGTTGTAGTGTAAATAAAACTGATTAATTTAAAGAACTGAAAACTTAACACAAAGAGAATGAATCACTCGATTTCTGTAGTAATGGTGGATGAGTCAAATAATTATTTCATTTGTGTTGTACATACATGTCTGTTTTCTTAAGTATTTAGTCATTTAAATGTGGCATAAAACGCATCAGTATATCTAAAACATCTCCACTGATCTAGTATCGCCAGCCGGCAGATCCCTTGTTTTACTCTCTGGTAGACTATAGGACCATAGTTAGGACAATCCGGAAGGAGAAGTCAAATTCTACTTCATTAAGATAAAAAATATATGAACTGTAGCTACTTCGTTCGTTAAAAAAAGTAGCCAATGGCGCTCTCGGGGGGACCCGAATTGTCTTTGTACAAAAAATAATATCGGCCGTTCCCCTGTAGTTAAAGTAAAAACGGCTTTATTTTATAGAACATACAGGATGTAACTGAAAATATACTAAACTAGCATTCCGCTCGGGACTTTGTTCCCGTGGGAATTCGGGAAAATCATGTACCCTATGTCCATCTCGGATAATGTAGCATTCTAATGATGAAAGAATTTTTCAAATCGGTCCAGTAGTTTCGGAGCCTATTCAATACAAACAAATAAACAAACAATCAAATCTTTTCTCTTTACAAAATGTATAGATATGTATAGAATAGATAATATTTGTTCTTTTAAGTCTGTTCGTAAATGTTCCCCCCGCGTTATGACGTGAAGGAACGACCAAAAATAGTTTCACATTTTTAATATTAATAAAGAAGTAAGGTTATGGAAAAAAAAATACAAAAAAATGCTTTTTCACTCAGCTTACAACAGGCTCACCTACGACAACAGTCGAATGCTCTGTGAACGGCTTTTCTTGTGGCGATGGCGGCAGCACTGTTTGCATCCCCAACTCGTGGGTGTGCGACGGAGAAGTAGATTGCCTGGACGGCGAGGATGAAAAGGACGAAAAATGTAGGAACTCCACTTGTGCGCCGTATATGTTTAGATGCCCTAGCGGAAAGTGTATTTTCAAGGCTTGGGTAAGTTTGAATTATTTTCTACGAGAGATTTCTTTTTGGAAATTGTGTCTTTTTTGAATTTATACTATTCTGAAAACACTTGTATTGTGGATCAAAACACTATTTTAAGTGTAATTATCTGATCCTGAACGCTTAACATACACATACTAAAGTACGGATTGGGTAAAAAAATGTCCCGGACACAGGGTGTTTTAACGTACGCATTTTTACTCTATTAAAAATGACCTATCTACTCTATTAAAAATTATGAGCAATTGATTCCATTCATATTGTCATTAAACTCTATTAAAAATTATGAGCGATTGATTTCATTAATATTACAGGTTTGCGATGGCGAAAACGATTGCACCGACCCGGAAGCTTCAGACGAAAAGGACTGTTCGGGCATCATCGGCCACGCGAAAATAATCCCTCGGCCAAGCACCGACAAGCCAGAATTCGCCAACGCAACATGTCTCGACTGGATGTTCAAATGCGCTAATGGCAATTGTTTGCCTTATTGGTGGAGATGCGATAGTATCAACGATTGTGGGGACAACTCTGATGAGGTTGGATGTGGCATATTCGCGCCTGAGTCGAGCTCGATTAGCCCCGAAAACGACGCTACTAGGCGAACTTGTAATAAAAATCAGTTCACTTGTTCTCCGGGTAAGTTGTATTAATCTTTTATTGTGTATGATTGTTTCGCATCAGGTTTTATTGTTTTGATAATACAGCCGTTCTTGTCTCCCACTATAAATACCTACATACTTACATAAATTCGCGCCTTTGTCGTTAGGTTTGCAGAGACCACAAATTGTCATTACTACTAGATTTCCATTATATGAAATGTCTCTAGTCGTAATGTAGTACGCATTCTACTCAATATCTCTGTCATATCATATGGTTGTCTATTTTCAACTCTTTATGGCTACGGTCCGAATGACAATAATATCGATATTATCGCTCAAACATTGGTCCGATTGACCTGTTAACGCGCTCACAGCGCTGACAGTGACGTCACTCATGACGTCATTACCGACGCCATCTTGCGCTAACAACGACCATGCCTCGACGCGTAATCACTGTGAGCGATCTGTCAAACATCTGTCAAACGCACGTCAAAATAAACAAATTGAAAGAGTTTTTCTTGTGTTTTTTTAAGGTTTTCCTTTAAAGTTCTTCTTTCTTTGTTATTGGCGTGGGTGATGACTAATTAAACTCCTTGAGCAGAAAAAAAGCATCTTCAGAAGGTAAACAAAGATTTTGAGGTTAGAAATACCGTAAGCGCGCTAACGTTCTGGTCCGATTCGATAACTGTCATTTGTCGATTTTAGCGCTGTCATCCATTCGGACCAGGCTGTTAGCGTTGGCGCGCTGTTATCGCCAAAATCGTCATTCGGACCGTAGCCTATATGTGGTCAGCGACTTAAATAGAACTGTCAGCCGTGGACATATAAATAACGAAAAAGGTTACCGTTTGCCATTATGATATTTTATTTATAACGTCATTGTAGATACTAAAACCCAAGTCTTAAAGATCGCAACCGGCCGTCATTTAAATGTCCACGGCCGACAGTCTTCTGAATCTTACCAGCCCATATACGTCCCCATCGAGGGGCACGGGCCTCCCTTCGAAACACGAACGGGATTTAGGCCACAGTCCACCACGCTGGCCCAATGCGTGTTGGTGGACCGCTCGTCTTTCGAAAATGAATTTTCTTGGACGGGCGGGTTTCATCACGATGTTTTCCTTCACCGTTGAGCAAGTGATAATTAGAAATCCGTACATAAATCCGAAAAGACGAATTTAGTGGTACAGGCCCGTACCAGGATTTGAACCCGCGACCTTCGGATTACAAGTCTGTCTCATTACCAACTGGGCTATCACCAACTGGGCTTTCACGGCCGACAGTACTAAACGGTTTCTTTTAGTTGAGCCATAAGTAGAGATTTATATTTTCTTCAATGGTTTTTTTCCAATTCTCAGGCGTATGCATCCCGCTTCACTGGGTGTGCGACACAGCAGAGGACTGCCCCGACGGTTTGGACGAGCGGGGCTGCAAAGACCCCGTAGTCCGCGGGCACGCGTGCGGGGCCGACGAGACCGCGTGCGTGGACGGGCGCGGCTGCGTGCTCGGCTCCAAACTGTGCGACGGCAAGCTCGACTGTCTCGACGGCAGCGACGAAGTGGCTTGTGGACGCACTGTAAGTCATCATTGAATAAGGACCCTGTGTACACGTGGGGTCGATGAGACTCCATTTGTGGATGGACTGCTGGGCAAAGGCCTTTCGCTTGTCTTCCCAGTATTATTTGTATAAGACTGCACCTTTGCGAATAGGCGTAGAGTCAGTAGGGTCAAAAGACCGAATGCGTATGTATGTATTTAAATCCTTTAATGTATGTTTTTTTTGTATTTCATGTAATCTTGACTTGTATTAAGTGGCATCCTGAATGTCCTATAAGATAAAGATTTTTTATATTCTATTTCTATTCTATTTCATACATCCAGATCGTCACAACAGTCTAACAGACATATTTGTGCCTAATCAGAGTACATACTTGGCTATACCTAGGCTACAAGGAAAGAAGATTCACACGATTTCTGACCTACTCGTACGTCTTAAATGCGAGTTTTAGAGCTCAGGACCCTTTACTTATTTATTCGTTTGACCCTGAGTATTGTGCGCTCGTGAATCTTGTATTTACTCTTTGTGCTAATTACTATAAAATCTTTTTTAGGGTTCTGTACCCAAAAGAAAAAAAACGGGACCCTATTACTAAGGCTCCACTGTCCGTCCGTCAGTCCGTCTGTCCGTCCGTCTGTCCGTCTGTCACCAGGCTGTATCTCATGAACCGTGATAGTTAGACAGTTGAAATTTTCGCAGATGATGTTTTTCTATTGGCCCTATAACAAGATATACTAAATATTTAAGGCGGCTCCCATACAACAAACGTGATTTTTTGCCGTTTTTATAGAGATAATGGTTTTTATAGAGTCCGACTCGCACTTGGCCGGTTTTATAGGTAATGGTACGGAACCCTTCGTGCGCGAGTCCGACTCGCACTTGCCCGTTTTATTTTATTTAGATCCCACTGCTAGGCAAAGACAGTGTAAAATACTTCATTCATATTATTTTTCCAGACTCACAAACCATCTCGAAATTGCCCCGAGGGCTACTCGCTCTGTGACGATGGCACTCTCTGCATATCTCAGGTTATGATCTGTGACGGACACCAAGATTGCTATGACGGCACTGACGAACTCAACTGTAGCTCCGCCAATGAAACTAACCGAATGTACCAGGTAATAATAATTAATATAAAAAACGAATTCAACTTACTTCTTCCTTTCTGGACTGGGGGAGTAAAAGAAAAACTTAGAATGTGCCAGCTGCCAACTCTTCCTTGGCATACTGTAGAAATACTGTAGGTTTTGCTGCACCGTGGACGAAAGGCTGACAACCTATCACCACTACACTCATGTTTCATCGAATAACCTTCAGAATATTGTCAAACGTGGCGTCATGTGAACCACACGATGTACTGCCTGCCCAGTCAGGGATTATAAGCGTGAGTGTATAGATTAATTAATAGAAAACCCGCGACTTTACACGTAAAACAAAATAAAATAATGGTCGAAACTAACGAATACATTATACGCGTAATGTATAGGAATTTAAGGAATTCTTTATAATTTCTCTTAAAGAATTTCTAGCTACATATGCCCGTGACGGGCTTATCCTTTATACCTTGGTAGGATAAAGTATGTCCTCCAAGGTACCGATTCCTGCTGCAGTGCATCGCGCACAGACTACATAAAGAGATGGGGTTTTGACCCCCCTAAAATTGGCTGGCCCAAGTAGGAAAAATGGATTGAAATTTAGGTCAAAATTAGGGGCTTTTTAGGTGCTATTTAGGTGCGCAAATAATAAATTAGGTGCACTAACCATTTTTGAGAAAACCAAAAAAAATAAAAGGTCCGCTAACTTCTAAAAATCTAGCAGACCCTTCTATAATTTTATTTTTTATTTTTTTTTAATTGTGTAGGAATTAAGTGCTAATTAAGTGCTAATTAATCCATCCCAGGCAACGACACTTCATTTTTGTCTGAATCTGAGGTGTCGTCCTATGGTCTCATGCGGTGTGGTAGGCTCTGTAAAGGGCCGTCTGGTTCGCGACCACCCTCCTACCGAAGTCCGACGCCAAACAGCTTGCTGTGTTCCGTCGGTGCGTGGGAGTACCAGTACCTTTATAGGCGTTTTCTGGGTTAACTCGCTCCATCGTCGACCTCATCTTTGACCTTTATCTTACAATTAAAAAAAAAAAAAAAAAAATATGTGTTAGGATCGAGATGACCTGCAGATGTTTGTTTTCGCTGGTGTTTTGTTTGTCTCAAAAATTTGATCCAGCAGCTCGAGCACAATGGCGGCAAGCCCGCGCGGCGCGCCACTCGGCTCACGCTGAAACTTGAACTTGAAACTTGAACTGAAACTTGAAACTGAAACTTCACTCTGAAACTTCACGCTGAAACTTCGCGCAAAGGCTTGCTGGCCCTCTGGCGTTGTCAATGTTGACATATTGACATAGGACCGCGGCGCATTACGGACGCTACCTATCACCATCGTACTCGAGCTGCTGTTGTTTTTTCAATTCAATTCTTTGAGAAAATAAATATTTATTATTATTTTTTATTTAAATAATAATAAAATAGCGTCCACAACGGTGATCTTGCCAATTTCCAAGTACCTATTTAATCAAAATTAAAACATAGAATGGTGAAGTCGCCAATATCAAGTAAATAAACCTTGGTTCCCTTTATCACGAAGTGCTTTCTTCTAAAAATCATATTTAAAGTTTTCTTGATTATTTAGTGGTTCAATTTTAGTAAAACGTCTGTTTCTTGTCGACACGAACGAAAATTATTGTACCTTAGAATAAATATTAAAGGTTATATATACTCTAAGTACCTATTGTACTTACTTTAGTTTTTAACTTATTTTTTTTAATTAAAAATGGGTTCGCTCTTGACCACAATCTAGCTTAGGGCAAAGATGTGGTCGAGGAATAACTATATAACTATTGTTATATAGCCATATCTCGTGTTAGTGAACATTCTTCTTAATGAGAATAAAGAATCTATAAAGTTTATACATAGGTTAAACCTAACCTTAACCTAACCTAACATAAACCTAACCGTGTGGTGATCGGTTGAGAATAACACCACCCCATCTCTTTCCGTGGGTGTCGTAAGAGGCGATTAAGGAAACACAAATGAGACCTGCCTCCTAGTAATCCATCCCAGGCAACGACACTTCATTTTTTTCTGAATCTGAGGTGTCGTCCTATGGTCTCATGCGGTGTGGTAGGCTCTGTAAAGGGCCGTCTGGTTCGCGACCACCGAAGTCCGACGCCAAACAGCTTGATGTGTTCCGTCGGTGCGTGGGAGTACCAGTGCCTTTATAGGCATTTTCTGGGTTAACTCGCTCCATCGTCGACCTCATCTTTGACCTTATGGTCAAGATTGAGGTCAAGAGTTAACCCATCTTATAATAATAATAAAAAAAACCTTTTACGGGTTGTAGTACGTCAGAGCTTCGTCCGTTGATCAGCAGAGTGCACCGCTAGCAGGTGACGATGACGATTTTGGAGCACTAAGATGTGTTCCAAAATCGACACCCTACACACAGATGTAAGTGATGTATTAAAAGGCAGTGATAACCCAGTTGGCAATGAGCCAGACTTGTGATCGGAAGGTCGCCATAACCTATCAAGAAGTGAAGTGATCGAAAGGTCGCGGGTTCAAATCCTGGTGCGGGCCTGTACCTCTAAATTCGTCTTTTCGGATTTATGTACGGATTTCTAATTATAGTCCAGTTATCTTAGTCAAAATAAGGTAAGAATCTCGGAATGTGAGATACCAAGCTGTATATTTGTATAAACTTTTATTTTGACATCCTGAAACTTGTCTCAAAACCTACATACTGTAAGGTCTCCGCATCTGTCAAAAATTAAGGTCAAAGGGCACAAAAAATGTCAAAATAAAAGTTTATACAAATATACAGCTTGGTATCTCACATTCCGAGGTGAAACTACTAAGATGACTGGTCTATTATCACTTGCGGTGAGGATGAAGGAAAACATCGTGATGAAACCGGCCCGTCCAAGAAAATTCATTTTCGATAAACGAGCGGTCCACCAACCCGCATTGGGCCAGCGTGGTGGACTATGGCCTAAAACCCCTTCGTGTTTCGAAGGGAGGCCCGTGCCTCTCGGTGGGGACGTATATGGGCTGATGACTATTAATGACCCTCAGTAGAGGTATATACTGTTTTTGAATCTTCTTCCAACCCCACTTTAGGAACCAAATCAAATGCACGCCTATTATCGACAGATGTTTGAACACCACTAGTGCTAACAAAGGAACGTTCAATCGAACTTGTGCGCAAACGCACATGGCTCTTAACTTTGCTGTACGTAATTGCTCACTCATTCTGCAATACGCGAATGAAATGATTGAATCATAGACGGCACAGGCACCTAATTGATTACTAACCGACTTCAAAAAAACAGGAGGTTCTCAGTTTGACCTGCATGTATGTATGTATGTTTGTATGTATGTATGTATGTATGTTTGTCCGCGATTATCGCGCGTTTGGCTGAACCGATTTTGATGCGGTTTCCAGAAAAGTAATTGTTACGTTTAGGAGAAGGTTTTAGTATTTTAACCGACTTCAAAAAATGAAGAGGTTATAATTTGCACTAAAAATGGAAACATAATAACCTAAAAAAAATAGAAACAACTTCAAAAAAACGAAAAATAAATACAATATCATTTGATGTGCTATGTATTACCTACCTACTGAGCTGTTTGAAGTCGGTGCCAAGAAAATTAAGTTTGATCACCTTCGCACCGACTTCAAACAGCTCAGTAGGTACTACATAGCACATCAAATTATATTGTATTTATTTTTCTTTTTTTTTGAAGTTGGTTCTATTTAAAAAAAAAGTTATTGATTACTTACGTATTACCACAGAAGATGTACTTATTAACGATAATGTTTGTTGTATAGGTAAATTTATGGAAGAGCAAATCTCCCACCACAGGCAAATATTTGCTTAAACTCTTAAAGGGTGATTATCGCCACTACAAAGTTTTGTAAGGTCCGGTACCAATTACAGAACTCAGGCTCTGATCTATACTTGAGTAGCAGTCGTCTTTATCATTTTGATAGTAAGAGAAAGAGACAATCAATACTTAAGTACAGATCAAGACTTGAGTCTCCTTTAATACGAGTCCAAGATTGTATGTTGTTCTATTTCCGTTTTCCTTTACTTTTATTTTGTTTAAGTAGTATCGCGTGCTGTGTTTTATGAGTAACTAAATGTTTTATCTATCTATAACACTCACGCCTGTAATCTCTTACGGGGTAGGCAGAGCCGAGCATTCTCAGGTTCACATGACGCCACGTTGAAATGTATCTGACGGTTAGGTAACTAGCTTTCCGCCCGGAACTTCGTTCCCGTGGGAATTTAGAGAATTTATGTAGCCTATGTATTTTCCAGGGTGTCAGCTACCTCCATACCAAATTTAATCAAAATTTGTCCAGCCGTTCTCGAGTTATAAGTGTTCGAACAAAGCTGACTTTGTTTTATTAGATTCAGACAAAAATGAAGTGTCGTTGCCTGGGATGGATTAATTAGCACTTAATTAGCACTTAATTAGCACTTAATTCCTACACAATTAAAAAAAATAAAAACAATTTTTATAGAAGGGTCTGCTAGATTTTTAGGAGTTAGCGGACCTTTTATTTTTTTTGGTTTTCTCAAAAATGGTTAGTGCACCTAATTTATTATTTGCGCACCTAAATAGCACCTAAAAAGTCCCTAATTTTGACCTAAATTTCAATCCATTTTTCCTACTTGGGCCAGCCAATTTTAGGGGCGTGGGGTTTTGTAACCTGATATAACTGTTTTGTATTAAAATGTAACTGTACCTTATTTGTGTTGGAGTGCAATAAAGTATATTGTATTGTTTCGTCAACTTCTTGACAGAATTTACATAACTTGGTTTTGGTGAAACCCATGTTATACATGGTTTTGTCCAATTTGTTTTAACCTGTTAAAATCCTTGTTAGTGTATTTAATGTAGTGACACAGGAAAGCAGTCTCGGCATAGGCGTATTTAAGTGGGCGCCGGTGGGGCCACCCCAGTGTGGTCTAGGGCCCACCCCAGGAAGTTGGGCTACCAATTCGAAATTTTATGATGGACGCCAAAATACTGATAATTATACACAAAAATCATTTAAAAACTATATAGCCGAAAAATCAACACCTTTTTACCAGCCCATATACGTGCCCACCGAGGGACTGGCTCTGAACCGTTCGTCTTTCGAAAATGAATTTTCTTGGTTTCATCACGATGTTTTCCTTCACCGTTGAGCAAGTGATAATTAGAAATCCGTACATAAATCCGAAAAGACGAATTTAGTTATACAGGCCCGCACCAGGCTTTGAACCTGCGACCTTCAGATTACATTTTTACCTCATTACCAACTGGGCTATCACCGTTTAGAAATCAACATACTTACACTTAATTACATACTAAATATAATACAGTGCATTCCATTTAGTTTCTTTTGAATACGAAGCGTATTGAGCTAGACTACTTTTAATTTTCGCGCCACAAGGCGAAGCGACTGACGGGTGCATGCCATTGGCCCCACCAGAAAAATAAACCTAGATACGCCAATAAGTAACGGGCGAAAAGCTAGTACAGAAGATACAATAAAACAATATTGTTTCAGTTCCTAAGCATCGGTGTGGACCAGTTATCTATAGGCCCCACCAGTTTCCTGATCTCATGCTGGATGGCTCAGCAAAAGATGGTCCAGTACAGCTTCTTGCCTTCTATCTCCAAAGTCGACGATGGAATCTGGAAGAATATGACCTGGACGAATGACAGCACTTATAGGTAATTTATTTAACTTTATGCACAAAAATAGCGTGAACTTTTGGTTGCTTACATTTTTTTAAACCCCGACAAAAAAGAGGGGTGTTATAAGTTTGACGTGTGTGTCTGTGTATCTGTGGCATCGTAGAAAAATCCTCGCGTCTTTTTGTTTGAAAGCGGATGTACTCGAGATGGTTCCTTAAAAGTAATTCTTTTTTAGCATACAATAAGGCGTTTCTCTCTGTATATTATTTATGCATAACCTATATATAACCTAAGTGACCTTTATTTCTTTTTGGCCATTAAGTGAATGATTGAGTAAGCCGGACTTATCTATTTGTCTACATAAGTCGTAAATTATAAAAAAATAACAAAGTAGTTCGCTTCTGATCAGCCTAGCTTTGTTTAACTAAGAAATCACACAATTATGTTACTAATTGCAGATTTGTCGACCTAGAGCCGTATACAAACTACAACGTAACGTTCTACATCCGAGACAGTAAATCGAAACGTGTTTATGCATCGAACCAATATGTGAATACAACTACGGGAGAATCAAGTAAGGGCCGAGAATATAAATTACCCTATCCCATTTCCGATACATAATGTTACTTTAAGACTTTAAATTAGTAAGCGAAATCTATATATACTTAGTCGGTCCATAAGTACTGTCACAAGCTTTAAATTTCAAATTTAGAACGGGTAAAAAAAAACTGAAACACATATTCGAAATTTGAATATTTGACGATATTAAAAGCACTGAATTTTTGGAATTTTCTTTATTTTCCAACATGGAGTGGACGCGAAAAGACGATAAAGTCGCAGTAATCGCGTTGCACCGCTGCAGTTACGCGCCAAAGGTGATTTTCAAACTGCTTCAAAATTTGAAAATAACGTTGAGGTTCGTTTATCATACCATAAAACAATTCAGTGAGGATTGCAGTATAGATGATAGAAAGAAAAGCGGTCGTCCTCGTACAGTTCGGACCCTATCGGTCATCAAAGCTGTGAAGGCTCGAATTGAGAGAAATCCCGTCCGGAAGCAAAAGCTGATGGCCCTGCAGATGTGAATAAGTAAAACCACAGTCAAAAGGTTATTAAATGAAGACCTTGGACTACGCACCTATCGAAAAAGAACAGTACATCTCCTTAATGCACGTCTGAAGAAGATCAGGCTAGACAGATCGCGAATGTTGTTTAAGCGGTACGCGGGAAAAAAGTACAGAGAAATCCTCTTTTCGGATGAAAAAATTTTCAATATCGAGGAAAGCTTCAATAAGCAAAATGATAAGGTGTATGCGCACAGCAGTGAGGAAGCGAGCTGGCCTATTCCAAGAGTTCAGCGAGGTCATCATCCTTCTTCAATCATGGTTTGGCTGGGAGTCTCGTATTCGGGCCTCACAGAGATGTTTTTTTGCGAAAAAAGTGTGAAAACCAGTGCTAATGTTTAATAAAACACTGTCCTGACAAACGTTGTGGAACCTCTCTCACGCACAATGTTTCAAAACTGGCATTGGGTATTCCAGCAGGACTCTGCGCCAGCACATAAAGCAAAGAGCACACAAGACTGGCTCGCGGCGCGCGGAATCGATTTCATCAGGCACGAGGAGTGGCCGTCTGCTAGTCCTGATTTAAATCCATTGGATTATAAAATATGGCAGCACTTAGAGGCGAAGGTCTGCTCTAAATCTCATCCCAATCTGGAGTCTCTGAAGGCATCCCTTCTTAAGGCAGTGGCAGAGATAGACATGGAAGTGGTGCGTGCCGCTGTTGACGACTGGCCACGCAGGTTAAAGGCGGTTATAAAAAATAAGGGCGGTCATTTTGAATAAATAAAATGTTATTTAAAACAGTATTTTCTAGGCTTTCATTTGGTGTATAAAATATACTGATAGATAAGAAGTTAAATTATTTATTACAATAAATGTATGTAACAATACTTATGACCCGACTAAGTATAAAAGAAAGTCGTGTTTGTTACAACACTTATAACTCGAGAACGGCTGGACCGATTGCCATGGTTTTTGATTTGTTGTATTTCTCTCCGTCCCGAATAGCAGAATAACTATTAAAAACATTGGAAAATTGACGGGAAAATTCCCACGGGAACGAAGTCCCGGGCGAAAAGCTAGTAGGATATAATTCTCCAAAGAACTTTTCCTAAGGAACCCATACAAAATTAAAAAAAAAAACAACTTCTCACTCTAAAACAACTTGGATGGACAGGCGTTTTTTTCTTATTATGTGACGTATGTGTCTTTTATCAGCGAATGTCATAGGTAAGCTACATACTTTTTCCGAATTCCTACGGGAACGAAGTCCAGGGAAAGCTTACATTTATAATTTGGGAGGAACAAACTGACAAAGCTAAAATTACACAACTGAGAAAAGCTTATGCAGTTGGTCTGCTATACATAAAATAAATATTTTATAGCTCGTTCATTACTCGATAACACAACAATTTCTCCCTAGAACCATCGCCACCCCGCAACGTGGCCATCCGCCAAATGATCGGCAGTCGCGTTGAAGTGTCATGGGACCCGCCAGAGCACCCTAATGGTCACATCGTTGGGTATATCATAAACTACGCGCCACCCATCCCGCCGGCAGAGGTGCACGTGCCCATGTTATGGAAGCCCCCTAAACATGCCGCCATCTCGCATAACATCAACGGATTCTTCAAACCCGGGACTAATTATTCCTTCTGGGTAAGTTAACTGTCTTTTTGTTTAGCATAAGGCATTCACTATCTCTTCTGGGTAATCTGATCTATCTTAGTCATAGATCAAAAAATAAATATCGTCTCTATAACGTGTTCGCGTTATCCTGTTTGACGTGATCAGTACGCAGACTTAACCCGTCGCGCGCTTGTTTACGGCGCGTGCGATACAAATCCTACACACAATAGGTTATTGCGCCTATGAGTTCTATGTATTTTTATATGAAAGAACTTTCATTTTTATGGAAAATATAATTCCTTGGCGGAAACGCCGTTATTTTATTTTTACCGTCATTTTGATATCACGGTAGAAATAAATATGTCTGCCACGAATTAGGGGAAAACAAGCTATTTTGACGTCGGTCTTGTGGAATTGTGTGTCGTATTGTTTATGATTTGAATTTAATAGCATTAAAGTTATATTTTACACCCAATGCCGAATAAAATCGTTTTGTCGTATTGTGACATGTTTTAAATTTTAAGATCCTTTATTACACAATTTAATATTCTGATGGGGTTATGAACGGAAAGTAGTCAAGTAGCCTCTCATATAGATGCTTCAGAGCTGATTTTTATGGTACCATACGTTTTCAATCGTTTTCATTGAAGCGATATAAAATTCTTTAATATGGGTTATTTGTTAAGATAACATAGAGTTTTTCCTCAAATTAGTTTTATCTTAGCTTTAAAAATCCAGCCCTTAAAGGTTCTTCGATTACTCTCTATCCGTCATCATCCCACATACGTTCCCACCGATGGGCACGGGTATAAAAGAGTAAAGCGATAATTATTAAGAAATATGATGATTTTCAAGTCATAATTCATTTTTCACTTTTCAACAGGTGACAGCCCACAACAGCGCGTATGGCTCCGAATCATCTCGCGTATCTTACCTTATGTTCGAGGAAATCGGCGATGTAGACGACTTAGCAAACGTTAGCATGTCGCGAATAAACGACTCCGCAGTGTACTTAGAGTGGCACCATATCAAGGGAATAGAGGGATATATCGTGAGGATGATGCCGCCCAGAGAGTACATGATACATGAACTCTACAACACTACTGCTACTAATATTACATGTAAGTAGAAACTGTGCTTAGATGTAACTTTTTTTACATATTACATTATATTCCATACTGTTTTTTTTAAAGCCCATATACGTCCCCACCGAGGGGCACGAGCCTCCCTTCGAAACACGATTTAGGCTAAAAAAAAGGCGCGCGGCTCACCAACCCGCATTGTGCTAGCGTGATGGACTATGGCCTATACTCCCTTCGTGTTTTGAAAGTAGGCTCATGGGACAAATATGGGCTGTAACGGTAACCCGTCATGTTCCATACTGTTAAACGAGCTAATCTTTATCCTTACTAATAATTCCTTATTCCTTGCCTGTGTTATAAAAAAGAACCCTTGTGCCAAATTTCAGCTTTCTAGGTCCAGGGCTTTGGGCTGGGCGTTGACGAATGAGTGAATGAGTCAGTATTCTGCATTTTATATATTTAAATTTGAAAATGTGTTTATTTATCCTTCCTTCACGTCATAACTGACCAAAAATAGATCGACATGATTTTTTACAAAGGTGGAACGTGATATATGCTACTTTTCCACGCAAAGTTTTCGTGTCTGTCTCTGTCATTGTTCCAAGGGACGCACACCACAAGGGAATAAGCCTTTGACTGTGTAACGTTTAGTTATTTAATTTAAAAGAAAATTAATGAAAATTAATTTCCAGTGACGGATCTCCCAACTGGCGTACGCGTGTACGTCGATATAATGGCGTACAAAGGAGAGTATTACGGTAACCCGTTCACAATCCCTCTACCAATAGTGGGCATACCCGACGAGACCTTGAACGCCACTGCCTCTCTGATCAAAACGCAACGGACTGCAGTAAACGTGTCTTGGTCCCCGCCTACCAGTGACAGATATAAGAATAAGGAACTAGAGTATGTGGTCATATACGATAAAGCTGCACTGCATCTGAGCACCCTGGGCATGAGTGACCGTGAGTACTTTGTTGTATTTTAAATCGGGAATGTATAGGTAAATTGAAGATAAAGTATTTGTGAGTGGTTACGCAAAAAGGGACTTCAAGGTAAAATAATTGATTTCGAGGAAATCGCTTTTAAAGTTTTGAGTTAAAATGAGTCTCGTCTCGAGCGTGGCTCACTAAAAAAAGTATTAAGAAAAACTACGGCATCTAAAAATATTCTGATTAGATCAAAACAAAGCTGAAAGACCACAGAAACAAAATTCATGAAAAACAAAACACTATTTCCAATCCCTTCAGATCCCTTTTTGCGTAACCACTCCCATTTATGTACTTTATATAATAAAATGTTACCATTTGGTGAAAAGCAGGTATAAATTAGATGATTTTAAAATCCTCTTCATGTTTTGAAGGAGGCCCGTGCCCCTTGGGGGGACATATACAGACTAATAAAAAAAATACAATGTTTCTCCTATCACAGTTAACCTTTTACAATTACTTATTTCAAATTTTGTCAACAGCTATAAAGTTGTACACGAAGGATACATCAAAGGTGATCGAAGGGTTGGAAGCGTGCGAGACATATTTGTTCGCGGCCGGCCTGCGTGCCGGGCCCCTGTCGAAACCCGTCGAGATTATGACCAGGGAAGACGCCAGGCAAGTTAAAACCCATTTTATAGCAATACCTACCGATATTTATTTAGGTACTCATTATTTAAAACCTAAAATTTGATTGAGGCTTTAGATCACCTTAGTGTCTATGTCAGCTCCATTAGAAGACACAAAAAATCAAAAATAAAGGAGAAACCTTTCAGCCCCATCATTCTGTCATGCGCTCATCATAAGAACGCTTGACAAAACGATAAAGCTGAAGAGCTTCGGGGGCCAGCGTATCACATAGCCAGAGATTGATTTCTCCATTATTGAGGTTACCAAAACCCAAAAATTTTACTTCTGTTATCTCTCTAACTTTCTACCAAAAAATGCCACAGATCCTCAGTCACATTTACTAATTTTTGGTACTTATTTTTCTGAGATCTTGATGAAATAAATGAAACAATGTAAACATTGGTCGAAGAGACATATTTTCAGAGGCTGTAGCTAAATGTTACATTTCCTGTGCTGCTCTTTTGCAGTTACATTATTTAAAAGTCAATGTATCGTTTTAGCATATATTTTTGTTTTCTTTCTGCCAACAACGGTACTTAACAATAATTTTTAAGTATTGTTAAGATTTTGATAATAGAAAATTGGTCCCTAAGTTAGATAGCGGAGAAAGAATTAGAAACGTCCCTCCCGTTCTAGCACTACAGCATAATATATTTTTTAGTGTCATCCTCAGTGTTCGTTTTGTTACAGAGCTCCAATAAAGAATCTACATTTTAATCTTATAGAGAGTAAATCTCAGTTGGAAATCTTTTGGAATGCCAACTGTGATGTGTTGCGTGAACCTGTCTCCTACAGAGTAAGTATAATCTAATTAGTTAGTCACAATTGACGAGAGCGGCCATAACACTATACAGGGCTTTAGGTATCTCTCTTGCAACCTCTCAGCTGGTAAATCAGTCTATGAAACAACTTTTCTCAAGGAACATAGGTAGAAATACGAAAAAAAAATTTTGAGTTCCCATACAAACTTCATCAGTTTATAGCGCATTTTGTATGGGAGGTTAAAATTATTTTTTTCGTATTTTAACTTATGTTCCTTGGGGAAAGTTGTTCAGTTTCATGGACTGATTTACCACCCGAGAGGTTGAAAGAGATTTACCTAAAGCCCTGTATATCCAAATATTAAAACATTGTACTCCGCGTGAGGTAGGAAGGCGGAAAGTGGCTATTACGCTTTGAAATAAGTGTGTACTACGTTTGTATAGTATATTACTATCGCAAAGGTTTAATTTAATTTGGCAGGATAATACAAGCAGTATAATTCTACTAAATTAGATGGGCATATTAAAATAGTAAAAAAATTGTACCCAGTATTTTGTAGCAAAACAACCACTTCCGCTTTCCTACCTGACGCAAAGTATATTATTAAAGTAACCTTATTTATCACATTTTAAGTCATGACAGTGTTTATCAAGAAGTTAAACCCGTCTTTTATATGTTGTTTGTTTCATGTTCGAACTTGGGTTGTATTTGTGTACTTTCTAAGAGATACAGGGTGAAGGTTGAAAAAATGCATTTTACGCGTGCACACTTAGAGCAACTTGATAACATGTTGACGAGAAGGCTGTGTTGGGAGTACTCTAATCTGACGAGCAAATAACACATGAATTATGATAATTCGCTCAAAGCGAAATAGTTGTGTTTAGATCGCACCAAGGTTTCTGTCTACCTCAATAGGACTCGGGCGTGAGCTTATTGTGTGTCGTTAATCGACTCGCGAAAAACTAACGTTGAAAGCAAGTTTCAAAGAGCGGGTTTGCTCTTGACCACAATCTAGTTCAGAGGTAAAAATGCGGTCGAGGATGTAGCGAGTTCTGTGATCAGTGATCAAAAGATTGGAAAGTTAATAAAGAGTGTTGCTTTCAGTTGGACATAACTGAAGAGACCCGCAATAAGCCGAGCCGCTACCTACTGAGTCCCACCGTCAACGCCACGCTCTCGCACACCATCAACGGAGTGCCCATCGGAGGCAGATATAATGTCTGCATTCATGTAAGTAAACAACAAGCGATGCTTTCAGGTAGACATAACCGTAGACTAATATATTTTCAGAGAACTCACAATCACCGTACTACAGATCATAGCTGCCAAAGAAGATTTTGGCTTACTTTGGTCGGTTATTTTTATCTTTCAAAAATTCGCACACCTTTGAAATTTGTATGAATCAATAGCTTAAATGATCTATACTAATATTATAAAGAGGAATGATTTGATTGTTTGTTTGTTTGCATTGAATAGGCTCCCAAACTACTGGACCGATTTGAAAAATTCTTTCACCATTAGAATGCTACATCATCCCTGAGTAACATAGGCTACATAACTTTCCCGATTTCCCACTGGAACAAAGTCCCGAGCGGAATGCTACTTATAAATAAAACTAAAAATTTCCCAAAATCCTAAAAAAAGTCATCGCGATTTTACTCACTTTCTGGCGTTGTCGTTTTGATCACTGTCGAGTTGCGAAATTGTGATCGAAGTGCAGCTAATAATCTACACTTAAATTAAATTCTTTGAGAAATGACGGCCACTTTGCCAACTTCTGAGTATTTTAATCAAAATTTTAATATAGAATGGCAAAGTCGCCAATATTAAGTTAAGAAACCTTTTACGGGTTCTAGTAAAAAGTCTCGTCCGTTGATCAGCAGGGTGCACCACTAGAAGGTTAGGATGACGGTTTTGGAGCATTAAGATGTTATGATTATGACACCCCAATCGACACTTCTATATCTAACCAAATTAACAATTGTCCAACAGGCCGATGTAGCAAAGGCAGCGGTGACATGCAAGCAAGTGCGAGGGCTTCCTCTGACCACCCCGCGAGGCGTGGTAGCGTGGCAGGCGCCCAACGGACACGTCATAGTCAAGTGGGATATGCCAGAGGATGAAAAACTACCAGAGTAAGTGGAAACTACACAAAAATAAATTGAGTCCATGACCCTAAGAAATTTGGTTAACCAATTTTAGCGTTATTTGCAGTAACTGTGCTACTGTTTTTAGTGACATTATTGAATAATATTAAATGGCTTAAAATTTTAGGTTTGTGACTTTTTTTAAAGTGGGTTTGCCCTTTGACACAATCGAGCGCAGGGGCAAATACATGGTCAGTGATTTAGCGAGCTTAACCAGAAGTAAAATGATTTTAAGTAAATATGCGAATCAGCCCACTAAACTACATTTTTCCCAAGGAACATAGGTCGAGTCTTTACCAATATTATAAACGCAGAAGTTTGTATTGTATGGAAGTATGTACGAGGAGTGATCAAAAAGTAGTGATAATGACCCACTTGTACAATTCATAATTTCTCATTTATACCAATAATTAAAGATCATTTAATCACAAGGTTAGATACAAAAAATTAAGTCTTAATTTTAAGAAACATAGAAACCGTATCTAGTTGTTTGACGAATTCCGACGTTAAATATCATTATGGAGAAAAACTAAGTGCGAGCCGTTATTAAATACCTCAGTTTAAAAAAGTTCACGACGCAAGAGATCCATCGTGATTTGATGGAGACTTTAGGTGAGTCTGCTCCACCATATTCTACTGTGGCAAGATGGTCACCTCAATTTAAGACTGGAAGAACATCGACAGAAGATGAGCACCGCTCGGGCCGGCCATCGACGTCAGTTACGCAGGAAAACATTGAAAAAGTCGAAAAGATTGTTCAAAACGATCGTCGTGTTACAGTGCGTTATTTAGTCCAGGAAACTGGCATTTCATATGGCAGTGTTCAATCAAAATTAAAATATTATCTGAGTATGTGAAAAGCCTCGGCGCGTTGGGTACCCAGAATGTTAACAGAAGATCGGAAGAAAACCAGACTCAATCTTTCAAGGCGCTGGTTGGACAGATTTCATGTGGATCCTAACAATTTTTTGGCTCGATTTATCACTATGGATGAAACATGGGTTCACCATTTTGATCCAGAAACAAAACAACAATCTTTACAGTGGAAAAGACCGTCGTCACCAACTCCAAGGAAATTTCGAACCACAGCATCGGCAGGCAAAGTCATGGCCTCAATTTTTGGGATTCCGAAGGAATATTATTAATTAATTATCTTGAGAAAGGACACACAATAACAGGCGTTTACTGTGCATCTTCAATAGCTAAATTGAAAGAGGCTATAAAAGAGAAAAGACATTTCAAACTCAGAAAAGGCATTTTGTTTCATCAGGACAACGCGCCAGTTCACACTTCTGCTGTTGCACTGGATGCCATTCAACTAGCTGGGTTCGAATTAGTGGATCACCGACCTTATTCGCCGGACCTGGCCCTCAGTGATTTTTATCTCTTTCCAAAACTAATAGAATACTTGCGTGGTAATAGATATGCCGATGATAATGAAGTGATAGAGGCCGTGGATGGGTTTTTGAGAGGCCAAGAGCAATCATTTTTTTTTAAAGGGTTAGAAATGTTGGAGAAACGCTGGACTCGGTGTGTAGATAGAGAAAGAGACAATGTTGAAAAACAAATTTTTCTTTTTTAAAAAATATATTATTTTCTGTGTCATTATCACTACTTTTTGATCACTCCTCGTATGTTAGTTACTCTTTCCCGCAAAAACTACTGAATGGATTTTAATGAAACTTTACAATAATATAGCTTATACATCAGAATAACACTCACGGGAACGATGGCCCTTGTGAAAAGCTAGTTAAGAAAATAAAATTCGCCTCTCCATACACATTTTTGTTAAGACGCCATAATATGGTTACTGTAGGGTTAATGATTCACTTTCGAATTTTGAAGAGCTAAATTAAACACTTTGAACTTTCTCTATTTGAACACATAGCGTCAGTAAATAAACATATACGCGAATTTAGACCCGTTTTAGTATTAAATTATGAGCTAAATAAAAGTCGCCCAATGTAGCAATCGTATTAATTTCAGACACAAATACGAAGTGATAGTATCGGAGAAGGAGATCCCTGAAGACTTACTCCAGCCGAGTGAGGATATGAGAGTGTTTATGGCAGAGACGTCGCCGTTACTAATGGCTGCGCCGGCGCAGACGAGTCCGCTCTACGTCAGTGTGCGTACAGTCAGTCACGAAGGATACTACAGCGACCTTGCCGAGGTGCATACACTCAACATGGAAGGTGAGCCCAACGGAATTCAGCCCCCCGATCGTGGTAAGTTTGAACGTCTTTACCAAAGCTAAACCACTCACGTTTCCTTTGTATTCAGCCCAATAGAAACGTGAGCGATTTAGGTTTGTTAAATACATTCAATATTACCGCGATCGGAGGACAGTTTAGCCAGCGATAGTTAAACAAACCTCTCAGAGTTTCTTGCCTATTCTTTTCGGGGGAAGACCTTTCGAATAGGCGTAGATGTAAAAGAACTAATGTAATTCACTACTATGACTTTTACGAAATTCAGTTTAGCCAGGGACAGGTTAACGAACCTCTCGGAGTGTCTCCTATTCTTTTCGGGGGAAGAGTGCACCTTTGCGAATAAGTGTGGACTTAAAAAAACTTATGCAATTCACTACTGTGACTTATTTTTACGGAATTCAGTTAAGCCAGGGACCTTGCCTATTCTTTCAGAGGAAGACTGCACCTTTGCGAATAGGCGTAGAGTTAAAAGAACTAATGCTATTCACTACTTTGACTTATATTTAGTAACATATATGTTCTACGAAATAAAGTTGTTTTTGGCTTAAATAGTAAATGGTGGACAGGGGCTTTTTATCCAATGTCTTCGTTATTGGCATAGTAATCAGAAATAAAAAGTGCTGCACCTAAAATATTATTAAAAACAAATAGAAGATACAATAACGAAATAAAAATACTAATGACATCACTGCCTTTCTGATCAACTTTGAATAACTTTGCGTGGCTCGGATATGCTGGAAGAAATTTCTTTTGAGAGATAAGCTAACCTTTATTTCTATTTGTAATTTTATGTCCCTTTGTCATATGTACGGACGGCCGCAACTCAGGTTACCACACGCGTGCACTCTGTGCTGTTGTGATAGGAGCGGTTTTGCAATGAAAATGGAGTAACCTGATGCGCTGGCCTCTGTACAAAGAACTGTAAAATAAATTTAAAAAATGTGTTTTTTTGTTCGTTATTGTGTCATTCACTCATATCAATAACAATTATAGTGCACTGAAGACTCGAAAAAATAATCATACAAAATCTTACACGTTTCGATCGTTTAAACGTGGTCTTAGGCAAGTATTACAGAAGGAAGCTCAAGTCTCGATCTATACTTAAGTATTGACCGTCCCACTATCAAAATGACAAAGACGACTGCTACTTAAGTATAGATCAGAGTCTGAATCGCGTTCTACGGATCTTATCGAAACATTGCCATTCTAGGTACAGAGGAGTCGTCAACGCTAGGCGGCGTGTACTGGGGCGCGGGTGCCGCCGCCGTGGTGGGGCTGGCGCTGGGCGGAGCCCTACTGCACCTGGCGCTCCGCCACCGCCGACTGGCGCGCTCGTTCCTGCGGTTCACTGCGCACACGCCGCGCTACGACACGCGCCGCGGACAGGCCACGCTCGGCGACCACGGTCGGTACACCACTACACCAGGCTCTCACACGGAGCTACTCAAAAGACATAACTAGTGATGGATTATAATTATAAACCCGTTAGAAACTGCACCTCGCACGTGACGCTACTCATGTTCTTGACGCGGCGGATGCCAAACTTGATGCGTACGCCGGTAGCGGACGGGCTCGTGTCGCACGTACGGACGGCCGCCGGACCTTACTTAATTTCTCATTAACAAAATATGTGGGAAATTTCTAGTACGTACTAGAGATAGAGAGACTTCAAGACGAGTGAGCAATTTTTGGAACTACCTTCAGAACCTGGTAGCTGATAATTGACCTTCGGCCTCGGTTAGCGGGTATTCATATGTTCATAGTAAATATTAGCACTACTCTTTCCCATACTTTTGGTTAATGAGAAAATAAGTAAGGTCTGACGGCCCTGGAATCTTGGTCTATAAGAGCGGATTTGCAATTAAAATGGAGTAACCAGATGTGCTGGCCTCTGTAGATTATGACACACTATGATTTACTGAAATATTTTCGCACGTTTGAAAAATAAGAATTCTGCCCAGGTATATCGGTGGAACTTATAACGTGCTCTACTGTGTAAAACCAAATAGTTTAATAGATTAATATTTATTATCCTCATCGTTTTAATATTTTTAAAGAGGATTAATTGTTTCTTTTTTAAAATATGTCGAACTTGCTACATCCTCGCGATATTCTAATTTTTTTCTGCCAGAGTTGGGTAGCCATTTGAAATCATTTTGCTTATAAGTAAAGAGGAACATAGTAACATAACAAAACATAACTTTTTATGAATCTTTCTTACGATTTTAGTTTTGAATATAATTATATAATAAATTTGTTCCACAGACGATGACGACGTGCCTCCAATCCACGGTTTCTCGGACGACGAACCGCTGGTGATCGCGTGAGCGCCGCCGCCGCCTGCAATGTGATGTATCGATCTTGTCATTATTTGAAGTGCAGTATGCTATGTGCAAAACAATTTCAGTCGCAGAATGTCCAATTTCGAAAATGGCGAGAGTCGCAAATAGACAAATTCTGAAAATAATAAAAAATTCACATCAGAAAAATGACGAAATTTACGAAAGCCGCATTCCCGAATAGATGATACACAATTTTAAGTGTTCTTAAATTACACTCTTAAACCATTAAAAATAAAACATTTCATGAGTTGACTATCATTTTGCGACTCTTTTGCTGCCATTTTGAGATTTGGGCATTCTGTGCCTAAGCAATCCAAAAAAAAGTTGCAGGTAGTATATTTTACTTCAATCTCGTATCTATTTTTGTAATCGTTACTCATAGCCTGTCTCAGCTTATACCCACTGAAAGCAAATTCGAAAGTCATTAGAATAAAAACACGTTAGTGAATTAGTAGTTAGTAATTAGTAGATATAAGTTTTTGTCTGGGAACGAAAAAAATAAATAAATAATTTTATAAACAAAACCGGAAAGTAAAGATTATGTATTTGAATTCAAATTTTCAATTATTCTGTGCAATGCTTTATTTAATGAACATTAAAAGCAACAATAATTAAACATTGTCTTACGTCTTGATGATTCTTGCCAGTGCTTTTTCTTTTAAAACTAACAGTTGTATTTATTACTAACATTCTCGTTCATGCCTTTATAAGTGTGGGTAAAAGCTGAGACCGGCTCTTTATGCATAGTTTTAGACAATATTAACGCATTTCCTATAATTCATTAAGATATGTTGACAACTTGTCGCCAAAAATTATTAAAAAAGAGAAACACTTATTTCATAAAAAAATACTTATTATTTATTAGAAGTGATTGCTTTTTTATGAAAAAAAAATGCAGACAAAGACAAATTATTTACAGAACAATTTTTAAAGAAAGTTGTTTTAACATAACTAATTACAATGTTGCCCAGAGTATTATTATGTTATCAATATAGCTAGTGTTGTTAAGAGACTTGAAATCAATTGTTTACATTTGATTTTATATTTTCGAAACTCAAAGTGATTTATGCGTAATCTCGTCATTAGCAAAAAATATAAAATAAAATGTATTCAATAAAAAAGGGCTGTAAATTGTAAAGACTTGTTAATTTTATGAGTTTTAGTATCGACTTTATTTTTGCTCATTTCGTGAAATTGTTGTAGATAGAAGTTTATGTAACCGTAGCTATCTCAATTATTATTTTTTATTATAATTTTTACAAGTTCGACACCAAAGATCGTTTTAAGTACAACTGTAACATTAATTTATTGTAAAATCTAAGGTCTGTGTTGAACTTTTTAGAATAAAAATTTCGTTAGTAGATCTCGACATTCCCACAATGTTTATAGATTTTATACTGTTTGTTTAGTTCCTAACTGGTTCAAAGCACATTAACGACGAATTTAATTGCAGCGATGTGAATTCCTACAATGTGACGTTCACATAATATCGTCCTCTATTACTACATGTTACAGTTAATATTTGTGTAAAACAAAAAAATTGTCATTCAAATTCGACAATCTTTCAGTTACCAATTTCTTTAAATAGTAATTTAGTCAGCAGTGATAGCCCAGTTAGTAACGAGCCAGACTTGTAACCGGAAGGTTTCGGGTATAAATCTCGGTGCGGGCTTGGACTGAAAAAAAATTCGTACTCGTACTTGGGTTGAAAAAAAAAATTGTGTTAAAAAATTACTTTAGTATTTGGAAAAAAGGTATTACACATTTTAAGGAAAATGTCTCGCTGTGTTTAGTTCCTACGTCAATGTAGCTTCACCCTAAATATATGTAGCCGCGACTTCTTATTCGATCAGTCTCTGCTTTTGTTGTATTTTGTGAATGTTTATTATAAAATGGGCTGGTCTCGGAAATAAAACAGTAATTTTAATAGGAACAATTTATGAACGAATAAACAGATGTTAAAAATGTAATTTTTGTTTGATTTGTAACATCGATTTTTTCAAATCAGCGACGAAGTTTTGATATGGCTATTTACTTATCCTAGTAAAAATACTCCAGTTTATAAAAAAATGAAGAAACATCAGCGACCTAATATTTTCGTAAGATATTGTATGACTCTTAAGACAGATAAAAAATGTTGCCTCTCCATACAACTTGATTGATCAGCCGTCGTCTTAGTATGGAATGTTCAAAACAAGAATTTCACTTGGGTTACTTTAAGAAAGTTATGTAATTTCATAGGAAAAATTCTAGAGTGACTCCTTATACCAGGGGTGGCCAACTTGATTATACCCAAGATCTCCTGTTTACTAACGAAACCCTGTGCGATCTACCAATTACATACTTCTTGAAATCTTAAATGAAACAGCATAGTTCAGTACACAATCATGTAGTATTTTTTATTATATTAAGAGAAAAAAACATAAATATGATTTAAAAAAAAAAATTTTTGCCTTGCCACGATCGACTGGACTAACAGTCGCGTTCGACCGGTCGATTGCGATCGACCTGTTGGCCACCCCTGCCTTATACCAACCATGCCATCAGTCAAGACCCAAGTCGCTCATGGCCTGCGCGATCCACTCTTGCGCCGGTAATAGGACCACGGCGTTGTCGCGCCAAACGGCTACGCCCACTGCTGATTGACGACCACTCACGGTACATACTAAAGGACCGCCTATACCTGTCTGAAAATTTAAGATAAAGTTACGGTAAAATAATACGTAAGGCTTAAGAGGTTATTGGAAGAAATTTTTTAAAGAGATGCTGAAAAAGACTAATCTTGGATTTTGTCTAGAAAAGATGCTCAAACTTATGTAAGATTCTGCATGGGCTTCCTTATATGGTGTAAAAAGAACGTTAAAATTTTGGGAATGATGATTCGGTATCGATTTAAGGATTATAGCGAAACAGCATGATTAAACAACTGTTTTTTTAGAACAACGCGCTTGTTGCAAGCGCTCTAATGGTGAATTAGACTAAAGGCGATTTTGATCAAACGAGCCTGAAGAATGTGGGATAGGTATTCTTTATGGGTAAGTTTATTTGAAAAACTTATTATAAGAAATAATACAGTCATATCTTAGTTTCGTAATAAGTTTAATATTTTATGATAATTTTCAGAACATTTAATGGCAACTTACCACGGTGCCTCGAGATTGAACGGCAGCGCAGAAGTCATTGTTCGGCAGCTCCTTACTGTTGAGTCTCTCTAAACATGTAGAACGAGCGAGAATCAAGGCCTGCTGCCATCTCGACTGCTTACGAATGGCTGAAACGTACGGTTTAGAATGTTTTACGCTTCTTCTTATTATCATGTAGCTATAGTCAAGAGTGTGGCGAAATTGACCAACCCTGGTGTTAGAGTTTTCAAATAGCCTCTGACTTGGTTTAACAATTGTAGTCAATCGACAACAGCCGGAACCGATGGCTTGACGTGCCACTCTGAGGGCACGTTAAGCACGTTGCTTAACCTCACTGATTGGCTGAGATCAGCGAGCACCACTGGGCTACGAGCGCCTCATGTTTTGCGCTCGTTTGCAGAAACGTTCATTAAAGTTAAGGCGTTCATTAAAGTAAGTTTTAAACCGTGTTGTGATCGGTGGAGAATAACACCACCCCATCTCTTTCCGTGGGTGTCGTAAGAGGCGACTAAGGAAACACAAATGAGACCTGCCTCCTAGTAATCCATCCCAGGAAACGACATTTCATTTTTTTCGGAATCTGAGGTGTCGTCCTATGGTCTCATGCGGTGTGGTAGGCTCTGTAAAGGGCCGTCTGGTTCGCGACCACCCTCCTACCGAAGTCCGACGCCAAACAGCTTGCTGTGTTCCGTCGGTGCGTGGGAGTACCAGTGCCTTTATAGGCATTTTCTGGGTTAACTCGCTCCATCGTCGACCTCATCTTTGATCTTATGGTCAATATTGAGGTCAAGAGTTAACCCATCTTATAATAAATAAAAAAAAAGGCTCCTTTGTATGTAATGCCGTCCTTGTTTACGCCAACGAGACGGAAAGTGACAGTACGATATTTAAAGTAGCATTTATTTTAATGAACGTTTCTGCAATGTCTTAAAATAAAATCAGCGAAAAATCACATCATTTTAAACAACCTAAAACTTTACTGGAATTTTGGCGTATTTAAGGTTTCGTATAGTGGATCCTAGGGCCTCACGATGCAATGAGTGTAGATGTAGACCTTTGAATGTGTATAAATTACCGTTACGATGATTATTGTACAGAGGGCCACACATCACCTAAGAATAAGGTTAAACGAACGATTTCCAATGAAAAGAACGATTTCCAAGGTTATAAGAACGATTTTCCAATGAAAATAGAGAACCTGATATGCTGGCCTCTGTAAAAAAAAACTTTGATGTGCCTCAAAGTTTTAACCGTGACATACAAACCTTGGTCATAGCCACCCCAGCCAAAGAACTTGCAGTAGCTGCCAACATGAGGAGTCGAAAGGCATACTGGTTGTACATTAGCATCCAATCTTAAGGGGCGATTCCAGTACTGAAATAATTATATCATTTTTATAAATGATGCATATTTTCCAAATTTTTATAACTCAATAAGACGAATAATAGTTTTCTTTTTACCACCACATCATATTCGCAGATATGTCAGTTCTAGGATTCCATGGTCGAAAAAGAAAACTAGACAATGCTAAATCCTTTGCATTTTATTTTTGCCTATTACGATGTCTACATGAAGATTTTGAATGTCGTCATCTCTAATACGAAAGTAAGAATACAAAATCCTTCCCCGGTGGACTGGGAGTGAAAGAAAAACTTTGAATGTACCAGCTGCCAATTCTTCCCATGCATACTGTAAGTGACGCGAGGGTTTTGTTGTATTATGGGCGAAAGGCTGACAACCTCTCATTATACATCATATTTCAAAAGTCAAAAGCCAAAGTCAAAAATTACTTTATTTCATAGAACATACAAAATGTTGCTTAAACACGTTCCAATAGTGAATTACATTAGCATTTTTTGACTGTGTACCTATTGGCAAAGGTGCAGGCTTCCTCAGGGGAAGAATAGGCAAGGAACTCCGAGGGTCGCTCTTTTTAAGTCCATTAAGTCATAAATTTTAATTGACTTATCTGAATAACTCTGGAGCTGAGCAATTCGTGTAATAACCCTCAGAGTTTATATCGAATGTGGCATCGAGTGGTTCTAGAATCACTGATGCTCTGCCTACCCCGATAGAGATTATAGGCGTGAGCGTATGTGTGTAAGAATAAAAAATATCTCTCACCAAGAGCGCCAAATCATAAGCTAAATCTCCAGCCTTGTACTGAGAATGGATGTGCACTGAAGCCATGCGTTTCTGCCATTCCTCACGACTTTCTTCATTCAGACGCCAGGCTCCGGCGATCAAAGTTATTTCTCCAGGGGCGGTTCGCCTGTAAATTATATAACAGACTTTTGAACACAAGCAGTTTGTTTGCAGGAATCGCTTCGCTGGATTGGAATATTGTAAATTCAGGATTCAATATAATTTGTAGATGCTGATGCAACTGCTCGTATTGAATTATTCCGAGATATTGAAATTTGTCATTGTTAGCTGGTCTTCGCCATAATGGTTTTGATATTATTATTGACCTGTAAGAGAATCGGTTTAATAATAACCACTTCTATCCAGTTTTCAATTAATTGTAACAACCACTAAAATTAAATGTTACCCAAAAACACAATCTGCTGCGGTTACTGCCGCTTTGGGATGCACTATTGTAGCGTAGCATAAAACGCTTTGTCTGCTTTTTGTTAGCACTACTAATGCCAGAGATGGATGGGAACCTTTTTCTGTGACACCAATTTGTTTATCTGCAAATTGAGGAAAATAATACCGCTTATTTTTTTACCTGTCCAATTAGTTGCTTAATTTTTTTCTGAATATTAGATAAGAATACTTACCGTTACCATAATTTCTGTTTGTATTTTTGCTTACTCTACCACAATCACCGTAAACTTGTTGATTTTTGTCGAATGGTTCACCATCATATTCTGTTTCTATACTAGTTGTTAATACGGCATCATGGCTATTATTCTCAAAAATGCTTTCAGTAGTTGTTTTCTTTCCAGTTTTTGATAGTCTACTCTTATTTTGGACCAAATTTAGAAGCTTGAAGCCTTGTAGAACTTGAAAGTCAGGGTTAGATTGATAACTAATGGTTTGGCTTTCTGCGTTGTACGTTCGCTCGTCCGATAAAGTGGAAAGTTTTACTGGTCTTCTATCACTAACGCGGTGCTGGTTAGCCCCAATACGGTTACCTGAAATGTTCAACTATTATAATTGTTATGTTATAGAACATTGTGATATTAGTGTGGTAAGCTAAAAATTACAGCCGAGGTGATATTGCTACAAGAAAGCTATATATATACAAGATATATATACAAGAAAGCAGAGGCTGTAATTATCAAAGCACACGTATGTCATACGACGTTTTATAATATATTTGCGAGGAAATAAAGAGGAGTGTCTTTTCAAAGGGCTTATTTCCAGTTTGAGTCTTTTAATCTGACAATTCCATTTGATTCTCCATACAATTATACGTAACTGACTTTTACTTATCTTTTTCAATATGTCTTATTTCATTATGAAACTTGACCATCAAAAGTGGCTTCCGAATCAAAACTGCTCATTTTCCATATATTTTTACCCATAATGAGTTTTTGTGTAAAGAGTTTTTAGATATTTCTGAAAAAATTGACTAAATTGAAATAAGCCCTTTTGAAAAGACACTCCTATAAAACTTGGACTTTCTTAAACGAATTAATATTTAAACGAATCACTTGTTAAAGCAAAACGATACAGCGAAAAGAAAAAGTGCGCGAAATAATTTTTACTTTAGACGGAGCATCTTGATAAACCGTGCGTTTTACTTTATTAAAAATAAAAACTCGTGCGTTTTACATCACAATAACGCACAAGTGCGTAATGAGATACAATACGATATTGAAAAATGTGTTATAAAACTATTTTACATGAAGATATTGCAAATAACTTACCAACTCTGGGGTCTATAGTAGAGTAACCAAAAGAAGGTCCATCGTTGACTTCATCGCTGTCAGCAACACCGTAAGTTCCCACATTAGGAACAGTCCATCCTGGATTGGAGTTTCCATGGTCAGAGTATAATCCTATCAAACCCGGAGTTGGAAGCTCTACTTCGTAATCTTCAACGTAATCATCTTCGCCGTAGTCATATTTATTGTTAATTTGCTGAAAGGAATTGCCTTGTTTATTCTGGAATTTTGAATTTTTAATATTCCAATATGGATCTATGTATTCGTCACTGGGTGTAACAACCTTGTTAGATGGTCTTGGAGTTGCTATATTTTGTTTGCGAACTGGTGACCCAAACTTTCGCAGCAATAATGCGTTTCTTTGTTTCTGTGCTGTCGAGATATTTTCTTCAGATCTCTTAAAACGGTTATGTGCTTCTGAATCGTCTCGAAAATAAATTTTTGAGGAAATAAATTGCGGCCGGAGCGGTAAGATGCAACACGTTAATCTGTTTTCTAGCGCAGGGTCTTTTAAATCACTAGAAAAAAAATCATAGCCTTTATTTTAATCACTGGGTAAATTATACATGACAGTAATAAAGCACATCAACTACCTACTATTTGAAATACACAAATCCCCCCAAGCGATAACAGTCAGCTTTCTTCATAAATGTACAGATGCTTTCTGTTGCCGAAGTTTTATCATCGTGAATTGTTGTAAACACTTTGTTAGGAATTAAAGTAATAGTACCAGTAATTGTGCTTGGTTTCTGAAGTGTACTATTTTTATTTGTATTACCGGTTTCAGGTTTCTGTTGTTTTGTGTAATTTATTCTAGTGTCACGCCAAATAAAGTTATCGTTATCTGGAAATTTAAATTCAAAAACATCTTCACCAGCAGGAGAACTCTTGTTCTTCTTATTTTTTTCTTTTATTTCTATAGTTTCTGTTACAAATGTTTTATTCGTCTTTAAAACATTCGCGCTGACTTCACTTGGCCAAGTTATCGTACTTTTATCGTGAAACTGAATACTTTTGTCATTTTTCTGGATTGATTTTTCTGTATTATTCCGATTATTAATCTCAAACTCCTTAAACTTTTCTCGGTGAAAGAGATTATCATCACTGAACACAATTTTGGCACTTTCGTCCGTGTCGAATTCACTTATGGCTTCGAACTTAGGCGCAGAGGGTTCTCGATATTTTTCCAATTTTTGGTTTAACCACCAGAAGTCACCATTGAACTGAGCAAATGAATTCGAAATTAGTAGACTGATTACGACTGCCGCGAGCATTTTGAGTGAAAACGTGTGTTGCGTTTGGGTTAAAACATTTAAAGCGCAGGATGTTGCAGATACAGTGAGCATATGCAGCAATTAAGGGGCCTTTGAGTGCACTGGACACAGTTAGCGGAGCTATTATTTGGTGACAATTACGATGATTTGCAATGTGCCGCACGCACTCCGCCCGGAAAATTGTGGTGGCGGCGCACCGATCGCTTAACCGTTCTACTCTCGGTACTGTTTGCAAAAATAATTTTAATTAAAATAAACCGCATGCTTTTATATTAAACGCAATTAATGTCGAAGTAGTTACTCCGTGGTCAACCACAACATCCGTTTAATAACTAGGTTATTTATTATTATAATTATAATAACCGTTAGATTCATATCGGCTTATATGTATTTATCGACATAAGTAGGTATTTACATGTGTACATAATATCATCAATCGTAAATGCTAGTGTTAAAGAAAAAGCTTTCCACGTTCATTTTTCCAGGATAAAATAACTAACAAAAATAATGATAATACAAACTACGCTACATAAATGATGCAAATCGCATTAAAAGTATTTATTTAATTTATTATTTTTAAAACGCTATCCGCGTAAAGGATATTCATAAATATTTTTTAGGGAAAGAAAAATGTTTGGCGCGAATGGGACTTGAACCCACGACCCCAGGATTAGATCTCCTGGTGCTCTAACCAACTGTAAGTATTTTTTTAATTTACCCCAATGGATTAGTAACTACTTGTTATGTAACCTATGTTTTATTTTTGATTTCGAAACTATATTATTACAAGATTTGATCAAAATCTGTACACTACTTTTTGTGTGATTGAGTAATAAACATTCAGACATCTTCACCAACTTTCACATCTGTAATATTAATAGTACGTTATTATTTATTTGTTAACTGTATTCTGCAATTTAGTATTGAATAGAACATAATAATTCTATCGCTTGCGGATCTCATTATGTTTTCATTGGAGGAAAATAAGTGACCATGACATATATGTATAAATAATACTAAATATTATAACATACGTCATTATTATTGTTACAGTAATGCGAATACGTAATGCAGTAATATTATTATGTGGAAATAGGCCAAGGATATGTAAGTAGTTCAAACAAATAATTCGCAACTTACTTAGAAGCTATTCGTCAGCATTTATAAGTATTTTCGCCCAACTTCCTACTCGTCATGTTTCTTAAACCGACGTTTCATCTATAGGTAAGTCTAATCTAAACTGCGTTCACCATGCACAATTTTTCCATGAAACTGAAAATAATCCCAAAACTATCAAAGGAGTTTTTTAATCAGCCGAGCGTGTTGTATGGAGATACGATTTTTTGGGAAACTTTATCAGTTTATCGAGCTGGTTCGCATCCTAAATTTTAAATTTTTCAGTAGCGTACATTGTGCTACATTGTATCTCACTACTGGGCAAGAGCCTGTCTCTTTTTCCGACTGACAAATTTTAAGGTCGTGTTTGTTACAACACTTAACTCAAGATCGGCTGGACTGATTTTGATCAAATTTGGTATGGAGGTAGCTGATACCCTGGATTAACACATAGGCTACATAATTTTCCGAAATTCCCACGGGGACGAAGTCCCGGGCGTAAAGCTAGTATATATATATATATATATTTTACTAGCCCATATACGTCCCCACCGAGAGGCACGGGCCTCCCTTCGAAACACGAAGGGGATTCAAGCCATACAGTCCACCACGCTGGCCCAATGCGAGTTGGTGGACCGCTCGTCTTTCGAAAATTTTCTTGGACGGGCGGGTTTCATCACGATGTTTTCTTTCACCGCTGAGCAAGTGATAATTAGAAATTAGAAATTAGAAATCCGTACATAAATCCGAAAAGACGAATTTAGTGATACAGGCCCGCACCAGGATTTGAACCCACGACCCACGGATTACAAGTCTGGCTCATTACCAACTGGGCTATCACCGCTTTAAATAACTTATTTAAATTAACCCAATACCTACCTAGTTTCTAGTAAAAGAGATCTCTTTAGGGAAGGCCCCATCTTACTACGGCTAACTCTACAATCTACGTAACCTAATTAGGATATAGCGTTGACAAGTTTAAAAGCGTTCACAGATTCTCTTTGAGCTGATGAGTTTTTACAGCTTCCTTAAGATCTTACTGCATCTGGAGTTGGAATGAGGTTATCTGCCGATCCGTACGTAAACTTTCCCGCTCAAACTCTTGATAAGACTCGGGTGTACTTAAAAACTTGTCGAAGCAACCAAATTGATTTCGATCGTAGCTACAAACTCCTGTTAGTTGGATAGCTGAACTCAATTTGCAGACAGCTTTCCTGTCTAATTTCAATACACATTTCCAAATTTGTTTGGATTGAAATTCTGATTGCAAACTCAAATTCGAAGTTTCTTGAAACTATCCGCATTCAATTATTTCTGGTTAAGTTATTCGGCTTTTATTCAGCGATTTACAAGTGTTCTTGATTCAGTTAACTTGGCTAAAAACAGCTTTTGGTCCTTGCCAGTTTTGCTACTACATTTAGCGACGATTTGGTAAGTATGGTAACGATCGCAGTATATGGGGTGACTACTAAACGTTAGGAGGTGATTCTCCCCATGAAACTAAGTAAGTTTCCCCGTGGAACTTATATGAAATTCAAAAAAAATCGTCTTCCCACACAAAGGCAGATCAGCTGATCGCGCAAATTAAATATCAAGAGGCGACAATTTAAAAAAATATTCTGACCTATGTTTTTTGGGGAAAGTTGTTCAGTTTCGTAGGCTGATTCATATCCCCAATATTTGTTAACTACATAATTTAAAGTCATCCAATGTGTGAAAAAATATACTACATTTAAGTTCCGATGCAAACATTTTTTTGTAGACAACAGAAAGAGCTGAACATCGCTTTGAAACTATGGCAAATAAAATTTAAAAAGCTGAAGCGAAAAGAGGAGAGAAATAGCGTTAAGTCATTAATGCAACACTAATCACCATTCACTTTATTTGTATGCATTGGATATGCAATTAGAATGCATAGTCCGCACGTCCGTCCACTTTTTTCAGCTGAAAATGCAATCAACTATGGAGTTGCATCTTTTTATTTTGAATTTGTTGGCACATTTCCTTGTTAGTAACCCGTTTTAATTGAACTGCGAAAGATCTTTTGAAGTTTTTCGTTTAAATGAATGATCTTGTTAGGCAGGAATGTAGACTTAAGTAAAATGTGGGTTTCTTAGTAAAAATTGTTTATTAATGAAAAGCGTTCCGCCCGGGACCTCGTTCCCATGGGTATTCGGAAAAAGTATGTATTTTATGACACTCGCTGATAACTTTCTATTGGTGAAAAAAAAAAATGAAATCGGTTCAGTAGCTTTTCAAGCTTTTTCAGTTTATTCGTTACAAATATACAAAAATATAAATCTTTCTTCTTTATAATCTTAGTGTAGCGTTGAGAAAAGAGTAAGCATCAACGACTAATAGTTTATATTATACTTATGTGACTGTGAAAATGGAAAGGTTCAACTTTCGTGATAGTCGTTAAGGTTCACAATTAGTGTGATGAGCTATCGTAAATAGCTCTTATTGACTATATCCTGAAAGTTGTACCTTTTACTTACGTATTTGATAAGTGTATAAAATACGTAAGTATATTTTTTTACTCTTATCGTACTACACGCTCAATAATTTATAAAAATACCTCAAAATACTTTGCATATTTCAAAGTCCGGTAGTACTGGTAGTGAAACGTACTGAAATTTATATCAAATATTAATGTTTAAAGTAAGCTCCAAAACAAGTCCCGAAGTGGAAATAGTATTCGGATGCGGCGCGTTCGGGCGAGAAGATTTGTAGACTTGAATTCGTGAGCATGCCTCGGCTATTCAGGGCCGTAGTCGGGTTTCAGTAACCCGAATTTTCGGTAATGTTAGGTTCTATTTAAACAAGCCCTTGTCAATATTGAGTCAAAAAAGACCGTAAACTTATTACGGTCTTTTTTGACTCAATATTAACTTTAGGGCGCAGACCTTAAAAGGCAATTGTTTTACCTAAAGGGTTACCCTTAACTAGTTTTTTTGAGAATTTGGCTGTCCAAATAAAGAGTTATATAACGAAGGGCGTACAAATTAACCTCAATCAAAGTTGTCTGTGAACTTAACAAACAATTGCAAGTCCTGGAAACTGCTAATTCATAAAAAGGACGAAGGCTGAGTCCCGGACTAAAAACGAGTAGTATTTGAATAACATTTCTTGGCAATGATACATAACTATACCAATGAACTTACAGGAGGGGTAGTAAGGGTCACGAGGCACTGCCCCTACTCGTTTTAAAATCGCGTCTTCGTAATGGAGGACTTGGCGAAAAAGGATGTTTTATGGCCTCAGCTAGCCAACGGGCAAAGTTCCAGGGGCCATCTTTGTTCCTTTTTGGGACATCCTTTGCATTCAATTTTAGGGGAATTAAAAGTCTCGTAGTGATGTTGTACTTACTCGACAAGAACCAATGTTTTTAATATGGTGTTTTAATGAATATTACTGTTACAGGTTTTTTTTGGGTTTATTAATTGTCTCAAGGGTTTCACTTTCACTGTCAAGTCTTTTGTTTTTGGCATATCAAAGTACACGATCATCTGTGTTATGAAACTCTTAATAACATTCAAACGAATCTAATAGGTCAACATTTGTTCCGAAATTGATTGGACTCAGTATGATAATTTTGTTTTAAAACAGTATCAGTAAGTATTTACAGCTTTTTTGAATAAAAAAACAGTCTTTATTGAGTTCGTACTCCATTTCATGCAGGTAATGATTTTCGGGCTATAATGCCCCATTCACTTTATCCCGGCGTCGGATTTCCATTTAAATATCAACATCGATGACAATTAAGTGCGAATCCATGAACATTATACAGTTGCAATACGAAAATCTTTAGTATTAAAAAAGAAATAAGTGTCTTATAAATATAATTGCAATGGCTGAGAGCTTAAGGTCCAATTTCACCATACTCTGTTAGTTTCACAGTACACTAACTAGCAGAGTATGGTGAAATTGGACCTTACTCTACTAAGATTCTGAGGTGGTTCATCTGACGACCACTGTCAAAGATGTTGACCATGTCGAAGTATGCTTTCTTGTAGTACGGAATTTGGTTTGTCTCTGTACAAACGTATATTTATGAAGGGTATTTGATGCCATATCCTAATTGGAGAATACTCTTAAATTAACTTTATCTTAAGTGACTTTAAATTAGTGAGCGAAAATTAAGGACGCGAATCACCCCACAGAACTGAACAACTTTCCCCAAGAAACATAGGTCGAAACTTAAAAAAAAGTAGTTGCCTATCGATACAACTTAAGCGATCAGCTGATAGCCATAGTATGGGAAGACGATCATTTTTTTTACGCATTTCATAATGTTCATTGGGGAAAATTGTTCAGTTTCATGGGTAAAATCACCCCCAAATTTAAAGTCACTCCATATTTGTCCAACATCCGGATGTATGAGAAATGCAACGTAAACGAACATTAAGTAAACGTGACGGAAACGAAAACAAAAATGTGCTTTTTGTATGAAAATGGTCGAATTTACGCAATTTTTTTTTTCATTTTCGTCACTTTTTCACCAATTTCAAGTAAAATAAAATTGATTGACTAGAATTGAGAAATCAGGCTTAGCACTTGCTCGTCTGAAAAGTATAGCCCTCCATGTATCTCGAGTATGCTAATACAGCTTCTCAAACAGACCTCTTTTCCCATACCGTGTTGATGTGTGTTAATCCACATACATAAATAAGCACACATATATTATGATATCTTTCCGCCTCAGTGCACGTGAGCATAGCGGTGTACCGGCTCGGCTTGTGGTTGCGGGCGACCCTTACAAACGTCAAAGAGGCCTGAAAGGACACTGTTTCTAACAAACTTACCTAAACCATGCAAACAGCCTTTCAGTTTAATTCTGTTCAAGAACTTTTGATCTAAACCTGTAACCGAAATTACAGGTATTTCAGTGGCAAAAACTGTGAAAAGGCGTAGAGTTAAAAGAACTAATATAATTCGCTATTTCGACTTATTTCAAGTACGAGTAACATCCTGAATGTTCTATGAAATAAAGCTATTTTTGACTTTGACTATATCGAGGTATATGATAGTTCCGTTCTTATCTTATGTTGCTAGTTATTATAAAAAAGTAACTCTAACTTAAAAAAAAAATAATAACTATCGCTCATAACTTTTTACCGGATAAACCAATTTTGATTAATAATATAAGGCAATCTCGATTACGTCGGGTTTGGTCCATTCGTTTAGGAACTACGATGCCACACACAGACACAAAGATACACATGTCAAACTTATAACACCCCTCTTTTTTGTCGCGAGTTAAAAAAGTGGTTGCTATTATTAAGTTTCACATAAAGAAACTTTTTGCGCTACTTTTCGTTGCTGATGCTTTGGTGAAAACATTGAGAAAATACAAAACCAAATCAGCCTTCGAAAATCTTGTTCTTACGTCCCTATTAAGTCCCTATTAGACTTTTAGACCAAAACAACTTTTAATTTAGCAATGTTTAAATTTCTTCTACCGGAAAGAAGTTATATGTAAAGATAGTAAAGTTGTGGTTACAATCACGTGTTGGCAACACTGTAATGCACTGGTTAGACGGCAGTACGGTTTATGGTAGGATTTTGACCGCGCCGCCTATAGTCCTTTGGGGACCAATCCCAGTGAGTTATGGAATATAGGGCTCTGACCAGTCACCAGCAGCTACTGACTTCAGCTAATTAAACTATAAAGTGATATTTATTTGAATCACCCCCTACAGTTTTCCTTCGAGTTTCATGTAAGCACGATTCGGGTCCCGTTTACGTTCGAGTCTGAGACAATTAAATAATACAATATTACTACAAAAGTTTACGGATAGGCAATCCCTATCCCTACTAAAATTTTAAATGCGAAAGTAACTCTGTCTGTCTATCCGTCTGTTATTTCACGCCCAAACTACTGAAACATTTTTAATGAAATTTGGTACAGAGATAGATGAGACCATGGGAAAGGACATAGGCTATATTTTATCCCACAGCTGGGCACGATATAACCTGTAGTCCACGGAGCCACGGACGGAAAGCTAGTTGTTTCATATTTTTAATTGAGTTAAGTTTTCTAGTGTACTGGAAAATGTCATTAATGTACAGCGTTAATTAAACAATCACCACATGAACTAACTGACTAGGCTCGACGTTTTTTTACCTGTTTGAAAAGTTTGAATATAAAAGTCAGATCTTTATTTCACTATCTAGTCTGAACTTCTTTTCCCGAAGACTACAAACGCACGGGACGACATCGTTTTATTATGTTTGCCATGTATGTCTTTAATTTCATGAAGTGCTGAGAAGCGTTAAATGCATTTGAAACTCTACTACACAGTTATAGAGTCCAAAATGTTCCTTTTAAATGTGTAGAAGACGTTTCTGGTCTTCTGGTAAAAATGTGTACGTAGATATTTTTTTACATATTTTTCATTTGCATGTTATTTTTATTCAAGTTTTAAGTAATTCAAGTAAATTTAAAAACAATACAATTTAATGTGAACATTAATTGACATGAACAAAATTCATTAAAACCAGTAATACTATCGTCAAAGCACTACACCTGACAAATAGTTTAATATATGTTAATGTTACTGACAATTTGTTTTAATTAAGCTCTATCACTGTATTAGATACAAAACTATAATTAATGTAATGGCTTAACTAGATTGTATATTTTAAAACGTAGGTACATAACGAGACAGTGAGATGAAATCTACAAAAAACTGCCTCAAACTTAAAGGGTGTTTCGCGATTTAAACTGATTGTGTAGAGGTTTTGTATTTGTCCGCCTTCGTTTAAATGAACAACTAACGAGCTGAGACAGGCACTTTGTGACTACCCTCGTTCGCGACTTTGGGAGGTCATTACATTAATTTTTCTACAAAATATTTTTTCTCATTTTGTGGAATACCATCTCGATAAGGGAAACCCGATTAATGGTAGTGACTAGTTAAATTAATTAGTAATTTAAAAACTTAAATTTCTAATAGAGTAAAAGCACTAAGTGTCCAATAACACGCATCTCACTGTAAAAAAAAATATGGCAAGTTAGAGATCGCACAAGTTGTATGGAGAGGCAAAAATATTTTTTCATATTTCGGCCTATGTTTCTTGAGGAATGTTGTTCAGTTACGTGAGCTGATTCACAATTTAAATACACCCAATATTCATGACTTTTTATTGTTCTGCTGTAAGAACTACATCGATGGCAGTGAGCGAAGTAATGGAGAAAAGGAATCGTTACCTAGCCATTTCCGTGTTCTAATTTTATGTCAGGCAACTTGCCATATGAAGCATTTCTCGGAGCTATTGTATAAAAGTTGGCAATAGTTAAATATGGAACAAAGACAATTTCATCTCTGTAAGTTTTAACAATTTCGCGTTGCGAAGTTTTTATTATCTCGCTTTTAGTACATTTATTGTTGCTAGTTGCAGTATATTTAGGAAATGTGTGTAGAATAAAAGAATGTAGACATTTTTGGCATCTTAAACTGCAGCTTTTAGAGTCCTTACTAGTCAGTAGCTGCCGTGAAATCCATTTTATTGTGGTTCACATGCGGTGTAGGCTACTTCATTTTGCATTTTTATAGTTGCTCCAATTCTATAATTACTTAAGCGTACCTCGAATAACTTTTAAAATCAATGCGTTTACTGAGAATTGTGAAGCAACAATAAAAACATCTGAAAGTTTCGTAGCTTTTATACTACAGAGTTATCGTAGCGTTGTAGCATTTAGCTACAACAAAACAGAAAGAAACGTAACATCACTATTTAATCAGGTGAAAAACTACAAATAAATGTCTAGTTAGATTGTTTTCTGCCCTTTGTCCAATTACATCCGCATCTTGATATGGGTCGTGGCTTGTACAAACCTGAGACAAGTGACCTTAATATAAATATTTTAGTCCTACCTTACCGGTACATTTTGACCTTGATCTGACCTGAATTATCTAAATGATTACTGTTTATCTTAATATACCTTTATAAAATTGTAGGTTCTGAATTACTGACTCATCAACGTCCAGCCCAAATCCTTGAACCTAGAAAGCTAAAATTTGGCACAAAGGTTCCTTTTTAGCGAAGGTTCCTTGTATTCCTGCCGTATTAGGCAAGATTATACGAAATTCCCACGGGAACAAAGTCCCAGACATCGCCTACTAAAGTTTATAACGCTAATAAGGTAATTTGTTTTTGCACTCAAAACAATAACTAATTAAATGCATACAATCAAAATAAATTTATCACCAAAATTGTACAATCGTAAATTTTCTTTTCTATGGTAATAATCCTAAGGATTCATTTTAAAAACTTTGATATTTTTGTGTTAAAACATCGTCCTTTGTTTAAAATAAATGGATGCTCATTTTCAGTAAAAGCTGAATAAACTGAAAAAAAAACGAATATAAGGAAAATTAGAAAAAAACTGTAAGCCGCTTGCACAAGCACAAATGAGATTAACCGAGTTTTTTTTATGAAATAGGCTTTTCCTTATAATTAGAACACGTAAAGTTGTGTAAGCATACAAAAGTCGTTATTAGTCGCTATTATACAGCTCATATTCAGCTAACTAATGTATAAACATGCGTCGCGTAAGGTGGTAGTGGGATGATATGCTAATGCTAAACATATGCTAACTACAACTAACAGGTTTCTATTACGTAAAGCAAATTGGTTCAGACAAATTTTACCTTTTTGGCGTAACTTTTAATTAGTAAGCGAAATTATGTGTAGGTATGCTAGGGCATATAATATCGGAAGGTTTTGAATTCCGATACTGATTTTCGATATTCGACATCAATATCGGAATTCCGATATTCCGATATTAATATCGGAATTCCACATATTCTTCATAAAGTTTGACTATTAAAATAAAGAAGGTTTAAAATCAAAATCTTTAATTTGGTACGATTCAAGCTATTTTGCCGCTAAATGATACCGATTAAATTAAACCAACTCAGAATTAACATTAATAAAATTTCTGAATATTTAAAACTCTAATTATTTAAAAAGCAATTTTTTTTCTGTTTATTACAATATAGGGTTGCCTTATTAAATCTGGCCGCAAATAAAGGTTGCCTGCTGCTAAAGATCCGGCTGCAAAATCAGTGCGCTCAAAGATTTTTTGCTAAAATCTCAATTTTTACGTATGTTTATGATTAAGAGAATATATAACTACTAAGTTGCTCGTCAAAATCAGCAGGCCGAGTACGATAGTGGCACCGCCGCGACAACACTGCGGTCCTATGTCAAAATGTCAACATTGACAATGCCATAGGGCGAGCAAGCATTTGCGCGGGATCCTCGCGCAATCCAAGTAAAGTTTCAGCGTGAGCCAAGCGCGAGTTTGTCGTTATCGTGCTAGAGCTGTTGGTCGCTAGTATTTTTAATTAAATTATTTTTAATTTATTTTTCGGCATCATAGTTCGTTCACTTGTTTTTTAAATAAAATGTCATCCACTTCATGGCAATATACATAGGTATGTAAAGACTGAAAAATCACGGTTGCCGCTACGCACTTGGCCGCACGTCTTCGCAGCAAGGTGTAAAGAGATATGATTTTGGTATAGTTTTTCGTTCATCTATGATTTATTGATCAAATTAAGGCTAATTTTCTTCTGTTAAAATATTTTGTTCACTTGTTTTTTAAATAAAATGTCATCATTTTTAATTAAAAATACTAGCGGCCAGATTTTGATAGGCAACCTAGTAGATATAATATAATATTCTTCTAATCATAAATATACGTAAAAATGAGGTTTTTAGCAGCCGGATCTTAGACTACAACTGATTGACAGGACTCAGGACAGCCAGGTAGATTTGTTTCTCTGTGCGAGCGAATAAGCAAGAGAGACGTACGCAGTGAAAGAGTGAAACAGACAGATTGAGTTGCGTCATTACTTGGACTAACAGTTTTGATAAACACCACCGGCTTGTTATCAGAAATTGCCCCTTATTTAGTTATTCATATGGAAAACTGGTCTGATTCCGATATTACGATATTGAATCACTCAGTATTGGAAATAAAATATCGGAACTTTCATTCCGATATTATGATATTCCGAGATTCCGATATTCATGCTCTAGTGTATGCCCTCTGAGGGACCAAGTCGGGAAATGTGGTTTTGAGTTCATACACTTTCAGCAGGTCTCTTAAAAGAAATGTAGGTAAAGGGAAAAAAAAATAGGTGTTATAGATAGGACGCTACAACTCACTGAATGTGGTCCCTCACACGACCACTGACTGTGATTTAATTTTTTCTTGGCCTGTTTCCTCAATTTCTTAACAAATTCATTCACATATTTCTTACTCAATTCCTCTTTCACACAGTTCAACGATATTTTCTTCAAGAGCACTATGCTTAACTCTCTGCTCTGCTATTAGGGTTTATTATATGTTGAACCTTCAGTTACGAATAATGTGATAACTTGTTATGTTATGATTATGAATCTGTGAGTAAACTTTTATGGTGATTTCGTTTTGCCGCTTTCGGATGAGAACGGGGCAACAACCTTGCAACAAGGTATCGACGTAATTTTTACCAGCTCTTTCTCACGCGGCTTACAGACGTTGATCTATGTATTTACACACAATTAAACCCAACACATTACACAGCGTAGTTTTAAAACCACGTTTTATATAATAAAGCTTTAATAGCACTACACGTAGCAACGTTCCGCCAGTGCTTCAAGAACATGTGTTATCTACGTACAGATGTAATTTCCGGAGAGTGCAAAGTGCAGTGCAATGCCATTACGTTTTCACAAACAGAATAAGGTATTTGTACTGTAAATTAAAGGAGTTTATGAGGCCTGATGTTGTCTTGGCATGGAATTATAATATCCTTGGTTGTACGGGTTTGTTTTGATAAGTTTCGAATTCTGTTTTCGAATGCTTTGAGTCGATATTGGAAAGAATTTTTTTATTGTAGAAACTAGCTATCTGCCTGGGACTTCATTCTAGGAATTTGGGAAAATTATGTAGCCTATGTATTAATCCAAGAACCCGTGTCAGCTACCTCCATGCCAACCGTTTGACCATGAAAGAGTAACAAACATCCGAACATACATCCATATAGTTCATACATCCTCACCAACTTTCACATTTACAATATTATAAGTAGGATGTACTGTACATGATCCTTTGAAATACTGAAAATCAGTTGACAGATTTCCATTAATAAGTCTATTATTTTCACAGAGTCATGTCTCAAGTATCCTCCATTTTCACTCTGTCGAACACCTCTTGTTGTAAATAAATAATGAAAAAGTGGCAGTTTCCTGGTAAATTCAACCTTGTTAAAAGTTGCGCCAGCAGCTATTTTCTCATTGACGTTTTGTCCCAGTTTGCCGCTGTAATATCAAGTCAGGTAGCTGTCCTATATTGGTAGCCTTTACCTCTTGATGACACTGTCACCGGGCACATGAAATATGAAATTCTCCGAGAAACAAATTTTTGAAGCTTGGGGAAAACTGGTTAAGCGAAAATTGCCTCTCGTTGTAAGTAAAAATCTGTATCGAGATAACTGAGGCAGTTTGCGTTACAAATAGTGTACTTTTATTTACCTTAAAAATGGCAATAAACATACAAAGCATAAGTATTTTTTGGGGTTCGATTTAGAAATTAAGGATGTCACTTTCTTAAGTTTATTAAGTAACGATCTCAACAATACATTATCGTGGTAAGAAACCGGTTTATTACACCAGTTTTTACATTCAAAAACACCAGGTTTTACATTTTTTGTAGTATTCCTCCCAAATAAGCTCACCTGAAGTTTTTGATTTAAACTGACTTGATAAATCATTAAAAGCTAAGTTTTCCAAACATTTTTTTTTAATTTTTATTATACGATGGGTTAACTCTTGACCTCAATCTAGACCATAAGGTCAAAGATGAGGTCGACGATGGAGCGAGTTAACCCATAAAATGCCTATAAAGGCACTGGTACTCCCACGCACCGACGGAACACAGCAAGCTGTTTGGCGTCGGACTTCGGTAGGAGGGTGGTCGCGAACCAGACGGCCCTTTACAGAGCCTACCACACCGCATTAGACCATAGGACGACACCTCAGATTCAGAAAAAAATGAAGTGTCGTTGCCTGGGATGGATTACTCACGGAAAGAAAGACACGGAAAGAGAGGGGTGGTGTTATTCTCAACATTTTGCAACCTTCAAAATTTTCACTGCTGGACGAAAGCCTTCCCCAATCCTGTTCCTTAAACCCAATCGAATAATCCTTCACGAAAGAGAGGGGTGGTGTTATTCTCAACATTTTGCAACCTTCAAAATTTCACTGCTGGACGAAAGCCTTCCCCAATCCTGTTCCTTAAACCCAATCGAATAATCCTTTAAGTAAAACATTTCAATCCCTTTAAATAGTAATCAAGCAATCACACTAACCACCATGGCCATGGATATTAGCAGTAACTGCGTCGTTATCACAGGGTTCCGCAGTAGGGTATTAGCAACTACTCGGCATATGTTATGACGAGGGTCTCGGCATTATAGCAGTAACCTACCGCAGGATTAATTAACAATATGTCACATTCCGTCTGTTGTGTATCATGCAAATTATTTAAAAAATAAATTTCAGCGTATTTTCCTTAGCGGGGCAGACAGAGTTCAAGTGATCAGAACTACTTTCAGCCTTGCAGTTGAGTATTATAATAAAATCAAATGTTAACTAAGTAACAAAGACGGATATCTACGATGTTTCATTGCATTATGAATATATTATTATGAACCTTGGCATTTTCGTAACTATAGAAAGATTTCATACAGTCTATCCGTTTTTCTAATTGATTGTACTCGTATGTTGCTAAACCTCAACCAGGGAAATAGGTGAAATAATTGAGAATTTGAAGAAGAGTCGGGATAGTAGCTCGGATGTCAAGTCGGCTGTCATAGGCATAGGAAGGCACGTTGCCTGGAAAGAAAAGAAATGATCTCGTCTAAGAATTGAAAGAACTGAAATGATAAGACGTGGAAGCTTGTAATTGGCTGTTAGGTGTATTTTTTATGTACCTAAAATTATTGTATGTAGCTGTAAGCTCCCCAAATAAAATAAAAATAAGAGGCGACTAAGGAACACTATTAGACCTGCCTCCTATCAATAAATACATCCTAGGCAACGACACCTCAATTTGTTCTGAATCTGAGGTGTCGTCCTATGGTCTCATGCGGTGTGGTAGGCTCTGTAAAGGGCCGTCTGGTTCGCGACCTCCTACCGAAGCCCGACGCCAAACAGCTTACTATGTTCCGTCGGTGCGCAGGAGTACCAGTGCCCTAATAGGCATTTTCTGGGTTAACTCGCTACATCATTGACCTCATCTATGACCTAAATCAAGATTGAGGTTAGAGTTAACCCTTCTCATAATACAAAAAAGAGTAGTTAATAAGAACATATACCATAACTTCATAATGTCAGTCGTAAGACGTTTTCTTGTGGTCAGCAGCTCTAACACGATAACGACAAACTCGCGCTCGGCACACGCTGAAACTTCACTTTAATTGCGCGAGGGTCCCGCGCAAAGGCTTGCTCACCCTATGGCGTTGTCAATGTTGACATTTTGACTTGGACCACGGTGTTGTCGCGGCGCTGTCACTATCGTACTCGGCCTGCAGAGGTATCTTTCTATCATTCAGTTGCATCATAAACTATGGGGAATTAGTTTTACTAGTAAATGGATTAATTTATACCTTTTTCTAAAAAAGCGGTTATAACATTGTTGGAACTGTATAACATGTTTAAGTGTATATTACTCTGTTTGGTCTAAAACAGGGTTTCTCAAAGTGGGGTACGCGAAACCCTAGGGGTTCGCCATTCATCGGTAGGGGGTTCGCGGCAAGATTTACGTGATGGCAGCGGCTTGATGACTGCCGGGTACGTGCGGCACTTTGTCCAAAATTACTCCTAAGATTGACTTAATTTGCGACAAGAAACACCATCACATTAATATTAAAAAGATATTTCTTTTGACACTGTATTTGTTACCTTTGGTTAGTCAAGGGGTTCGCTGTCATCTGGAAACTTACAAGGGTTCGTGGAGCCAAAAGTTTGAGAAACCCTGGTCTAAAATAACATGAGTGCTGTGTTCGTATGTTATTTTTATCCGAGTATTATTCAGAAACAATTTTTTTGTGTTATCTGTGCTTTGTTATATGAGGGACTGTCCGAAAATACAAAGAACGTATATTTATCAAAGAAAAATATCATCCTTTTTATTTTTCAAAGCTTCAGAGCAAGTCATTGAGTCGGAGCCAATCGAGTTTATGGAGTTAGTAGTCTTTACAACATAAGTTAGTCGCAACTCAATCATGAAGTTACCAAGTCCTATTCTGTGTTGATTTTGTGTTAAGTCAAGTAAAGGTACCTACGGGCAAGAACCTAAGTAACACCAAACAAGTAACAATGAACAAAGCTTGATGAGTAAAGAGTAAACACCGCTTACTCAAGTACCTACTAAAGTTTCCCTTGTGAGTCTTAGGTACATTTCGTGATTTTCTTTTGACCACTAGTAAACCACTGGTAAACACTATGTTGTCAAAATTATAAAAAAATAGGAAAAATCTTTTTTTTCTTTGGAAATAAGGATGCTCTGAGGCTCTGCCTACCCCAATGGGATTATAGGTGTGAGTTTATGTAGGACTGTAAGTGTAAATAACGAAGAATCTTGTCTCTCATTGTTATCATTAATGATTTTCCATATTTTTATAATTTGGTGTTAATGGTTTTGAAGAACATACTTTTTAACCGACTAAAAAAACATTAAAGAGCATGTCAACTAAAAAGGAGAAGGTTTTTAATTCCAATGTTTGTCCGTTTATATTTTAAAGTTCAATTAATACAACATATCCTTTTCTCTATGATTAATACAGGGGTAAGTAAAACTAACTCGGAGCTTCCACTTCCTCTATCTATGATAAAACTAAGAGTAAATCAAACAAACCAAGCGCTCTTTTTTGCTAAAATTGAAATTTGTTTGCCAAAACAATATTGTTCGTAGCACTAAAAACAACATCGAACAAAACAAACTGGAAAATCCTAAAAACGTGTTTAAACGAATGGACGATTAAAGCCTAAAGCTGTTTGTTTTTCTTTCAGTACACAGAGGCGGGCTGCGAATGTGTGGACGAATTAATACTGTGGATGTATGTTGAATTGTCGACGTATTTAGTACAGACAAGAGCAGATCAAGCCTGGCAAATGCACCCCTAGCTCCGTTACGGTAAGAGAGGAACTAGTTTAAATGACTCTCGATTGTACAGGTTGTGTAGTTAAACCTAGGTAACGATAAGTCTATGTAGATGCAGCAGTTAATTATTGTAAATTTATTAGTTCTGTATTAGTTTAAATGATAATCTATTTTGGTGACTGGGCATTAAAATTATAAATTGATTGAGCCTTTTTATAATGCGAACGGCACGGCATGTCAAAATTTGAATTATCATTGCCCTTTAAGTTCCTAAATACAAAATTCCCTAGTATGTAAGAGGCAATGGTAGTACAATTTTGCCGTGCCGTTTTCGACTTATAAAAAAGGCCAATTAGTTAAGTCCTCTGTAATATAGAGGATAAGTCTTTATATAACTCATTACTTATTTTAAATCATTCACGAATCGAACTATGGATCGGCGCACTTGTAAAATACATTGTAAAATACAGTCCCATTGTAAACACCATTAACTCAAAACCTAGCGAAAAGATTTTTGCTAGTCCACACTAATATTGTAAAGAAGAAAGACTAATATTGTACACTTTATATGTTACAAACATATAAATTTTTGTATGTTTGTCTATACTAATATTAAAAAAGAGGAAAGATTTGATTGTTTGTTTGTTTGCATTGAATAGGCTCCGAAACTACTGGACCGTTTTTAAAAAAATCTTTCACCATTAGAATGCTATATTATTCTTGAGTACCTAATTTTGTCGAATCCCCACGGGAACGAAGTCCCGGGCGGAATACTAGTAAAAAATAAACTCAAAAAGTACTGGACCGATTTCAAAAAAATTTTCACCATAAGAATGCTACATCTTCTTTAACTAACATAAGCTATATAATTTTACTGAATTCCAATGGGAACAATATACTTTAGAAGGTAATAATGACACTTATAAAGGCTTTGTCATCTCCGGAGCATAAAAAGCAAGCAGAACCCATTATTCAGCTAATAAGCTATTATTTTAGAACAATGTTTACACTGCGCCTTTCATGAAAGCAGGTAAACAGGCCTACTAGTTAATTGCATTAATTGTTATGAATGAGAAGGATAAACCTGTAAAATGGCCGCTAATAAAGAGAGATTTATTTCTGAACAAACTTAAACCTATTATACTTCAAAATATTAGAGCTAAAACAATAAATAAAAAGAAAAAGAGATCGTAGTCAGGCAGGACCAGGACTTTTAGGACGGTTGAATCTCCTAAAAAGTATTTTTTCCAAACACTTTAGAACCAATTTCTTTGATTGAAAATGGACTTGATATCCTGAATCCAGGTTATTCCCATACAAATCCTGGATTTATTTGTAAAAAGAGAAGGAGATAAATTCACAAATCTATATTCCGATTTGCGGCTCCGCAGTCGCAAAACCTTTGGATTTATACAAGCACAAATCGGCTTAATGTTGGATCCGTCGAAATTGGGAATAACGGAATAACCCCGTGGATTTCCTTATGTTGAAAATTTATAGAGTGTGAAAATACTCTCTCGACGGATCGGTGTGAAATGACATACGTGACTAGAGTGCTGAGTTCTTGAGTTTGTCTCCTCAATTTCCTAAGCAAATAAGCCGCCCAGTCGGTACATTTTAGATTACCCGTTTCACTGATCCTTGGGGTCCAAAATTTGAATCTTGTTTTGTTTTTCACAACTTGTTTAGATTAATTTTTAATGGTTATTTGTTTAATTTTGAAGAAAACGATGTGCCGTAGAAATAAATCTCCAAAGTCAATAAATAAATGAGATAAGGGACAGTACAATTATAAAGAATCAAACGCTTAGGCTGACAATATCATCACCATTGCATAATATTTGGTAATAGTGGCATCTATGACTACTTCATCCTTTGCCACTCTAAAGGGCAATACTTAATTCTTTATTATATGCAAAACAGTGAACTAATGTTCCTTGTTGGTTAAATAGGTAGCGTAAATCATCTAGTTGTTACAAAGCTCATTTCAGAGAGGTGCATGGATAGACAAAGTGGCTTCATCAAGTTGAATAAACCATTTTGGAGTTGCAACTCCGAGCTTCTGTTCTAGAACATATTAAATCTAAAACTATTTCAATCAACAGAAAATCTGGCATGTCGGGAAGTTGAGATTAATATAATCTATTTGCAAAGGCAAAAATCACTAACCCGGAACATTGTACTGAGCGTACAACTACGTGCCAGTGTCATCAAGGGTTGTAAAAGGGTCAAAGGACCACGCGTTCCCAACTCGTCCCAAGGGTACATTATTTATCCGTAGCTAGCCGCAATGTGCTATGTGCCTGGAGTATACAGTCGGTCTCGGCCTTCGAGGAAGAATGATGAGGCACCCCAATGCTCTAGCTTGATAAATCGACTCTTTTATACCAGTCTGTTTTATAAGTGTCGGAAAAAAATGCTGATGTTATAAGTACTTTATAAGTAATGTACCTTTGTGAACTATAATAATCTTATTTTTGTATAGTTCCTTAGTATTAATTCCATACTAAGTGATTATAGTCATTACAGACAAGATGTACTTAATTAGGATGAAGCTCTAATGTTTGACTTTCGTTTACAAAACTTAGTTTTCAATGAGGTTCTTATATCAAACTACACAGGGTAATTAAACTTATGAATACACACAAAATGTGCAGTTTGTTCTGTAGTCTTATCAATTTATTCTGTGGTCTTATGTCCAATAGCACAGAATAAATAATCAATAGTAGGGCTTTTTCACCTGTTGCATTGATGGAGTGAACTTTATTTTCATTTTGATTAAAAAAACATACAAATAAATGTTCTGTTCCATGAGAAATCATATTCTACCTAATAATAACCCTTACAATAAATGTCTAATGTGGCATCAAGTGGTTCTTTAACCAAATGACGTTCTGCCTACCCCAATAGGGATTGTAGGCGTGATCGTATGAATGATGAATATTCTTGCACTTCTAGATAACTTTTTTTAAATCTTTATTTATTAAAGAGGGTTTTGAGACATGCCACCCTCATCATGGCACTCACAAATAGAAATAAAAAAAAACCACAAAAAAAACCATACTTAACCAAAACAAAACCTAATCCCTGTCCTTCACATATTTTTTAAACAAACAAATAAGCATCTTGGCCTTAGCAGACTCTGGAAAGGCCGAGATGCTGTTTACGATGCCAATATTGGGACAACGTAAGTCAAGCTGCACCCTCATTACTTCACTCCGGCCACACTACATTAAAACATGATATAGATCCTCCACCCTATCACACTACAATTAGAAGAGGCTACCTTCATATAACCAAAACTGTTCAATGGAATGTGACCGGAACGAAGACGAAGCAAAACCACTACATCCTGCCGATCCAACTCACACAGGTTGAACCAAGGAAATTCTGGGAAGGCTCGGTTGAATGGTCTTATACATTTGGTATTTTTATCAGTGACCTTTAGTCAAAGTATTCTGCCCACTTCTTGGAGCAATTACATTGCAAATACAAGCAGTAATATTTTTTTACTTTATTCCCCGGTCGTGCATCAGCAGTAGAAAAATATTCCTGGTCCGGAGACCGTATAAAAGGGACACTTTTATGTTTATTTTTAAATTTCCGCCATTTTTATGTCGCAAATGTTGCCAAGTTGTATTCCGGCTCCGCCTGCTGCGGTTAGCACCAGTCGACACGAATTCATTCAAAACCACATTAAAATTTTGCGAATACACTCGTGTAAAAAGTACAAGTTATTTTGCATTTTATTATAGCGTCTCACGTGATTGCAGGACAGAATAATAACTAATTTATATGGAAAATGTAGATTTTATTACATCTACGTCTGTAAAATTTAATTGTGAGACATTACGAGTAAGTGCCTGTGTGCTTGGGTATGTAAACATTGCGAACAAGGTACATAGGTAAATGCTGTTTTCTTGTTTCACGTTTTATGTGTATAGTGAAGTCCTTGGAGACCGATGAAATAAGAAATTACTTTAAAAGCTTCTAGTGAAGTAGTTGTTTGTTGCTACTTTTATTTTACGACAATCTCTATCGGTGTTTCTCTTGCATTATCATCGTCTTACATAGTAAGCAAGGACGAAAGATGGTTCTTTTCATTGCAGGCAAAATTTTAGCGTGTTTATTGAAATGTGAGATATTTATAAGTGTATAAAATAAATATGTATAGAATTAAATGTAAAATCTTATTACGAATTCACAAATAATTTTAGGAAAGAAAAATATTCAGCGCCGAAGATACAAATAGAAAAGCAAAGGTTGACTAATCCCGGCAGGGATCTCTTTCAGTCTACCTTAGATATAAACACACTTTGTACAACTCCCTTCACTGTTTCGAATTGAGGTCTGTATGTATGTTGTGGGCTGATGAGGAAGAGGCCACGGCCTAACTTGTATAATAAAAAAACCTGCTTCGTTATCATAATAAGTTTTGTATGTACTTGTAGTAGTATTTAACTTTCTTTTTTTATATCTACGTGTAGTAATTGTATTTTATCCTATCCATAAGGATAGAAAAAGGACGGAGCCATACAGCCAGAAAAGTTCTTTGGGGGGAAGGTTGCTGTGTCGATAGAATTTTCTCGGAGAGTTGTCAAGATATGATATACAAAAATCGTTTGAGTATGTACACTGGGCGTCAAAAATAAGTAGTACACTTTTCAAATTGCAATTACTCCTAAACTATAGTAGTTACACTTATGAAATAAAAAGCAGTTTATAGTAAACTTAACGAAGTTTATTAAAGTTATATTTTATTTGGCATGAATAAAGTTTCAAACTTAAAATTAAGATAAATACTAAAAAGTATCAATTTTTAACGATATGTCAACCACTTAATTTTCACGTTTTGGAACTTTTTCACAATTTAATAACTTGTGTTGCCGCCTCGGGCTCTAATTACAGCTTGGATCCGGTTTGGCATGCTGAACACTAAGTTTCGGAGGCGGTGTTGGGGAATATTTTCCCATTCTTCTATCAGCGCATGTTTTAGAGCCCTGAGTGTGGCAGGAGGTGGACTGCGCCTTCTGACTAGCCTCCCAAGCTCATCCCAGGCGTGTTCAATCGGGTTGAGATCTGGGCTTCTCGATGGCCAAGCCATCAAGTTGATGCCAACCTCCTGAATGTACTCTTGTACGTGGTGAGCAGTGTGTGGCCGGGCGTTATCATGCATTAGGATGGCTCCATCACCCATATTTATTAAATATGGCCCTGCATACTCGTTGAGGATCTCCGAGGCATATCTTTCACCAGTCAAAGTCCCATTTTCTATTACCACAAGCTCTGTGCGACTCTCTGAAGAGATACCAGCCCATACGTGTACAGAGCCCCCGCCATATTGGACTCTTTCCGAGATACAAGCTTGAATGTATCGCTCACCGGGTCGTCTGTAGACTCTCCGCCGTCCATCTGAAGTGTATAAAGAGAATCGAGACTCATCTGTGAATAAAACTCTAGCCCATTCTTCTTCGCCCCATTGTACGTGTTGACGGGCGTAGCGTAGTCTTGCTACGCGATGCTCTGTCTCAAGTTTGGGGCCAGTTGCTGGTCTTAGAGGCTTCAGGTTAGCTTCAGCAAGTCTTCTTCTCACTGTACTCTCACTGATGTAGTCTGTTCGGGTCCGAAGAAGCTGTTGCTGAACCTCAACTGCATTAAGGTGTCGATTTCTTAACACAGTGGAAACAATAAAGCGATCTTCTCGGGTACTTGTGCACCTGGGTCTGCCATTACCTCGTCTCCTTAGATGGTTTCCAGTCTCTTCGTACCTTTGCTTTACTCGCTGAACCGTTCTTAAAGTTACACCCACCCTCCTTGCAGTACGACGCATACTGATGCCCACTTCGAGAAAAGCTAAGATTCTTGCACATTCTTCTGGTGAAAGAGGCATGATTAGTCAAATTTACTCTCTGAAGATACCTATGCTTTTCAATTACAATTGCTTTATCAGCAGCGAATGTGTCAAACACAAAAATCCTAAGTAAGACAACACCTTTCAACAGTTTAAAAAAAGTGTTTTTATTTATTCGTTTTTTTTAAAGTCAAGCATTATAAGTTCTTATAATGCATGAAGTTTTTATTGAATAAGATTAAATTTTCTTTTTAACCTTTTTTGTTTCAAAGGTCTAAGTTTTATAGTTTGGGAGAAATCGCAATTTTAAAACTGTACTACTTATTTTTGACGCCCAGTGTAGTATTAAAAAAACTCAAAAGACGCGTATTTACAAGAAGTTGTCAAGATATGATATACAAAAAACTCAAAAAACGCGTATTTACAAGAGTTGACAAAAAGAATTATTCGAAAAAGTCAAAAACGAAAAAAGTTATGGCCAAAATAGTGAAAAAAAAATATATTTTTTCCGAATTTTTTATTTTGGCGCTCGATATTTTGGAAACGAAGAATGGTATCCAAAAAAATTGAGAAAATTTCCTCTGGATACCCTAGTCAGCTACAATTTGAGTCTAAGAAAAATACGATAGGGTTAAGGGTAAAATACGATAGCCTAACTTTTTTGAAATAAAGAACGAAATTTTTCACATGCTCAGCAACAATATTTTTTCGAATTCCGTAAATTCATTTCCAATGTGCTCGATAGTCGTGTGAGGCACGAAATCTGTGATTTTTGCACTAAACAGGTGTATAATTATTACTAAATAAATACGAATAATGTATAATAGTGATAGGACTATTATTGTGCAGTTAACTAACTTTAAACAGTGAAGTGATAAAATAATTCAAGTGATACATGTATACGCGTCTGTACTTCCGAGCTCATATAACCCAAATCTCTGTAAAGTTCGAGTGAATAGGCTACCCATTGTTAATTTAAAAAAAGGCAACAGCTGTATGGATATAGATTCCTTTGTCTTTCCCGAATAGAATAAATTGAACAACAACTAGAAATGTCTATGACAACTACACACACTTTGAGTAGGTTCATAGACATAGAAAAAATAAGTGGGTAGGATAAGGCAAGATCAATGAAGAAAAAAACCAAATTGTCACAAATGTCATTATTTGTTCTGTCTAATGTCCAACAATGTCCAATTTCCATGGATTTATTTACTTACGACTGCAGTTTTATTATTTAGTTTCATAAGAAATGAATTGGTTTGTTTGGTATTTTCATAGAACAACGACGATTTTTCTCATTGAACTTTAATATAAATCGATATAATGCACCCAATACATTTCAAGGAGAGGCGTTGTTGCGTTATAGATTCATGTTTTGGAAAAAGTATTTATGAGGGCGTGATTCTTGTTAGTCGAGCATCTGCTGTAAGTACGAGTATTTATAGAATAAATATAGACAAACTAACTGTCAGAGGGTCATGTTAGCAAACCCAAGATATAACCACCCCATATCTTTCCGTGGGTGTCGTAAGAGGCGACTAAGAAAACACAAAAGAGACCTGCCTCCTAGTAATCCATCCCAGGCAACGACACTTTATTTTTTTTCCGAATCTGAGGTGTCGTCCTATGGTCTCATGCGGTATGGTAGGCTCTGTAAAGGGCCGTCTGGTTCGCGACCACCTTCCTAACGAACTCTGACGCCAAACAGCTTGCTGTGTTCCGTCGGTGCGTGGGAGTGCCAGTGCCTTTATAGGCATTTTCTGGGTTAACTCGCTCCATAGTCGACCTCATCTATGACCTTGGTCAAGATTGGGCTTAAGAGTTAACTCATAATCTCATAATAAAAAATGAAATAAAAAAAGAATCCAAAATCTCGGGTAAAAGTGTAATTGGCAGATAATATACATACATATGGGTACAATTCACTTTAAACTAGTTAGCGAAACTAGGGGTTTTTATTTTTATTATTAGATGGATTAACTCTTGACCTCAATCTTGACCATAAGGTCAAAGATGAGGTCGACGATGGAGCGAGTTAACCCAGAAAATGCCTATAAAGGCACCGGCACTCCCACGCACCGACGGAACACAGCAAGCTGTTTGGCGTCAGAGTTCGTTAGGAAGGTGGTCGCGAACCAGACGGCCCTTTACAGAGCCTACCATACCGCATGAGACCATAGGACGACACCTCAGATTCGGAAAAAAAATAAAGTGTCGTTGCCTGGGATGGATTACTAGGAGGCAGGTCTCTTTTGTGTTTTCTTAGTCGCCACTTGTATGGCGGCCTAAACTTGTATGGCGGCCATCTTGGATTTGGGCTGGATTTGGATTTGGCTACGCCCTACGCGGAGCTCGGCCTTCGGCCTCGCTTTTTACGCAGCTCGCCTCGGCCTACGGCCTCGCCTCGCAGCGTGGTGTCGTGGTTCGGCTCGGCCTGCGGCCTCGCCTCACCACTCCTTGTATGGCGGCCATCTTGGAAAATGGTGGAATCGAAAAAGTGACCCGATATTCGGAATCATCGACCCCCAAACCCCCCCGATACCGATTTTCGTCCGGATCGGAGCAACTTCATTTTATTAATATAATAATATTAATAATAATAATATAATAAAATAATAAAAAAATAAAATAATAAAATAATAATAATAATATAATATAATAATATAATAATAATAATTATTATATTATTATATTATATTATTATTATTATTTTATTGGAGAAAAACCATTTTCTTCTCCCATTTCTGGGGATTTCGCCTCTATCGCGGGCTTGCGGCCAAAACGATATTATTATTATTATTATTATATTATTATTGTTGCACGCACACAAACACCGTGTCGAAGACTGCCGAACTGAAACGACGTTAGACGATGCACGGCCTTCAAGCCACACCTCCGTGCCCGTCGGAGTGGGGAGCGTTAGGTTTTTTCGTTACGGAATTTCTGGGTTCGGTCCCCGCGCTCAAGGCCCGCGATAGAATCTATGCAATAGCTTAAAAATTGGTAATTAAATATATTTAATAAATTAATTATTTCACGACAATCAAACCACATGTAATACTAGCCAACATACTCAAAAAATATTACTAATTCTGGCAAAGTTAACCTGTAGGTTTCTCCCACAGAACGTCGCAGTTGAAAATTATTTCTTTAGTTCGTAGACTTTAACTACGAAGAGCTACGAGTGTCTTTGAAGACGGTAGCAATTGCCTACGTCGTCGTAGTTTTATTTAAATGATCTAATTAAAGCAGCGCTCTAGCATAGCGCTCGCTGTTTGGAAGCGATTAGTAAGGTTAAGCAACGTAGTCGGGGACAGGATGCTTCCATTATATATGTATGTATGTATTTTTAATCGTTTTCCTCCTTTTCTCGTGGGAATTTTGTGAAGCGCTTTCTTAGTTAGCGGTTACTTTGCCGTTGTTCATACCTAGTTTAAAACTTCTAGCTCAAAAAGTATTGGCTGGGTGTGTTAATGTGTCATTCAGCATGCGACGGCTAGAGAAAGCTAGAGCAGTGTTATTCAAATATAATCACTGGGTTACTTAATAATATCGTTTGTTAGTTATGTTACGACGCTATTTAAAATAAATAAATAACTCTAAAAATTCAAATTTTGTATCAGCCCCGATATAATACTTAAACGGCTGAACAAATTTTAATCAAGTAAAGCTAAGAATCATCTCAATTACGTCAGATTTCAAACAAAAAACCCGCATCGAAATCGGTTTAGGAGAGATACACAGAACACACGTCAAACTTAAGAACGGTTCTTTACAAGTAATTCAGCTTCTTTTATAAATACAGAAAGGGATATGTTAAAAAGTCAACCCTATCTCCGAATAGTAATAACTTTTAAATTTTACTTAGGGGGCGTCTATTAATTACGTGAGGTGATTTTGACGAATTTTGGTGAGTTTTCTTGAGATTTAGCTCGACACCCTGCCTCCCCCCCTAATCTCACGTGAGTGCTTGATTTAATTGAATTTATTTAAAAATTTACCTCATTAACTATTTTAATTCAGGTCACGAGAACTCTAGAACTACTCTTAAGAGTGACTACTAGAAAAACATGTTTTTGTGAATTATTCTCAAATTTCTCGCAATTTCGCACTGTTTTTTTGCTGTACAATTACGTGATATTTATGAGAATCAGGTTCAAGGTTCGAGAATCACGTGAGAATCAAGGTTCAAGGTTATTAAATAAAAAATATATAATTCCATTTGAAGTTACCCTAATCTTATATTATGATTTACAGGTAATATCATTGGCGTTGTTACTCACTGGAATTATAGGTTTAAGTCGCAATATATCACTGGCCAAGGATTCAAGCTTAGGCAAAGATCCAGTAAAAGCGGTTAGCTTTTTAGTTTCAATGGTTTTAATTCCGATGTCGGTGTATGAAATTGCAATATCGTATTTACTACTGTATCAAGCTAAAAAGGTAAGTCAGTTGAACTTTATTTAATTAGTTTCCAACCATCTTTATGTCATGAAAGTGTCATTAAAAACATTATATCCTCCCGACATGCATAGTTTATAATTAAACCAATTTCAAAAGAATATAACTAAGAACCATCTCGATTATGATTGCTTTCAAACAAAAAAAAACATATCAAAATCGGTCGTTTTGGAGCTACGATGCCACAGATATAACTCTCAAGCCTTTCAACTATCTGTAAGGATCTATTCTTAGCATTTATCATTTGAAGAAGTTCCAAAACGAATTTATCATAATATTCAGAAGTACTTTTATTGTTTTTTTTTTACTAGCCCATATACGTCCCCACTGAAGGGCACGGGCCTCCCTTCAAAAACGCGAAGGGAATTTAGGCCATAGTCTACCACGTTAGCCCAATGCGGGTTGGTGGACCGCTCGTCTTTCGATAATGAATTTTCGTTGACGGGTTTCATCACGATGTTTTCCTTCACCGTTAAGCAAGTGATAGTTAGAAATCTGTACATAAATCCGAAAAGACGAATTTAGTGGTACAGGCCCGTACCAGGATTTGAACCCGAACCTTTCGATTACAAGTCTGGCCCATTACCAACTGGGCTATCACTGCTTTTGAAATGGGATGAACTATAATTTGTTTTTGTCACTTGATTTTTAAACTGGTTTTGTCACAATAAGATGTATTTACCTGTGAGCAACCGAACCATTTATGTGGACTGTTTAGTGTGTGTGTGTGTATTTAAAAAAATAATTTACAAACTAAATTCGTTACAGCTGAATGGTGACATATTTTTTTGTAATCTGTGGTTTACGTCAAATGCATCAATTATTGTTATTTACATCTTTTTGTTCTTCGCACTAATTGGTGTCGCTTTGTACCACCAAGCTTACTTGATTGCTGTCGGAGCAACTTTTATAGTTATTATTGTTTTTAGTAAGTATGATAAAAACCAATATAATTATTAACGGTACACAATGTTTCCGACGAAACAGATACACACGGCAGCACATAAGGATATACATGTTGACCTTGAAGTTGCCCTTATCTTGTTCTTAATAGACTCGGCTTTCGTTTTGCAAATGGGTAACCTGACGTGCTGCTGTCTGTACTTATCCAAAGTTCTTAAAACATAATAATTCTAATTAAAATTAAATGAAAGCACTCAAACAATGTTACCACAAAAATTTACAGTATGGACAACTTAGACAAAATCTAAATCCGGCTTATGTAATTTTTTGTATGGATAAAATGTCAGTTTAAGAATATTGTCTAAGAGGTGTTTAAATGTTTTGTGGTACAGCAGAAAAATGTTACTTCCGTACTGCTTTACCACAAAATATTATACAAAAAAAAGACATAACCCGCTTTTAAACATAGCCTAAGTCTTAGTTTTAATTTTTGTGGTAAATTATGTTTTATTGGTAAAGCAGTACGGAATTAACATTTTAAAAGGCCTGCTGTCTACACTAATATTATAAAGAGGAAAGATTTTAATTTTTGTATGTAACGAATAAACTTAAAAACTACTGGACCGATTTCAAAAATTATTTCACCATTAGAATGCTACATTATGCCTGAGTAACATAGGCTACATAATTTTCCCGAATTCCTACGGGAACGAAGTCCCAAGCGGAATGTTAGTTTTTTTTATAAAAATAACCTATCCTGTTGTCAATTTTGATTGAAATATCGAGATGTTCACTTGTTGCCTGCTACACAAGCTTTGCACACAAAAACTATGTTCCTATATTTGTATTTACCTAGATGAAATAATACAATTTAATAATTGTACCATAATCAAAGCCTGATTATAAGAGAGTGGCCAACCTGATATTCGCTGATTGGTCGTAGCGTATATCTGTCCCTTTCTAACATCCTCTATCCTATTTCTTCCCCTCCACCATCCGTCACTTTCAAGTTTGTGTGTCAACCCGCTATATTGGCTTCTGTATTTTTTACCAAACGGTCGTGTCAACGTAGAAGTAAGTGCATAAATCCATACTCAATTTTTTAACGATTTTTTTTTCCATTCGTTAGTATAGAAATCTCATAATTGTTTAAAAAGTACCTACATAGACCCTAGACCCTTTTAAACCTGATTTGAGTGTTTTTCCTACAATAACTCGTGCTAGAAGTGTCGTAGAATGAGTGATTCGAATTCAAGTGACGAAGCAGAGAGCAACCTTTCCATGTTTACCACCATCCTTTGTAGCGGCGATCCATTTAAAGACTGTTAGGTACCGCGGAAACTACACAAATATAGCAGTGGCCGAGAACCTTATCCAACAGCGCTGCGATTCTATTTTGCGTTCAGCCAAAGATAAGTTTATAAGAAATTCTTTATTAAAAATTCCTCCATTTTGCAAAAACCTCTTTAAATTAGATTCTTTTACGGATAATCCAAAAAAACACGGCTGGATATCAAAATTTTTTTGGCCCTTAAAACCTCAGACTACAAACTCAGACTGGATGTACTCGTACATCCAACTCGAAAGGATCGTCGACCGGGCAGGCACTCAGACTAGGACTAAAATGCCTGCGCCAGCGCATGGCATGCCAATATACCAGTTCAATCCTGGTTTCTACCCTCCTGCGCAAGGAGTTTTCTACTTTACAATCAGGCTGTCATGCTTTCCCCAAGCTATCGTATGCCCGCGCCAGGTCAGCCTTTTCGTCTTAGGGGACTAAAGCCACAAAATGATGGCTCTGTCAGAGCAAGCAAACAAGCAACACAGAGGTAGATCACAACGCAGATTCTGACTCGAATGTTCAAGCGGGTCGCCTACAAAATTATTACGCAATTTGGGGAATCAAATCACAAGAGTACCGAATACCTTTTTATTCGAAACCCTCCTTTCTTTCGCAGGATGGGTGTCCAAACCTCATACTCAAAGGAAATCTCTTTACAAATCCAGGAAATGATAAAAATGTGTGTCCTGGAAAATGGGGAAACTCACCCAACTTTATTTATTCAAGCCTGTTACTCAGAGAAAAAACAAGGACGAATTGACTCGTCTTATCTTCAACCTAAAAAAGTTGAACAATTATGGAGTAGTTCCCATTTGTTCTATAGAACTGACGTCACTGGGACAAATAGGAAAAAATAATTCTCACGTTTTCCATAGAACTATTAATATCTCGCTTTCTCAAATAGTTCTATAGAACAAGATAACAAGACTCCTTATTATTATTATTTAAAGAGTTCGAAGGGTTGGGGTCAAGCTTGTACGCAGGCCCCTGTGTCACTGCGACCTTGCCAGATCTATTGTAACAGTACCCTTCTATATCACAGTACATCCTGGAGTCCTATGCCAACCGCGAATCTGGCTATGTCCTTAGCGGGTACATCCTTAATGTCTTGGTAGGACAAGTTGTGGCCTCCAAGGTACCGATTCCTGCTGCAGTGCAGTGCGCTGCAGTCACAGGTTACATGAAGCGACGTTTCGTCAGCTTCATGGCAGAATCTACACAACTTGGTCTCGGTGAGGCCCATGTTGTGCAGATGTTTATTCAGTTTGTTGTGGCCAGTTCGAATTCGAACGTAGCCTTTGTTCATTAAGCGTACTGTCTTTGACGATTTCTCTTCGAAGCCCTTGATGAGTAATTTAGCTTGCACCTGTCCCGGGGTCTGAGCCCAAAGCTTATTGCTTTCGCTATGCCCCCAGTGTCTAAGTATAAGCTTGATTGCGCACGAGGGAATGCCACAGACGGGTTCAGGTCCCATGGTTGCACTCTCTGCGCCGGCTTTGGCCAGACAATCGGCCGCCTCATTACCCGCGATACCACTGTGGCCCGGCACCCATCCAAGGGTGACTTGGTTGTTTGTGCCAAGCCTGTTAAGTATCGCAATGCACTCTTTTATTAGTTTGGAGTTAATTATGTTCGCCTTAAGGGCTAACAGAGCGGCCTGGCTATCGGAGAAGATGAAGATTCTCCTACCAGAGTACGCTCTCTCTATGTTTTCGTAGGCACAGCCGATGATTGCGAAAATCTCGGCTTGGAACACGGTGGAATATGGCCCAAGATTAGCAAATTTCTTGGCCGTGGGGCGACCTCCAACGAAGCCCGCTCCGGCCACCCCGTCCTTTTTGGACCCATCCGTGAACCAGACGATGTCATTGGTTTTGACATCACCAGGAGCCCCTACCTCCCAGTCAGATCTATCTGCAATTAGAACTTTGTATAGCTTGGTAAAGTTATATTCCTTGGTCATTGCATCTGAGGGCATGCCAATAATAGGAAATTTCATGAGATCATCATAGGCGTTTCTCATGAAAGACGATTTCCATCTCGTCCGGCCTGCTGTTTTAGCGCGTATGAGTGTCATTTTTGCCTCCATCTGTACTTGGATATGCAATGGAGTCAAGTTGAGCAGCGCCTCCATTGCCATCGTCGGAGTGGACGAAAGAGCACCTGTTGCGATAAGGCAGGCAAGTCTCTGAATTTTATTAATTAAGGTGATATAGGTAGACTGAAGGGTTTTCCTGTGCCAGGCTATACAACCGTAGGTGACCACTGGTCTGACTACAATGGTGTAAAGCCAAAGCACTACTTTAGGGCTAAAGCCCCAGCGTAACCCAGCCAGTCTGCTGCTCGCACCCAGTGCTATTTTAGCTTTCCTTACAATGTGAGTTACATGCTTGTTCCAAGTGAGTCTGTTATGTAGGATGATACCGAGATATTTGGCCTCCTTGGAAAAGCAGATGGGGGTACCAAAAAGGGAAGGAGGCGTTAGGGCTTCAAGCTTCCTTTTCTTGGTAAATGGCACTATGATGGTTTTACCCGCATTGACTGACAATTGGTTCTCAGTACACCAATTCTCTACAATGTATAGTGCCCTTTGCATTAGGTTAGCGACAGTGCTGGGGCATTTTCCCACAATCACTATCGCTAAATCGTCTGCGTAACCATGAGTCTCGAAGCGAGCTTCATTTAGTTCGCATATCAAGTCGTCAACAACTAGGGACCACTCGAGGGGTGAGAGCACTCCTCCCTGAGGGCAGCCTCTGGTAATTTTGAACCATAGGGTGGTGTCCAGTAGGCTAGTTGACGCTATCCTATTCCGCAGCATGTTGTTTACCCATCTAGTGATGGTGTTCTCAATGTTGCGGCTGTGCATACTGCGCACTATGATATCGGTTGGCGTGTTGTCAAACGCCCCTTCGATATCGAGAAAAGCACACAGAGCTATTTCCTTGTCTTCTATGGCTTTCTCCAAAGTGTCTACCAGGTCAGAAAGTGCCGTTTCAGTGGACTTTCCTTTTTGGTAGGCATGTTGCCTTACATGCAGAGGTTTGGGCCCTAGGTGGGCCTCTCTGATGTAAGAGTCAATCACCTTCTCCATAGTTTTGAGTAAGAAGGACATGAGACTAATAGGTCTGTAGGATTTGGGCTTGGATTTATCCTTATCCCCTCCTTTGGGTATAAAAGTGACCCTGACCTTAGTCCACGCTGACGGTATGTAGCCCCATGCGAGGCTGGCTCTAAAAATTTTTATCAGCGTCGGAAGTATCACCTCTTCCCCTTTTTGAAGTAATGCGGGGAAGATGCCATCTAGACCGCCCGATTTGAATGGCTTAAAGCTGTTGATAGCCCATTTCACTCGGGCGGGCCGTATGATACTTGAGGCAAGTTTCCAGTCCTCTACCTTTGGCCTTTTGGCTTGAGGTGTCCGGGCCTGGAGTTTGCCTCCATCTTGAATGCAGACCGAGTCGGGGAAGTGCACTTCGGCAAGGCGCCTTAATGTTTCTTCCGGTGACTTCGTGTAGGACCCATCTGCCTTCTTTAAAAGGCATAGATGGGAGTCAGGGGCTTTTGATAGGATCTTGTGGATCCGTGATGCCTGCGCAGTGCTTGCGATCTCTTCGCAGAATTTGCGCCAGGATTTCCTTCTAACCTTCCTGACTTCTTTGTTGAATTTTGTGAGCGTTTGCCTGTAAACATCCCAGCTCTTGTCCTTTTTGGCCCTTTTGAAAGAGGACCTGGCCTTAGGGCGGGGGTAGGTCTAAGTCATCACGCACTGCTTTGCTTTTGCACCGCTTTGCTTTCATTCATTTGCATGAGTTAGACGTACACCTATTCACGTCACCTGTCCGGTGGCGTGTCTGGCGAATGGCCTTGGGAGTAGCGCTAGTTTCGCCATGATCCCCAAGGCAAGGCTATATGATAATCCTTCCCGCGGTTGCTGCCTGTTATTGGTCTGGTTCCCTCAGAAACAGACGCAACAAAAACCTATGCCGAGCCACTTACATCCCAACCCAGCCGCATCCTTACCTATCCTCAGCTCCCTCCCTTCCCTGGAGGAGTAAACTTCGACTCCAAAAATCCCCAATCCACAGGTGTCACCCGACCCGTGCCTAGGGATGCATGGCCAAGGGGGTGCTTGGTCGCAAACGGAGGGGCCTCGATAATAGGCGACCTCGAGGTCTACCCAGCCTTCTCTCCGCATGCGGGGCTCTGCGGAGATGGACTTTTATTTCCCTAGCTGCTCGTGGGATCAAGAATGGATTTGAACTCTTCTCTTTACTTTACTCCAATTAAAAACTGATACTCAAAATTTACTAAATGATATTGATTCTCTTACATCAACCTCTGCTGAGGCCCTGGGATCTTCCGGTTCCAAAGGAATCTCAGAGGTTGATTCAGATGCTAGGGTCACGAACGATGGCTGTGCTGACCAGGGGGCCAACACCCCCGAGGCCGGCTGTGCCGTCCTAGTGACTCCAGTACGTGATCATGGCGGCGTTGGCCAGGATGCGAAAGCTCCCAGGGCCGACAATGTCAGTATAAGGTTTGCAGACGACAGTGGAGCAGGCCAGGAGGCTTCGGCCCCCACGGACGGTGACACTGAGCGTTCTGCCGAGCCTAAGAAAAAGAAAAAAAAGGAAAACAAGACTCCTTAGTGATTTGATTATCAACTGGCCACTTGAAATAATTTACTGATTACTTCTACGTCTTAATGACTTGTAATTCTTCAATATCCTGAGAGTCTTTGATAACATCACTTATATTTTGCGTTTTCAGCAGTTTTGGTTTTTAATTATAGTCCATTTTTGCGTTTTTAAATAAAAAGCTGTGTTTCAGCTTTCTACACAGAAATGATGTTCAAAAGGATGACAGAAATTCGTGAAAAACATTACATAGAACTTTTTTGGAAAATTTGATTCCCAATTTATAATAATCAGAATGGAAACGCTTGTATGTAGTTCTACGGAAAAAAATAAGACAAAATTGTCTAATTTTGTCCCAGTGACGTCAGTTCTATAAAACAAATGGGAACTACTCCAAATATGTATGCGAAAGAAGCTTCGATTGGTCAAGAAAAATTTATCACCAACTTTCTACAACTAAACGACTGCTTACGCAAAATCGACCTATAGACCTATGTAGATTGCCTATTTCCACTTGAATATTTGCCTACGTCGAGGAATATACTAAAAATATTTGCCTCATTGACCAACTGGGTCGATCAGTACCTCAGAGAATAAGGAATAAGAATATTGGTATATTTAGACGATTTTCTTCTGGCAAATCAGTCAGGATACTCCTTCAAGATCAAATACATTTTGCAACCAGCACTCTAGAATCCTTGGGTTAAATAATAAATTACAAAAAAAAACATTCGTTGCTCCCCAACAACAGATGCAATCTGACCTAGACCTAGTTCTGATTTGGGATAATCCACAAAATTTGATGCTGCTGCCGGTTTCAAAGAAAGAATCACTATACAAAAAAGGATCGCATACTGTAATGCGACAAACATCAAATCTAAGTCTAACTCATTATAACGACAAACTTTGCCAGGCTAGTGGTACCATATTTAACCTGGTAAGTGGTTTAGTAATACAGGTATTAACCTAGTACTGACACCAGTCTCTCTTCATAAAATATTGTACCTCCCACTATTAGCAAAATTTATGTTCATGTTGTGATTGAGAGAAATAAATAAAGCTTATTATTATTATTATTAAGCTTACGTACAGAAGTCCTTCTGAAAACTTCTAGAATTTTCAAAATCAATCCTTATTGAGGTTTCCCTAAAGGAGTTCCCACTGCCCCTAGAAGCCCCGGAGAGGCTTCTTCTTCTTCTTTGACCTTGGACTACATTGTGGTCAAGAGCATACCCATTAATAATAATAATTTAAAAAATAACTTGGCGGTTATATAACCTTCAAAATACCTCGGTATTTCACCCGACCGAAGTCGGTTGTTACATTCCGACCGACACACCAGGGTCAGGCTGGGAAGCCCAGCTAGGCAACAAGCAATTTTACGGAACCTGCAGCTCTGTAGAAGTGTCCTTGCACTTCAACAACAAAGAAATGTTAGCAGTCCTTTACCTCTTACGACATCAAGGTCACTCCCTGGAAGGCTCAACAGTTTCTATTCAGTCGGACAACAAAACCGTATTATCATATCTATGAAACCAAGGAGGAACTCGGTCAAAATCGCTGTTGCATCTCAGGTTTTTCACATTTAAAGCCTAAAGTTTGCAAACTTGACTGGTGATAAAGGTTTGGTAAAATAAACCTTAATGAGACACAATGAGGCGGGTCACCACACGAACGCGAAAGCGACTGCTGATGGAGGGGAGGGAAATAGAGTATGTTGGAAAGGGACAGATTACGCTACAACCAATCAGTGAATATAAAGTTCGCCACTCTCATAAAAAAATTCGCATACTGTAATTAGTTAGGCTTTGAATATGGTAAGTTATTTAGTAAGCGTTTTATTGTTTCGCTGTAATTACTAGTCATTTATTGAACTTTCACAAACTTTCGATTTCAGTTACGTTAACATATTTTTGCATAATAGTTAATAGCTACGTTGAAACATTAAATAGAGAGATGTATGAAGATGTAATTGTAAGCTGATTGTGGAGTAGTATGCAATAAAAGGTCTCATAACTTCATTAAACCATGAATCATTAAGCAAAAAAACAGGGATGATGTCCGACAAAATTCGGACATGACGATACGACACCAACTGGGTTACCACCATGTCTTAAAAGTATATTAAGGTAACCTTACTTTAGGAGAAACAGAGATAAAGCTTTATGAGAAAAAGGGATGACGCTCTACAAGTAACACCGAAGTAAGAGTATTTTAATTTCATTATGTTTTGGTAGTCGGCCAGCTGGTCGGTTTGGAGGAAGAAGAAGATGCCTTTATCCAAAGGGTAAGGCGATGAAAAAATTTGGGAAGATGAAAAAATGTGTTAAAATCATGTGACTTGATAATTGTAAAAGGTTACAATAAAATCACTTTTCACATTCAATGGTTATTTTAAAAGTTATGCGTCATAAAATAAATGTTTTGTTTGTTGTTATTTTGAATTTTTATGAAATTAACAAATAGAACTTGGTTTTTATTTGATTACGTAATGATTCCAATTTTTTATTGCAACTAATTGGTCTAAGAGGACTTCGATGCGACTTGGACTTGGATTGGCTTGTTAGAAAAGTAAACATATCGCTGAGGAACCCTCTCTGTAAACTGACTGAAAGGGAAACTTGATTCACAGTATCTGAAGGGGACGGATGAGACACTTTTTTGCAGAAAATTAAGTGTTATGCTTCTAGCATCGTCGCTTAATTAAAAAGTAAACTTGATTACGAATAGTTAGGCACTGAGCAGCTGTAGTGTTATTTTGACATGTCTCGTTCGTCTGTACATAGTATTATTTTGACCAATATGAATAGTTTAGTCGTATTATTTAAGTGCCTTTGATCACTTCGTTATGTATGTACTTAGTGACAAATATCATAAGAAATAAATATTGTTCGATTTACTTGAAACTTGCTAATAATGCTTTTCAATACAATTCTATTCTATTCTATTCTATTCTTGTGCATATATGGCTCTGTCCTTTTAAGGTAAGACAATTTTGTGAGAAACTTATTTTCTTATTTTTTTTTTCTTAATGATACAGATAAAGTAAGAAAAAATGGACGAGTGATTTATAAGTCGGGGCATTCTTAGTTTTGTTCTTAAAAAAGTCATAGTATTGTGGTCTTATTTCCACAATTTAAAAGAAGCGGCAATAGTATTGATGTCATTTGGTATTTCATATGAGAAAGAGTGGTGAGGACGCTTGCATTATTAAACTGGATATGTCGTACTCAAACATGCAATCGTTATCGTTACGAAGCCTTCATTCAAACAAACCATATATTTTCCTTTGCCTGAAATGGCCAGTAGTAACTTATTCAGTAGCTGCCCTGAAAGATGACGTAGTGTGAATTTCGTTTACAGACGCGTTGCTATGTTAGTATGTTGTGCGATATTAGAAGTAAAAAGGTGTGGATAACTTACTATGATTGAATGTCTTACTACGAAGAATTGATAAAATAACCAATTAAATAATTCTAAGAAATAAAATTTTGTTTATATTAATAATGGAGTCTGACGGTAAATTGTATGTTTCGGTTTAAATACGCATCACCCATTTTAGCTTTTCTGCCCTTTTTCACGGCCAGTCCACTTATTACTTTCGAACTACTGATAAGAATAGTAGAGATGGGTGGACTTTTTTAATTTAACGGTCATCAAATTCATCATGTTAGTAAAATTCCTTTGGATTTAGTATGACACGGTAAGGATACAGAATATTCGGAGAAACGAATCTTTATAATATTCCTAGAACGCTTGCAATTATACTAACAATATTATCGTAATAATAAAGAACATTACAACAAAACCCTCAATCTACACTAATATTATAAAGAGAAAAGATTTGTATTTTAGTATGTAACAAATAAATTTAAAAACTACTGGACCGATTTCAAAAATTCTTTCATCATTAGGATGCTACATTATCTCTGAGTAACATAGGCTACATAATTTTCCCGAATTCCGAAGGGAACGAAGTCCCGAGTGGAATGCTAGTAATTAATGTAATAACTGAAGGTATTATGTACTGTTTTTCTTACAATATTGTTGTCACGTATTGCATAGGAAACGGACGACGCAGTGGTTCATGCATAAGCCATTGGAGTGAATGCGATGGAGTGCGGGCCTTTGAATTTAGAATTATGGGGTAGGAAGCTATTCCATTTACATCGGTCTAGTTATTTGCTGTTTAAAATAAACATGTTGCTGTGAAGTAGCAGATACAGACTGCAGCACGTCAGATCACCCATTTGCCCTACGAAAGCCGACGCTATTACGAGTGAGCTAAGGGTGACGTAAAGGTTAATAGGTATAGTTTGATGTGCTGCCTAGCTTTAGGCTATTCTGTTTTTCTACAGGATCAGGTGTTCAGAGGGTCTGTAATGAGCTACTCTGGCTGATTACTTTAGCTTTAGAAGGGTCTAAGAATAAAATACTAAGGTAATCTAAATATATAAAACAAAGTCGTGTTAGTTACACCACTTACAACTCAAGATCGGCTGGACCGATTTCCATGGTTTTTGATTTATTGTATTTCTCTCCGTCCCGAATAGCAGAATAACTATTAAAAACATTGGAAAATTGACGGAAAAATTCCCACGGGAACGAAGTCCCGGGCGAAAAGCTAGTATGTTATAAAGTGAATAACTTTTACTGCCGTGTGACACTCACTGTATTATGGTTAAACTTAAGCTGGAGTTAGTTAAGGAGTCACAGAAGAATGGATACTAAAGTAAATACTAAGAGTAAAGTAGTATGTTGTTTGTAATTAACCGAATTTTAAGCCAAACTTTGTATCAAATGTTGAAGTTATTTATTACAACAATGTATTTGATACAAAGATTTTTTCTTTTTGGTTAAAGTTTTTCTATACAGCACACGTCTAACATGTTTTATATAAGACATTCTTTAGCGAAACATCAGAGAAAACGTGACATTTGGGAAATAGTGGGATGCCAGCCCACAAAAGAATTTTAATATGGGTCTTATAGGCGTTGGCTCCAACACACTTTGATTTATTACAGCCTAGCAAAAATGCCGCGTGATGTGATTTAGGAGTAGTTACCACTTCGGTAGATCTTTACAGTAAAAACCTAGAATCCTTATAACCAACTTCAAAAAAGTATAAGTTATTTTTGTATTTTTGTTACGTAACTTCACCAATAATAATTGTCGGCTGATTTTAAAAAATATTTTTTAGTTTGACAGAGTATATACTCTTGAGCTGATTTCATTATCGAAATTGATAAAGCGCTTTATGAAAAAATTACAAAAACGTTCACACATTTGTAAGACGTTATGGTGTTTGTTGTTATCTGACTGAAAGGTATTGTTGGCATTGAATTCGGTTGATACGTTTTTGACGTGGACAATTGTTTGATATCTTTCCTCTACTGTCTATTTGAAAGAAATCGAGATTCCCAAAACATAGTTAGAAATTGTACTATTAAACGAATCAGAGCGTTACACATAATTTACAATTTAAAACGGTTTCGTAACGTGAGTAAAACTATTTTAATTGTGGATTATATGATTGGAAATTGTTTTTTAACGTCTGAAAACTTCCATTAGTCTGTCATTATAGATGGATTTTCTTTGGAAATAACATCAATATCTACTTAGTGCTCTACCTATCCTTCGCAAGAATCTAAATGCTAGTGTATGTAACTTCTTGAAATGTACTAAAGTACAAGTGTTTTCTTTACTTAGTTTTCCTAGCTATACCGTTGTATTTTAAGCTATTGTATAGATTCTATCGCGGGCCTTGAGCGCGGGGACCGAATCCAGAAATTCCGTAACGAAAAAACCTAACGCTCCCCACTCTGACGGGCACGGAGGTGTGGCTTGAAGGCCGTGCATCGTCTAACGTCGTTTCAGTTCGGCAGTCTTCGACACGGTGTTTGTGTGCGTGCAACAATAATAATAATACTAATAATATAATATAATAATATAATTATAATAATAATAAAATAAAGTTGCTCCGATCCGGACGAAAATCGGTATCTGGGGGGTTTGGGGGTCGATGATTCCGAATATCACTTTTTCGATTCCACCATTTTCCAAGATGGCCGCCATACAAAGAGTGGTGAGGCGAGGCCGCAGGCCGAGCCGAACCACGACGCCACGCTGCGAGGCGAGGCCGTAGGCCGAGGCGAGCTGCGTAAAAAGCGAGGCCGAAGGCCGAGCTCCGCGTAGGGCGTAGCCCGGAGCGTCCCCCCCCCCCCCCAAAATCCAAGATGACCGCCATACAAGTTTAGATTCTAAAGGTGAGGCGAGGTCGAAGACCGAGCCGAACGCGCGAGGCGAGGCCGAAGGCCGAATCGGGGGGGGGGCCGAAGGCCGAACTCCGCGTAGGGCGAAGCCCGGAGCGTCCCCCCCCCTAATTAAAGATGGTAGCCATACAAATTTAGATTTTTAAGGTGGGGCAACGTCGCAGACCGAGCTGAACGCGCGAGCCGAGGCCGTAGGCCGAGGCGAGCTGCGTATAGGGCGAGGCCGAAGGCCGAGCTCCGCGTAGGGCGAAGCCCGAAGCGTCACCAAGCATATTACCCGCCGACCGACATCCGGGCTTTGCCCTTCGCGTCACGATTCCCCCAACTAAAATCCAAGATGGCGGATATGAAATTTTCGGGCATACCGACATGGGTGTCGTTTAATAGGTTTTCGGGGGTTCTGATTCCGAAAATGACATCCATTTTGAAATCCAAGATGGCGGACATGTATTTTTTGTAAAAAACCGTCATGAGTGTCGTTTAATAGGTTTTCGAGGGTGCTGATTGCGAAAATAACATCCATTTTAAAATCCAAGATGGCGGCCGTAAAAAACAAAAGAATGGTAAACTTTTTTGAAATTTTTACATAGCATTTTGTATCAACTTATGCAATTACATATAATTAAAAGTAGAGGGCTACCTTTATAATTGCATAAGTTGATACAAAATGCTATGCAATAGCTTTATCGCGGCAGTCCACGAGTGCAACACGTCTATTGAGTTTTCATGGGTATAAAGCGAGTGCGCGGCGTTTTTCATAATATTTGGCTGCGTAATGACGTCATAAATCCACACAATTTTATCTTTACCCTCGTTTTAAAATTAAAAAGCCGCTTTAAAGTGAACAGCCGTTGCGGGCTGTTAGGAGAACAAAATTCTGACAATATTGTTTATCGGCAAATTTGCTTCAGGCATAGACATAGAAAAAATAAGTTAAATACCACGCTTCAGGCAATCGTCGTTTGAATAGTTTTGCCAGAGCTTTTTTTTAAAAAAAAAAAACAGTCAAAGTGCATGTTTTCTATTGTCATCTTTGAGTATGTAGTATTTGTTTAATTGTCATAGGTAGGTAATAATTTTTTTTGTTTCATATTTACACTGTTTCATATTTACATTTTTTTTGATTTGTTAGTGATCGATCTGATTTTAAGAGTATATTAAATATTTGCATTGAAAATTCGAAACGAATTGTTTATTTACTACACTGTGTGTATAGTAAATAGTAGAACAGTAGTGATTTGTTATAAAATACTAACAATAGAATTTAATAAAAACTTTTTTTTAAATTGTGCTAGTGGGCAAAAATATGTTTTAGATAAAAAGAAGCGTTTTAGATAAAACGAAGGTTGCTTATAAATGGTTTTATGCAAAGTAAATTGTTTTGGTTTTTCAATAATAAAATCTCCTAGCTGCGCGTAGCACACAGTAAAAGTATTCGGAATTTTAAAGCTACGATTGATTAATTCACTTCATTCATGCTCCAACTACTCAAAAACAAACCTTCTGTAGGACATGTAAAGCAACATGAGATGCAGAAACATATAAAGTAATCATGAGATGTTTTATCTCATTTATTCACATTGATTCTATTACTTGAATGAGTCACACTATTTCTTACTTATTGAATCACCCAAGCATCTTCATTGAGTTATATCTCTAAGCTAGAGACATGAAGTAGTTCCTTTTGGAAAATTGCAGGAAGATAAGGAAGACAAGTCTCTATCGCTGGTAATTTCATCTATAAGGGTGACCACCCATAGTCTTTCTAGTATAAATTGTATGGGGAGTATAGTTAGAGGGAGAGTTGCAAACTGGAACCAAACTGAGATTTATGTGCCAAGTTTGTATCTTTATTCTAATATTTAATATCAGAATGCGTGTCGTATATCACAGTTACGGTGTTATGTGTTTTATAGAAGAATCTTTTATTTATTCATTGCTTGATCTTTCTAACATAGCATTGAATTTGTTAGCGAATAGAAAACTGGGTATTTTGTGTCAAAGCAAAAGATTTTAGCACGTTCGAGTAACCCCAAAACAAATAAGTTTTATTTAGAATTTCCCTTCCCTTTAGAGGTTTTAGTACACAAACGGATAATCCAGTTAACTTGTAAAACCGGTCGACAATTTCCTGAAAATAACTCGATAAAACTCGAATGTTTCGATACTAGGGTTTGAATTCACAGTTTGTTGTGTCGATATTACTCACATATATTGGTTGAGTTTTTAAAGTGTAAGTTCCTTACTCGATTACTGTGAACATAGAAAAGAGAAAAAAAAATCCTATTAGTTGATAAGTAGCCAAACAGCTACGACGATTTTAATTTCTTTCCGAATGCGCACGAATACAAACTAAGTATTTGAATTTCTCGAATTGTTAGATTTATCGCCTGCAATAATTTAAATTCTGAATTACGTATATACATACACACACGCTCACGCCTTTAATCCCTAACGGGGTAGGCAGAGCATTAGTGGTTTCAGAACTACTAGATGCCACGTTTGACACACATTACGAGGTTTATCAGATAGAACAAGTTGTATTATGATGAGAAGTGGTCAGCCTTTCTCCTATTATACAGCAAAACCATGAAATCCCTCTTACAGACTTTTACTGTATACCTGGGAAGAGTTGGTAGCTGGAAAATTCTAAGATTTTCTTTCACTCCCAGTCCAGCATGGAAGGTATTACGTACTTTATTATTATTTTGTTACAATTTCAGAAAAAAAAAGTAAGATCACTGCAATGTTAATAGTAACCATATAGTAACTGCAGCATTAAGACTTGCTTTAGAAAAATCTATCTTGTAATAAGAAGTCTTTTTATGAGTTTTGGCATTACATTTAGTTTATTCTAATTGGAACCTTAAACTTTGATGGATATTTAATTAGAACAGGCTGTACAGGCTAAATTATTGCTTCATTTGAAAACAATAAAATTTTTAGATATTTTTAAAAAGGCATTTACGATAAAATAAATACTTATATCGACAGTTAAATATATTTTCGCAGCACTATGCGCACAGGAAATACAATTGGGAGTTTTCGATCGGTGGCACATTTATCATTGCTCCGGGAGAAAAAATATTTTACATCGTCTTCCGAACCAAATAGTTCAGCTGTGTGAAATTGCTACGATAAGAAGCCAATAAAAAACCTTCCCGCCTGTTGTGATCAATGGAAACTGGCAGAAGCTTTGCATTGTTGAGTAGCTCCAATTTTTTGCTTTAATTAATCGTATTTTCGGACCGTATTCCAGAAAGTTTGTTGCATTTTATTTCATATTTATTTTAAATCAAATCTTTTGACATACGAATGTGTAATTTTGGTACTACACATTCGGATGACGAATGATTTACCACTCTAGGTATACCCAAATAGGCGCCAAAGTCACGAAAGCTACTTACACTGTAATAATAGTAGATAACTCTATCAAATATTGATTAACACTGTACACACGGGAGCACATCAGGTTATAGATGTTGACCTTGACTTCGCCCATATCTCGGTCGTAATAGCGCCTGATTTGGTAGTGCAAATGGATAACCTGATGTGCTGCTGTATGTACATAACAATATCTTTTTATTGGATTGGAAAACTGGATTTTGTCACAAGAAAACAACCAGTAAAGAGACACTTCTGTTTTATATTGGGTAATTTTAAATCCATACTAATATTATAAATGCGAAAGTAACTCTGTCTGTCTGTCTGTCTGTCTGTCGGTCTGTCTGTCTGTCTGTCCGTCTTTCACGCCTAAACTACTAAACCGATTTTGATGAAATTTGGTACAAAGATAGATTAGAGCCTGGGAAAGGACATAGGCTACATTTTATCCCACGGTTCGGCACGATATACCCTGTAGTCCACGCGGGCGGAAAGCTAGTTATACATATATGAAACTGAACAACAAGGAACTCATATGAAATTCTCTCAAAAAACTAGACTTCCCACACAAAGACAAATCAAAGACAAAGCTGATCGCACAAGTTCAATGGAGAGGAAATTTATGTTCCTTGAGGAAAGTTGTTTAGTTTCGTGGGCTGAATCAGATCCTTAATTTTTTGTGAAATAATTTAAAGTAACCCAATTTATATTTTTAAGTGTTCATTTTTTATTCATTCTACAAAGAAACACATCTGTCAACTTCGCTACCTATTACATAGAGGTAAGTACAAGTGGTTGGGTACTGGTGAAGTAGAGGTAGTGAAAAGTACTTGTCGCCTTTTTGCCTCACCTATGACAGGAATTTCACCTCTTGTGCCAAGTTCTAAAGTGTATTGTTGTTGTTGATCGTTTCCGTTGCATTGCTTTGGGTGCACAGTTGTCGAGCTCATACGTGTTCACTCTCTTACGAGTAGGTTGTTGGACCCATTTTCAATTCCCAGTTTCACTGCCGATGTTATTTGAATTTTACTGAAGGTTTTCAAAAAATATTATCTTTTTCTTTAAAAAAAATAATTTGATAGTAAACAGAAGACGCAAGACATAAATTCTATTTCTAACTTAAAATAATTTTCTAATAGACTTACCACCTTAGTTAAAATTTGTCATGATTATGCATGCATGTCAACTATTATTTATTTAAAAGTAAATCGTACGATCGATTAAAAATTATTTTAAATTCTTCTGCTGTCGTGTCGAAAACAAACACATAAAATTATTTAAAGTTGACACCATGTTATATTACGTACCCTGTAATAATACTTATAATGGATATTATTTAAACCAAACGATTACTCCATGCTGTTTTAATATAGCGGTATTGTTACGAACAATTGCATTCACAGGATGTGGTATCGAGGGACAACAAAAAAGCAAATCAAGAATTTTTATACAGAGATATGAGACGTATTACATAGACATAAGGTTCATAGAAATGTGGACTAGATAAAAGTAAGTACAATGGAATAAATCAGTGAATGAAACTGACCGTATCGCATCACTATTTATCAGGATTCACTCTTTGCAATGGGGTCTATCTTCCTCCTTGTAAAATAGTGCACTAGTGGCTCTTAAAAGCTTTGGCAGAGAGACACGAAGCTCTGAGGGTATTAACTATCTATTTATGTTACTCGCTCTCTAATTATCTCTTGAAAGGTACTAAGTATCGTAGGTTCTTCAACACATGCGGAGGTTTCTGTTTAAACTGAAAACTGAAACACATAGTAGTTGTGTTAAATCGAAAATTAGGAGCTCAATTTCGTCGCGCTCTTGTAACGGACAGAATAAATTAATATAGTTGACATTTGGGAATTCCCATCGTCAGAAGAGTATTCGTTGTTTGTGGCAAATGCACGTGTCGTGCCTGGAAAATTAAGAAAAAAAAGTGTATTCGTGTGGCTTTGGCTTTCCGCTTGAGGAGCTTTGTCAACCACTTCAATGCAACTAGGACTCAATGGTGAAATCCACGCTAGATCCAGCGGATAATGTCAAGTTTGACGAGATTATTGCCACACGTCTTAACGCTATTGTCCAGACAGCACTACCAACATTCCATGTAAGCTGGAGCCGCGCAGAATTATATACTTACCTACAACAGGCTACCACGGTGCCACGGCAAAAGGCATTGTGGCTTGCCACGAGCATTAACAATTTCGTTACCTCATATTTCAGGTGCAGGTGAAGTGGGTAACCAACAAAAAGCAAAACGAAAATAAACAGTAAAAAATAAGGAATTTATTTTGGTAAAATAACATGAAAAAATTGTTTTTGTTGCGATTTCCTAGTAGCATTAGTAAAACGTAGAGTTAATCAAGGAAAGATCAATCTTTTTGTTTGATGTTAACTCAAATTTCAATTACTAAATTATTTCTCTTATCACGCTCAAATTACATGTTAAAGACCATTTATTTCAATATTTCCATAAGAACACCATTATACGTATACGTATATTGCTATTCTAATTCCAGTTTAAGGCAGTAAGGGCTCGCAGCACGTTTTTAATATCCATTTAACCCCCTGCAATTATAAGTATAATGATAGGCTGCAGCCTGTCTTTATTAAGAAGAAACTGCCATGGAGCAGAGCTACAATTTTATGTAACTGCTACTTTGTTTCATATTAATATTGTTTATTTACATTGCTAGTAATTACAATCATAATTGAATAGGGCAGATATGAGTTCAAAGTAAAAGCTGTTAACATTTCAATTATAGAATATCTTAAGGCAATGTAACTAACATTGCATTGGTGTCATATCCATTTTAATTTTCTTGGGTTTCGTAGAATAAAGTATAGTTCTTCGTATAGTAAATAGGCATTAAGTCTCTTCTTTTCACTTAACCAAAAATAACCTATTACCAACGGATACTTTTTGATCGAAAGCGGCAGAACATATTCTGAATTTCATTAATTCCAATAATAAAGAAAAAAAAACCGTTTTTAGATACAACAAAAGAATTCCATCAACCAGCAACAATCCAAAGTGTACAATCAATAAATTTAAACGAATAAATCAGAAAAGTGATTCAAGCGAGCAAGGATATCGAGTCACATAAAATTGAAAAAGATTTTTTTTTCTTACCAATTTAAAGCAATGAATTGTTTGTTAAACAATTTATGCATGTAAACTCTTTATTGCAAACTCTTACAGACTAATAGAAAAAAAATCTCCTATTTGTAAAGGCGGACTTATATCTTCCAGTCTACTTTAGTTATGGTAAGAGAGAAACAGGTGTGGTGCAGTCTACAACGCAATAATGTGTGCATTACATGAACCTATTCTATTATGTACAATAATTAGTATAATTATAAGATAAAATAATCTACTATATAAAAATAAGTCGGGTTTTCCTTCCTGACGCTATAACTCCAGAACGCACGAACCGATTTCCACGGTTTTGCATTCGTTGGAAAGGTCTCGGGCTCCGTGAGGTTTATAGGATACTTTTTATTTAAAAAAAAATTAGGACGCAGGCGGAACAGCGGGCGGAACGCTAGTAATAATATATAACATATCAATATATTGCATAATCTAACACACAATATTCTATTAAATATTGAGACGTATTTACCTACTTGAACAGTAAACATACCAGCCTACATAAAATCTTAAACCAAACTCTTTTCATGGATAGTCCACAAATATTCGTAGCTCCTGGCTAAAGGACTGCTGTAAGATGCAGCTTGTTTCAGTACAAGTACAGGACTTAATGGCTCCAGCGCGGCGGCGGCACGGGTGCGGGGAATGTTCTGTTGAGCTCATCTCCCGTAATAGGCCCAGAAGCACCTGAACAATCGAGTTACCTTAGATGTGAAACACTTATACACTTTCTAACTGGCTCGAAGCACTGATTTTTTTTATCAGAGGTGTAGCGAGGTTTTGACTTAAAGCTGTTAAAATATTTTTTCTTAGTAGTAAGATGAGGCAAGTAGCCTTGTTGCGTTCGTCACGAATAATATTCTCTTATCATGTGGGTGTACTGAAAATCGACCAAGTGAATATTGGAAGATGGGAATTATCGTTTTTCCCGACTATTTTAACTACGAAGTATATTGGGTGGGATCTGTTACAGTAATAATTAAGAGATAGTTAAAGACTATTTTAACTTCTTTCCGTTGGTTTCGTATGTTCAGTAGTACCCCGTTAAGAAACTTATACAATATACATTTTTATTTTATTTTATTATGAGATGGGTTAACTTTGACCCCAATCTTGACCAAGGTCATAGATGAGGTCGACGATGGAGCGAGTTAACCCAGAAAATGCCAATTAAGGCACTGGTACTCCCACGCGCCGACGGAACACAGCAAGCAATTTGGCGTCGGACTTCGGTAGGAGGGTGGTCGCGAACCAGACGGCCCTTTACAGAGCCTACCACACCGCATGAGACCATAAGACTCCACCTCAGATTGAAAACAAACTGCCTAAGATGGATTACTGGGAGGCAGGTCTCATTTTTGTTTTCTTTGTTTCCAGTCTTACACCCACGGAAAGAGATGGGGTGGTGTTATTCTCAACCGATCACCACACGGCGTAATAAAAGCTTTCTTTCGATATGAAACTGAATGTGAAAAAAATATAGGTACAAAGCATTGCTGCGATACGCTCTGTATATAAACTAATAATAGAAAGGCAATGTTTGCTTGAAATATTGATATATTCCAATGTCCCAACTACAAATTGCATATATTAACGTCGAAATGATTACACACATGTCTATCGCAGGAAGTGAATATAATCCCGCAAAACACAGGGTGTATTGTATCGTCAATAAAACGCTGATTATCATTATTCAGCGAGCATTGACACGGTTATATGGATGCGTGTTACACTGCGTAGTAATCCTAAGCTCATCTGAAACGGACTAGTATTTTTTTTCCAGAAAGTTCTTGATAGTTTAGCACTTGATAGTGGTGATTGGTAGAAACTGCGGACCTATGAATTAGACTTTAAATTAGATCAAATTAAGAAAATAAGTAATTAACATTTGCATTTGATTACTCATAACTATCAAACGGCTGAACCGATCACGGCTGTCAGCTTTTGAACAAAAAAAATAGAATCGAAATTGGTCCATTTGTTTAGGAGCTACGATGCCACATACACGGACACACATATAAATAAACAGACAAACAATATACAGATACACACGTCAAACTTATAACACCCTTCTTTTTTGTCGAGGGTTAAAATTTAAGGATGAGAATCAGCCCACTAAACTGAGCAACATTCCCCAAGGAACATGGGTCGTCAAAATAGATATACAGGGCTTTAGGTATCTCTATTGCAACCTCTCGGGTGGTAAATCAGTCCATGAAACTGAACAACTTTCCCCCACTAATAGTTCAAAATACGAAAAAAAATTTTTTGAGTTATGACAATTTTTGACAAACTTCATCAGCATGTAGCGCATTTTGTATGGGAGATCAATATATTTTTTTTCGTATTTTGACCTATATTCCTTGGGGAAGTTGTTCAGTTTCATGGACTGATTAACCAACCGAGAGGTTGAAAGAGATTTACCTAAAGCCCTGTATGTAAAAAAAATCTTCTCTTCGCACAACATTAGCTGATAAAGGTTTGTATGGGAAGTCCACCTTTTTTTAAAATTTCGTACTTATCGGGTTCCTTGGGGAAAATTGTTCAACTTCATGGGAAGAATCACCCCATAAAGTTTCGCTAGCTAACTTAAAATCCCATATAAAAGAAAAAAAATTCGGTTTCTCCAGACGTTGTGTTTGTCAGAGATCATTTCGTTCGTCTACTTTTAGGTCCAATTTCACCATACTCTGTTAGTTAAGTTAATCCACGATTAAGAAGTTTATCAGACAAAACGTCAAACAAAAAGTATGAAAATGACATTCTGCTAATCGTCTGTAAAATAACTAACAGAGTATGGTGAAATTGGGTCTAAGGATATTAAAAAGTCACAGAAATGTTAATTTGATTGTCATCTTGTCCTGTTCTTGCAGGAGCAACAGATTGTCATTAGTTCTTGCACATTTTGACAAGTTTCGACAGTACTTTTATCTTCCACATTTTGACAAGTTTTTTATATTTGAAAAATATCGCAAACGGAGCGAGTCCATCATTTTATTGTGTGATTACAAGTGGATATTTGTAGGAATCATCAAAGTGTCTCCTGTTGCGACAAAAAACAGTCGCAATCTGTTTTTGAGGAGTGTTACACTTCGGTGTGTAAAGCAGCTGATAAGGGTAAACAAGTTATTAAATAGGACACGGCGGGGCGCGGCGCCTCTCTCATTATGGGCCCATGGCGCCATCGCGACGCTGTCACGGTACACCATGAGTTATCGTTATCACCGGGGACTAGATCATTGAATTTTATTAATAACTCTCTAGTAACCGTAGGTGGCGCTTGCTTATAGTCCGGAAAAAAGGTTATCAAGTTAAAATTTGAAAAATTTAGTTACATTCTTCAGTACATACATACATATATAAACTGTCGACTTATATCCCTGTTGGGGTAGAGAGAGCATCGTGTGGTACGTGGTTTAGATGGAAGAGGGTGTAGTGGTAATAGTCAATTAGACAACCATTTGCACACAGTAAAACAATTACGTCACATTATTATGATTTGATTGTTGGCTGTTTGTGTACGTCTTATTAATAAAATAAATAAACATCCCAATAACAGTATGCCTGAAAAGAGTTAGCAGCTGGCATATTCAACAAAAAAATATTTTAATTTCTATTCCAGCGTGGAAGATTTTCAGAACTTACAATTTTTATTAATTTTATTACATTTATAGCATCCATAAAGGAAAAGTAACTTTTTTCACGTAAAACGGATTTAATGAGTAAATAAGCTAGTTCAATGGACATGCATTAGGCAAAATATACAAAGTTTCCCGGTTCTCATAGGAACGAAGCTCAAAGCTAGTTCGTTAATGAAAATGTTTCCCTGTGCGAATTGATATGTTTCAAATTAAATTCATATAACTAGAAATGAAAACGGTTAAATCATCGGAAATAGCTGTCCCAGCAAAATAAATAAAATGGTGTTTACATTTCCTCTCGGGAAATATCTTTGAAAAAAATCTGACTTAGCAAGCTTTACTTCAAATGTTTTCTCGAAGCAAAAGGCACGTATTGTCAATAAGGGAATTTCCCTTCGAGATTTTTTTCAACCAATACTTAATGCAAACAAGGGTGCAGGCGTTCAGCCTGAAGACCTTGTTAACAACTTATTTGTTTAATGTATTTCAGAATCGTTCAATTTAAATTGATATTTCGAGTGCAATTCACAAAAACGTTTCAGATTTTTTTTTTAACGATTTCGATTAAACGATTTCGAATAATGTTTCAGTTTCTTCGTTTCTACTTCATAGAAACTGAAGCATACTTACACAAGTAGCTTTGTTACCAGGGAAAATAGATCACTTAGCAGTGAATATTGTTGGACAATATCGTCTATGACTCCACAGCTGATGAAACATGAGTCATAGACTTGTCAGTATCTATTTAGACTACAATACACTTAAACCATCGAGTCCCTGACTGACTCTAACAGTACGCCTAGGAAGAGCTGGAAACTGACCCCAACCATATAGAGTGATGTATGGTACAGTACCTGTTGACATGCTCCTACATTGAAACGGAAAACCTACTCCGTCTACTTTCATAGCAAGCTTGCAACACTTCTTACCTTGAAAGCCAACACTCAAACCTTATGAACACCCATCATCACACTCTTACACATACACACGCACACACACATACACACACCCACACACACACTCACACACACACACACACACACACACACACACACACACATACTCACACACACACATGTACTCCAACACCAACATGTGCAACTGCGATTTTATAGCCCAACTTAGATTCAATGGCTGTAGCCTTAAGCCAAGAAATGTCTGTACTGTGTCGAAATTGTGACTCAAGTTGTAAAGCAGACACTTATAGCACAGGTTTTTATTAAACCTATTTTAAGTGGCTGCTGTCCCTAATAATATAGCTCAGTGGACAAACCTTGTAAAATATTTTAATGTGCTGGCTATCTTTGTAGTGTCAAATAAACTTATTATTTATTTATTTTATTAGTCAAGAGCAGGTCACGCTTTACACTACCAGTTTAAGCTGAGCTCTGATTTATACTGCGCGCCATACAATGCAGGGCCGGTCCAAAGTCCAAAGTGTCAAGCTTGACGTGCTCTTTAGTGTACATTTATCTTCAGCTGCCAGTCCGGCATGATGACGACAAAATAATTAAAGTACTTCACTTGAAATATGAAATGAAATTGTACAGCCGGATTCTTATTTTTTTTTTTTTACCAGCCCATATACGTCCCCACCGAGGGGCACGGGCCTCCCTTCGAAACACGAAGGGGATTTAGGCCATAATTAACATAAACTAATGTTGGCCGGATTCTTATATTTAAATAAAATAAATATAAAGTGAAAATGTTGTTACTTCATTCCACGGTGTAGCTGGCTGACAGTGATATATTGCTCAATACTGAAAAAAGAATTTAACCGGAAAATTCGCTGACCTAGATTATGAGCCAACCGTGATGTTCCGCATTATTACATTTCTCTATATTGTTTTTTTATTGATACCTTTAAACATTTTTAAGTGGAGTTTTTTGACCGGAAAAAATTAAATGGATAAGAATTAAATTTAAGCGTATGCTACCAATAAGTTAGGATACCAGTATTTTAGAGAGTGATTCTACTCATGTAACTGAATATCTTTCTCCAAGAAACTCTCATGAAACTCTCAAAATAAAAAAATCGGCTTTAATATAAGACACTACATTAAGACACTTTTTGCGCAAGTTATACTTATGGCAACGTAAATATATTTTTTTATATTTTGACCTAATATTCCTTTAGAGAATTTGTTAAGTTTAGTCAGCCACGCAGGCAAGTAGGGACTTGGGATTCCATGTTGCTAAATTCTTGGGATTCCATGTTGGGGACCCATGTTGCTAAAGTAGAAAGTGTATGAACTGGAAAAGATGGAAGATGTAAGAAAGTTGTTGAGTATAAACTATCCTGCTATTAAAACTAAGGAGAAAAATAAAGATCGACTGAAAACAAGTGATCTAAATATTCAAATATCTAATTCTAACAAATGTACGTTGATAAATCTATGATTTCAAACATCCCAAATTCATTGAAATACATGTATGCGTTTGATTGGCTATAAATACACACATCAACACGGTCTAGGGATATTGCACGATTTTTCATACAAAAAGGCCTGTTTGAGAAGCTACAAAAGCATACTCGAGGTAATGGAGGGCTATAATTTTCAGACGAGCAAGTGCTAAATCTGAATTTTCAATTCTAGTCAATAAATTTAGTTTTACTTAAAAATTGTGAAAACGTGATGGAAACGAAAATGAAAATGCACTTTTTGCCTGCTTTTTGTATGAAAATGGTCGAATTTACGCAATTTTTTTTTCATTTTCGTCACGCTTTCACAAATTTCAAGTAAAACAAAATTTATTGACTAGAATTGAAAATTCAGATTTAGCACTTGCTCGTCTGAAAAATGTATCTCAAGTATGCGTTTGTAGCTTTTCAAACAGACCTCTTTTGTATGAAAAATCGTGCAATATCCCTAGACCGTGTTGATGTGTACGTAGTTTAATTTGAATATTTCGATTTAGTTTTAATTTAACAAATTCAAAATGGTACTGAAATCTTTGACAGGATGCGGTGTACAAAAACAAATAGAAATTATAAATATATGGGCATGTTAAAAGCGGGGATTTCGGGCGGTTTGATTCATAAATTCCAATCCTCTTTTGTTGAAAATAAAAGGCTTACTTGAAAATGGTTTGCAGTCAGCAAAACCGTTTATCCTTACAAAAAAACAATGCTAAAGAGACTCAGATTTAAAAATGTATAAGTTTGTATTCCAACTCAACCAAACTTGTTTTTTCTTAACATTAGCTGCTATACCTTCTGCTATGCTATAAGTATAACATTAGCTGCTATGCTTATACCTTCTACGTACGCTTCGCTACATAAAGTGAATGTTTCGGTAAATACTAGAATATTTGCCTTTGCTCTTGTAGTAATTTCCAAACATCATTTACCTATTCGTTAATATATTTTTAACCCCCGAAGACAAAAGGCATAGTATTATAAGTTTGACGTGTGTATTTGTGTGTCTGTCTAGCGTCGTATAGCTCCTAAACGAATGGACGGATTTTGATGCGGTTTTTTTGTTTGAAAGCTATATATTATCAAAGTGGTACAGCCGTTTAAAAGTTATAAGCTTTGAAAGCTATGAAAATATAAGCTATCAAAGGAGATACAATTTTTTTTGAAATTTGGAGTTATCTTACGTGTTGTTCACAAAAGTAAAATGTAAGCAAAATGTGGAAACATTTATTGAACAATGTCAGTTTAACTCACGTTATATTACTCTTAGAATTACGTATGTTGATTTTAGAATTACGTGTAACACTAAGGAATCATTTAGTAAGTAGTAAAATCGTAAAACTGTCCAATGGTCCACAATAGGAATATAGACTTGTATAGTATAACAGACCCCAAGAATTGAATAGGATGTCCGTAGCGCAGTCCACACACAAGATGGCGGTAAATCCGAGGGTAGTCGTGATAGCTAGTCACAGGCGCCAGTATTCGTCTCAAATTATAACAAATGGGGCCATACATCACGCGCTGGCTTAGAGGGACGCGACAGGGCTGCTCTACTTCTTGTAGGTACCTGAGTTAGACAGGGTTAGCTAAGACTGAAAAGTGAGGAAGGCTTTGAAACAGTTTTGCTGAGTTGTAAGATATAATATAATAGGTAAGACATTAAAAACATCTTACTTATTCAGATTTTATAAAATGTTTTCTACACTAATATTATAAAGAGGAAAGATTTGTACCTATTTTTGTATGTTTGTAATGAATAGGCTCCGAAACTACTGGACCGATTTCAAAAATTCTTTCACCATTAGGATGCTACATTATTCCTGAGTAACATAGGCTACATAATTTTCCCGAAGTCCCACGGGAACGAAGTCCCGAGCGGGATGCTAGTGTTTAATAATGCAGGTAGTTTTTAAACATATTGCCTGTAAAACAACAAGGAACTTGAAAGATCATACTTTGTCCTCTTGTAAGGGTATGCAAGAATCTTATATAGTGTTGTGAATAGTATGATTTCGTTTTCCGTTTCATGTTTGACTCCATCGAACTATCGCTGTTACCGCCTCGAGTTCTATTTTTGGTTCTTGACTAGTATTTCTCTTAAACAGATAAAAAACATTGCCATGTAAATGAAGAATGGTAAAAATCATATCTGAAAAATTCGTCTAATACCTAAAAGGATGCTTAACCCACACCCTTGACAATGAGTAGTAGTCACATCCCTATCGTAGAAAAGCAGGTGAGTGGTGAGCAGCAATCATTACAGGTAGCATGGTAGAGTTTGCCCTTTTAACGACCCTGTCTTGTGGGTCCCTGGGGCCCACGCTATGGCCCCGTAATTTATACCGTCACCAGGGAGGAACTTTAATTGCCACGAGCATAGAAAGAAATGTGGGTCAAATACTTTCGCGATATTAATTGAAAATAGAATATGGACGTGATGTGAAAGTGAAGGAATTTAATTGAATTTCATTCTCACATATTGTTCTGGAATATTACTTTCTAGTTATTCTAGTCCTTTGTTTGAATTCTTTGTTGTCGATAATCACACTATCACGCTAATATTGTAAAGGCGAAAGTTTGTCAGTGTGTGTGTTTGCATGCTTGTTACTAAGAAGTCTTTTTTAAGCTTTTATATTTTTTGGTGTGGAGGTAGCTGACGGTCTGAATTTACATATAGGCTACAAAATTTTCCTGAAATCCCACGGGAACGAAGTCCCGGGCGGAAAGCTTGTTACTTTATATTTTCAATTACCACACGCGCGCACTCTGTGCTGTTGTGATAAGAGGGTTTTTGCAGTGAAAATGGAGTTACTTGATGCGCTGGCCTCTGTGCGTATTCTCAAGCGATCATCATGGAAACACTTGACGCCACCGTTGCCAAATATGTTATTAATAACGAAACACAAGCATAATGGTAATAAATTATCAGCTTTTCAATCACAAACCCTCGAGATTCTTATACTGCATCTGTGGCTAGTAAAAACTACATAGTATTATCGTAGAATGTCACAGTAATAAGAGCAGATAACCTACATTTGTACATAAATATCGATAAAGAAACAGCAAAACGCAATTCACAATTCGCTCACCACAACTTCGTGCAAGGCTCGAGAGTGTAGCACAAAAGCCACTTGTATAAAACAGGATAAAAGTGAGTTGGTGTGGAAACGGGCGACGGGAGCACATACGAGTATAGACATAGAAAGGCCAGCCAAACAGAAACAGTTTGAGAACTAGCTTCCGCGCTGCGTTACAACTACAACTTGTTTTCACTCCCTCTGCTCCATTGAGTTGAGTAAAGTCTTGGTTAAAAAATAGATTATTTTATATAAGTTATAGGTAGGTACTACTTAACTTAAAAACTTCTTATGCTTAATCGTTAAAAGATTATTCCTGATTTTAGATAGAGAGATTTCTTGAAAAGTCTAACACCAGATTTAGTCATTCGTTAGTTGATCAATGATTTTCATTACTCGTTTACACTATAAGGAGAGGAGTGAAGAAAATAAGGAGTTATAAAATAACATATTAATGACCGAGAAAGGTCTATACTCACGTTTGCGTTTTCAAACAAGCAAACGTGGCACTAAGCGTATTTATTTCTCTATGGTTTTATTAATATTCGTCTTTGCATTGATAGCTTATAAAGTAAACATTGCGAATGTGTTCGTAGAACTAGTTTTAAAATATATAAACAAAACATAATCTCGGCATGTCAAACAACTTGCCAGAGGACTTGTGCATACGTTATCAGATGCTGAAACCAGTTACCATGGTAACGAAGCTCTAAGACGAGGAATCTTGCGACATGTAATCACGTAAGCACGCCCCTCGCATGCAGCGGCGGCGGCGGTGTACCATATCACATTTTCCAACTCATAAAACTAAGTGGATTTGGCGACATTTCAATAACTTTATCACAGCACCCCGTTGCGGTAAAGGTGTTTGGTGTAAAAGCGTTACGGGTGTAGAGAAAATACGACGTTGAGACTGTTTAATGGGACTGGCTGGATTCTTTGAGAGAGAGGATTGTGGTGAAAATATTAGGATAAATAAAAAAAGTTGTATATTGTAGCTCAGTAGTGGAGATATTTCTGTATAATAAAGTTGTTATGAAGAATTTTGCACTGTGAAAGATTAAGGTATGATATAAGGGTCAGTGATTTTATCGATTACTTTCGATAAAACTTTGAATCTTCAAGTTCATCACAATCGTGTCACTTCATTTACAAAATGTATGGTCTATACAAGGTCTAATCTAACTAATCAATTCAAAATTTTACAAGTTTTTCCGTATGCTTATTTAAAATCATAGGTTTTTATAGTAAAGTAAGTAATATTCGCGCTGTGCAAAATTGATGTTCACTTTATTGCATTTTCCGCAATATTATGTACGTGATCACATCCGTTAATGTGTTGAAAGAGCTTTTAAATTTGAATAATAGTAGCAATATGCATACGTTATGCAACGAGTACGTATATGATGCTCTGATTATACAGGGTGACTTTTAAATCACGGGTCATATGTCTCTTACGTAATCTGGCTAAATTATAAAACATAAAAAAAAAGTTTTTTGAAACTATGGTTTTCAACAAAACCTTAATTATACTTATATCATAATAATAATCACAATACTCAGCAGTCAAGGCTATAAAGTTATTCAATTCAAGTAAGAATTTTATCTGAAATAGGATCTGGCTAGAGAATCTGTGATTACTTTTAGGCAAACAATAATGTACTTAATACAAGGTATTTCAAAAAAAAACAAAAAATAATAATTCCAAATTTAATTTTAAAAGTGAAATAGTCGCAACTATAGTAATCAGTTGCACGGTTTGACATCTTTCAAAATGAAAGTTTCATATAATTAATATTACATACTTGTTATATTTGTAATAGAGCTGCGCAATAAGCTAAATTTTAATTAATTTTGAATTATCTTTATTTTTTGAAACACCTTGTATATGTAGTTTTTCTTTATCTTCAAATCATGATTAATACTAAGGAATAAATTGATTTAATGAAATTAGAGTGTATTAATAATTTCATTTTAATTTATCAATGTTTTTCCAATTGCTATTTAAATAAGTATTGTTTTACTTTTGCGACGCATTCTTAACTCGAAGCAGCAATGTCGGTCACGGAGGAAAATCGAAGCAAATTATTAACAATTGCCTGCTGATATTTATTCAATCTTACCACTCTAACTTTTGCTGCTGTTACAAAAAACAATTTAACTATTTTACATTTGACTTGAGAAAAAAGCTGAAGTATCAGACATAAAACTTAAGCCCAATAACGACTTCAAATTGATTCCTGTTACCCAGGCTATATTCTTCAACTTACCTTACTTTCCTATTAAATTATTCCCGGCCCAAGCTCTCAAAACTTCTTTTTGCAATAACATGCAAATCCTCAAGATGCGCCCCCTGTAGACTAGTTTCTATTGAAATAATGAACTCAATCTTCTTACCTAGCTAACTGAAGAATATGATCTACTCGTACAGTCTTCTTTTTAAGAATCTAACATTAGTAATAGAAGTTATGATATGCCAATGTTCTCAACGGATAGAAGCTTCCACATAAAGAAAATTTTGCAGATAGTTTGCCTCTGGCTTGGATGGCAAATCCTTTAGTACCTAGAAAGATATAATAAGATATTGAATCTATATAAAACCTATGTTTAAATTTCTTTATTTTGTTGTCACGAGTCACATAAGAACATTCACTGCATCTTTTGATTTACAGAATATGTTATACATATATAATAACGCTCACGCCTGTAATCCCTAACAGGGTGGGCAGGGCAGAATCCCAGCCGATGCAAATATTTGTGTAAAAAGCAGATGTTAGCTGTTCTCGGGTCATGGGTGTTTGTGTCTGTCTTTCTGTATGTTCCAAAGGACCTACAACAAAAGAGAAAACCTTAGTGTGGGCTTTTGAGTGTGTAGCGTTTAAAAGAAAAACTTACAAAAAACTATGTTTATATTATAATGCTCAGTTGCAGAAATGTTGATTAATGTAAAAGCTGCTTTAAATTTAAAGCCGTCCTTGTTTACATCAATGAAATGGAAAGTGACAGAATGATATTTAAAGTTGTTTTAACTTTAATGGACGTATCTGCACCTGGGTGTTAGCTCTAATACTCAGCTTATTGATCGATGTAGGTAAGAAAACCAAAATCACCAAAGTTTTCCAATTAGAAAGTGTTGCAAAGTTCTGTAAATTGTTTAATATTAATTTAACTTGCAGTATTAGGACTTTAATTACTAATTAGGCAGTTGTTGAAAGAACTTAAACGGAACTTTATAGTTACTTGAACCCTTATTTTTAACTGAATAAACAAATGTTAAACAAATGTCTACTGCTCTATATGTTAAGTAAAAACATATGTTTTTGTCGATATATTGTTCGATTATGTGAAATCTATCTATACTTCAAAAATTAAAAATTATTCACCCCCAAAACTCGATTCCTTATAACTTTTAAACGGCTGAACCATTGTATTGTTGAAAATATAGCTGAGAAATCATATCGATTACGTCAGCTTTCAAACAAAAAAACCGCATCGAAATTGGTCTAATTCATTTAGGAGCAAAGATGCCACAGACATAATGAATGAATGAATGAATGAATTGTTTATTTCTGCACACAAAAAAAACTTACATCACTACATTGTATTGAATTAATGGATTCAAAAATTGAAATTAAAAATTAAAGCATATAAAAACATAAAAAAAAAAAAAAAGTAAATGATTAATCTTACATAAATAAAATACACACAAATACAGACACACAAATACATAGATATACACGTCAAACTTATAAAACCCTTCTTTTTTAAAACTCAATAAAGGGCTCGCTAAGATGGTGAGACCAATCACGCCAATAATGTCATAACACTTTTAAAAAAGTTTTTTTTTAAATCTGATTTAACAAAATAAATAAATTTAAAAAAGTTGAGCTCGCAATAAAGCTGGAGATGAAATAAAATAATTAACAACATACACATTGACCTTCCCTTTAATAATAGGTATTTACCTATGAAATTGCCGATTTGTTCTCAAGCTTTATTTTATTCATAATTTATTTGATTTAACAGTTATTACTAAAATTGTTTTCTTATTTAAAACCTTGGCCATATAACGGAAATATTGGTCAAATTAATACATATTTACTTCAGATTTATTTGCTGAAAAAGAAGCTCAAATATAGCTCGTTTCATCCGTTCCTGTTTCATTGCTTATTTTTGCTGTACCGTTGTTACAGTTACAACTTTCAATAAACTAAGTATGATGAAAATTAACTTAATGTTGTCCAAACCTTCCCACAAAATTTTGCTAAATTTGGATTTCGCATTCCCGAGAAAAATCCAAAAACGTTAGTATGGAAAATTCAGTTTTCCAAAAATATTGTATGAAAAACGGCAATTTCATAGGTAAAGACCTATTATTTCCTTTTAACCTGACCGAACATTGACACAAAACTATTAACTGATGCGAACTGAAATCAGCGTTTAAATAAAAAAAAGGAATTTGTATATCTGCAATTTCCATCCATACACTCCATGCACTCACGCCAATAATCCCTGTCGGGGTAGGCAGAGCACCGTGTGGCTCTAGAACGCTACGTTTGACATACGTTTTGAGGGATATTTGATGGAACATTAGTAAATCCTTGCGTCCAACAAACTGGCTTCTGTAGTATGCATAGGAAGAGTTGGCAGCTGGCATATTTTAAGTTTTTTCTTCACTTCCAGCCCAGCAAGGAAGCTATTGTCAACTTCTCGTCAATAATTAAACGCAAAAGTTCCAATTTCAAATTGGTTCTTTTTCAAATGCTCTAATCAGAAGATGGCATCCATTCTAGTTAGTGCGACCCATTAGCAAATCGAGTGAGGGAGTGCGGATTTAATTCTACGACAATAATGGATACAAACGTCGTCGTCTTCCCCTTCTGCCTTCATGTACGGAATTACCCATGGAAATTATTTTCGAAGCACTCCACTCGATTGATTTGAGAGAAAAATTGTAAAAGCATTTTGAAAAGGGACAATGGAGATGCAAAATTTGCTACTCAAGAGGGTTACAAGTACAAGTACAGTCAAGTGCATTAAGAAAACAAAGTAGTCTGCTGTTATGTTAAGTGTACTTACTTATAATTTTAAAAAAACGGGTTTAATACTCAATATTTTAGTGCTTAGTGTTTATATTAATTAGTGCTTTACAGTATAAAAGTAAAAGATTACAATACAATATACTTTATTGCACATATAGGGAAATACAAATACGTAATAATTACAGCAAATTTGATACAATGCAAACAAACAGGCGGCTAAATAGGGGATATAAAGGAATACCCTTGCTACACTTGTAATTTTATATGTATGTACAAAAGAGAGTGAGGTAAGATTAAAGATAATGCTTCTCATGCATTATTAACCTGTTCGTAAAAGTGTTAAGTAAGCGATAATTCGTTCCGTTAAGGGTTAATCGTGTAGAAGGCATTAACCCACCCGGCGCGAGCAGTTTTGTCACTCATGAAATATGCAACGGACAAACAGAATGTCTGATCTATGCTAGTAGGGCGTGAAGTGAGCTGAAATACAAAGGTATATTCTTACTTGTATTAGTAGTTATTAATAATTACTAAATGTGAAAGTGTGTTGGTTTTCCAAAGCATCGAGGAGATTTTAAATTATGGTAAGGCTGTAAAATGCCCATGGCTACGTTCTATGCGAACACAGCTGCGGGAAGAACACTAGTTTATTATAAATTAAAACCAATTATAGCATTTAATTCTTCTTCACCTTTTTTTATTCGTTTCATTCTTCCTAACCAGGCCGAAACCAGTGTGAATTAAATCACTAGTTAATTCCAGAATAAGTTATTACAATATCCAAACTATTTATTTTTTAAATTGTTATAAATGAGCATTCCACCATTATTGTCTCCAGTTGGCAATTGTTTCCACATAGATACATTAGCTCATGCCTTTGTCCCATGGGGGTAGGCAGACACTACAAATTGACCAGACCGCAGACTGCTTCAAAATAAAATAAAGTCAAAATAAATAAAACAATACAATTTATTTGCTCACAAGGCTACACAACACAAGACATACACAACACAGGCCTTATTGCTTGAAAGTTAAACCTTTTTTGTATAAACAAACAAGAATAGTTGGTCCACCTCGGGCCCAAAATGATTATGCATAGCAATTAAAAATCCGTTAACCGAAAATCCGAGTGTCACTTGCAAAAATCGTCTGTTTTCAATATTCTAGTAGAGAACATGCGATACCTTTTTACCTGTATTCTTACTACGAGTAATTTTCTATTCTTGATAATATTGGTTTACCACGAACGTGAGCAGCGTGAATCGAATTCCATTAGCACTTTAAGCTTAAACTAGAACTCGAGTTTTATTTATTTAGGTAAATATTTTTCTTGAAATAGTCTGTTCACTGACAATTTTATTTTTATTTTTGATTTTGCTTTAAACAGTCATAAAATATAATATTAAAATAACAAGTATGTGTTAAAATTAAAAATTTGGAAATTCAGATTTTAGTTTTCTTTCGCCTGAGAAACAGGATAAACTTACATCTTACTTTATTATTTGTGTTTTAGTAAATGTTATTTAGTCTCTGATTTTAATATAGTCTATATGCATAACGATATTATTATTTATTATTTAGATAAGATATCTAATGTAATAATTATAAACACAAGGCATTGATTTCTATTTTGTTCTTTTCATAGACATATCTTTTATATTCGCAGGTATGCCAAAAAATCATTTATTTTTAAATATTGCGTAAGTATCACAATTTCTAACACAAATGGTTCATTGAAATGAAAAATACGGTTCATTGTCATTATAATACATTTTACACGAATGTGATCGTATACTTTCTGTGCTGCCTGTACACCATCTTAAATTTAAAATTATTGTCATTTTTGCTAATGTATCCCAGCCGTAGATACTTAATTAATTCTCAATATAATTCTGATGTGTTATTATGATCCTAGTTTAAATTTAGTGTAGCTACTTCTGGATAAAAAGTATTTTATTGGTCGCAGAAAAAGTTTACCAAATAACTAGGGCGAACTTTATTCTCATCCCTTATGGTCGTTATGCTAACGATTTCAGACGCATCAATAACATTTACAAGTTAATTATGGAATAATGGAAATGTTTATGAAGACAGTACCTAGAGCTACTCGGTGTTTGCGAAGCGTCGAGGCGTTTCTGTCGTGAATTCCGGGTGAAGTTTACCCGGCGGGTCTAACACCACCCGGTGAATATTCATGAGGTCCGGCAACACTGTCCTCCTCTGCATCTTACACGAGATCATCTTTACTTATTTGTTGATTGATCCTTGTTTCGAATTGCTGTATTATGTGTTATGTGTTTTTGACAAAATTAGAGCTTTTATTTTTTTTTCGAGTATTTAATACACTATCAATTATCCGCGACTAGGGATATTTTTAGTACAATAGAGATCGGTTTGTAAAGCTATAAAAGCATATTTGAGACGCGTGGAATTCGATTTAGTGTCTTTGTAAAAACGAGACGACAAGGAAAATCGTATCCCACAATTTTCATAAAAATTGTGGAACACGACCAAAACTGGAGTTCTGTAATACACACAATTACTATCAGCCTGGAATTTTTAAGTCACCTGCTATTATCCAAAGATATATTTAGATACGCTGTTCATAATCCACAGGAATTAAGTATGTAAGAATTTTAAAAATCACATTTATATGTAATCTAATGCCACATTGCAAACATACGGAATGACTTTAAATTTCTCCCTATGAAACTGAGCAACTTTCCCTGCGAAACCCATAGGATTTTCTTGAAAAAAAAAATTCGACTTCCTACAAAAAGGCAAATCACTTCTATTATGTCTTTGTTCTATTATGTCCTTGTGTGCAAATAAATAATATTGCTACACACTCAAGGGCCTACAGTAAATAATTAAGTAAAAGAAATAAGAAAGATATTTCTGCAAGGCAACCTGAAAATTTAAAAATAGCTTCTTCTTCTTCCTAGTGCTTTAAGTCCCGTTTCTTATTCGGGGAAATCAGCAATAGCTTAACAAACAAAAGAAGCCAAGTCGGAGGCCATTGTGCGGTTTGAAAACTCTGACACCAGGATAGCCAAGTTTGCCACACACTTGACTATACCTACACGATAAGAAGGAGAAGAACAAACAAAAAATATTATGTTATTATTGTTAACTTTCTAACAGCCCTGCTGAAACTTTTATTATTTATACAACGCTAATAATAACATGTGACCTTTACAGCCATAAAAGTGCTTCAAGATACTTTGACCGCCACATCATTTTATTTTGTGCTCTTAAAAGATCGAAAGCCGATTAGCACGTACTTAAATTTAAAAGCCCAGTGATCGTTTGACACTTTTTGTTATAGCGAAATCGTGGAATACTTGTCGATGCATATCAATGTAGATTCTGTATTTCAACTTTTAAAGTCCCCAAACACTCCACGAATTTAGGGTAGCGCTGTCAACCGTTTCTCCCTAAACGATTTAGGACAAAAGCAGTTAAGTCGTATACTAAACACGTGTCAAACGTCGTGACATCGCTTTTAACATATAAACGCGACTCGTAATAATATAACCGTTTGATATGAGATCTGAATAGGGGGATACAATAAGCCTGCTGGGCCTATAAATGTGCAATATGCGTGACGAATCTATGCATTTTGGGCTTGGGTGGGATAGAGTTGGGAAATGTTCCTATTTAACGAACAGTTTGATTGTTACATTGAAGTACGAGTAAGTATAACATTAAAAGGGTATGCACTTATATAGCTCTTTCTTTTTCAACTTCATTTTTCTCGCTAAGCATACAAGTGCATATTATACGAGTTTCAGTGCGATAGTATCTGAATACGTACCAATATTTTTTTTCGTTGTGGGGTTCTGTGAATATACATTTTATGTACTTTTTGTTTGTTTCTGGTCTGCAATAAAGTATAATTCATTCATTTTTATTTTATATTTTGGAACATCACTATCAACAAGTTCCAGCAGTACGTCAAAAGGGGCGCCCTGTCCAATGACGTAAAAAATACAATTAAATCCGATCTCCAGTTATCGTGGCGTGAAATTTTTCGAATCCGTCGGAATATTGTCATCTGATGCTCCAACCTAACCAAATTCGACCCGGTTTCTCATTCGATTTATATTGTTGTGATGTTGCTTCCTGGGGTGATTTTATTTTAATATGCTTCTTTTGCTGTCGACAATCGAATTAATCTTATACATACGTATGGGTGAGTTTAAATTAGTGAGAAAATATTAAGGATGCGAATCTGCCCCCGAAACTGAACAAGTTTCCGAATAAGAACATACGTCGAAACATGAAAAAAGTTAATTCGCCTTTCCAAACAACTGGTGCAACTAGCTTATACTATATACTTTGTTTCATTGTTTCTATCTCTGTTCTACTCTATCCCCTCATCTACCTTTAAACATTAGACATTATCAAAACAAAGATAAAATATTCTCATAATAAAATCACAATATGAAGCACTTGCAAAAAACTAAATCCGATTTGACAGCTCCACGTGTTGCACGTCGACGGCTGTCACTTTAACATGACATGTCATTGACAATGTCAGTGCTACTGTGTGACTCGGGATCACATCACAGATAAAATAGGGCAATGATCAAAGTAGGGTGCCACTTCATTTGCACATGTCATTGGAGATAGGGATTATTAAAAAGTAAAGCACACATTAGGTTTTTTTAACCGACTTTAAAGAAAAGGAGGAGGTTCTCAGTTCGGGTGAATTTTTTTAAAATATTTTTTTATATTTGTTTCCTCAAAACTGAGCCATTTGTAGACCGATTTCAAAAGTTTTTATTTTATTTCGGAAGCATCTACTTTCAGATTGGACCCATAAAATTTATATCGAAATCGGTTCAGTAGTTTAGATAAAAAAAAATTACGGTCATATACGTGGATGTTAATAAGTCATTAATGTAAACGAAGCAAAAACGATGATGTTCCCTGAGACTTTAAGTTGTTTTGGGGCTCTTTTGTGCCCTGGGGCTCTACCGTTTAGTGACTGGTAGAGTATATTACTACCACACGTCTTTCCTGCCGTCTGGTGATCGGTCGATAATATCACCACCCCATACCTTTCTTGCCATCTGGCGATCGGTTTAAGAATTGTACTACCCCGTATCTTTCTTGCTGTCTTGCGACTGGTTGTGAATATCACCACCTCATATCTTTCCGTGGGTATCAAGTGGGGTGAAAGTGATTGATTACTTTATCGCTCTTTAATCTCGAGTGATTTAGTGCTTTATTAGGTAAATCTACTAGGGAAGTTGTATGAATGATAAATGATAACCTTTAAAAGGAATAAAATAAAATATTTTTCACAAAAAAATGACCTGCCTTCAAAAAGGGTGAAATGATTTTTAAAGCTATATTCACGAGTAAGTAGTGGTTAGTGGTTACGGGTAAAAAAGTAAATAGGTTAAAAAAAAAGTAAATTCATAGCGGAATATGGTAAATAGTGAGGAATATTTTTTTTGACGTCGGCGCCAGTATGAACATGACCTAGTTTAATTAAATAAGTATTCGCAAAAGCTTTTTTTGGCAGTTTAAAAACTAAGATAGGTTTAATAGCCATGCAGTAAATGTTCGGGACCGACGTCAAAAAAAATATTCCTCTCTATTTACCATATTCCGCTATGAATTCACCTATTTACTGTTTTACCCGTAACCACTACTTACTCGTGAACATAGTTTAAAAAAATTATTTCACCCTTTTTGAAGGCGGGTCAATTTTTTGTACAAAATATTTTATTTCAATTGTATCTTACTGAGCAAACCCGCTTAGACCAAGGACAAACTAGTTTTTAGGCAGTGATGTTTATACTAATATCGAAAAAAGGAGTCCTGACACGCAGATAAATCTGTGACAACGATCTAATTTAAAATACAATTAAAAACTCAATTTTATAAAATTTGATACAAAGTTTCGTTGCTATTTCATTTTAGAACGGATTTGACAAAATGTGGATATTTTATTAAATGATGGCGGGTGCAGATCCTAATTAATCCTATTAGTGTTGCCTTGCCTAGTTATGTACAGACAGCGGCACGTCAGGCTTCTCATTTGCACTACGGAAGCCGTCGCTATTACGAGCGAGATAAGGGCGACGTGAAGGGCAACATGTACAGCCTGATGTGCTGCCGTGAGTACTTGTAATACCTACAGTAGCCCCTAGTTTATACCAAATGCCTTGAATATAAAATTTACATATTAACATCGAACACATTATCAAGGTTTTCACTACGTTATTTATTCTGTGTTTTCAGGTTTCACGTTTTCACTACGTTAGTACTATTATTTATTCTGTGTTCTGTGGCTTGACTGTGAAAACTCAGAATAAATAATAGTACTGACGTAGACGTAGTAAATTTTAGGAACAGAATGTACGAGTACAGCGTAAAGAAATAATGTCACAAGAAACTGTGATTTAGCGTCTTAGACGGTTTTGAGATTAAGTGATAGGCCAGCAACCATATATCATTGGTTTTGCTCATCGAAGTTGAGCCTAAGTCAAAAATGTAAAGAGGCCAGCAAGAATCCTCAATGAAATGCCATATCCATTCCTCTTATCCTTACTTCCTTACTAATATTATAAATGCGAAAGTAACTCTGGCTGTCTCTCCGTCTTTTACGCCTAAACTACTAAACCGATTTTGATAAAATTTGGTACAGAGATAGACTAGAGCCTGGGAAAGAACATAGGCTACATTTTGTGCCACAGTTGGGCACGATATAACCTGTAGTCCACGCGGGCGAAGCCGCGGGCGGAAACCTAGTATAAAATAAATGTTTTCAACTGTTCTGTTGTTTTATGGCAACTTGGTGCCTATTCTTATTCCAATAAAGAGCCTATATTTAATTTGATTTTCGACAGATTGTCCTGGTAAGTGTCAAAGTTACTCTGTACAGGATTTTGTGCAAAATTGTTAGGAAAATTACGAGGTAAAAATGTTGCTTCCCGGGCATGTTTTAATCTAAAGTTAGTCAACTAATTAAAACGTTTTAAATGAAAAAACTTTAAAATTTCACGTAAACACGTTTTATTGTTGTTGAAAATTATGTTTTGAACGTAAATTAGAGGGAATGTTTAAAAATTATATTGAGTATATTTTACAGAATTTTATTTGGGTATGTTTCAATTTGAAATACTTAAGCATTTGTTATTGTTATTATTTCTTTCATTCTTGTGAATCTGATTATAATGGTTTTATTTAAACTTAGAATATTTATTTTGTTACACACGCCTTCATTGTTGACCGTGCGGGCAAACGTAAATCAATATATATCTGGTCTTGTTGTGTACACTACTTCTGGATCGTAGTATAGAACTTTGCATTATTCACTATACTTTGTTTTGTATGTGTTGCTATCTTTTTGTTGTACCTAATAAATAAAATAAAATAAAGATTTGTTTCCACATTAATGCTTTTAAATTAGGTAGTTTTCAACCATGTATCTAGATTATCTAGGGATCATTCGAAAAGAGACATTATTTTGCCAAAAAGTATGTGTGTTGCTTTATGTTGTCAATAACTTTGGGATCAATTAAAGAATGAAGCAGTAGCAAGTACTAGAACTACTTTTTTTTTTTTGGAGTTTATGGCCTGGTTACAAGACCTTTGAGCCACGTCTTTATTTGGTATAGCACTTCACTTCAAATTTTTTGGATGGTATTTTTAATAAAGTTATAAATAGGATAAAAACACTTAACACTTATTAGGCAACAATTGAGTCATAAGCTAATGACCTGCGATCGGGAACAGACGTCGGGTAATTGAAAGCTCGGCGCCGCTCGGGTGATGCATTTCCACTCACTTTCCTCCTTCTAGACTGCTATTTATTATAAGAGGATGATATGGTATGGCATTGTTGATATACAGCCGCTTTGTGAGCACTTTTTAATCGACATTTGATTCGCTCTTTGTCTATAGGTTCAGACGAAGAAAAAATTGTTGCGAAGAAATTGTGTTTAAATACTTGTACAAAGCGCAAAGCGTGTTTAAATTTCTAGATTAAGCTAGTCTTGGAAGCTTAGAAAAAGTCACATTTTGTTACCGATTTCTAAGATGGATATATCTAACTAAAGGGATTGACATGGACTGACTATGTGACTTTTTTATTGTATTATATTTGTCAATCCCTTTTTATTAATTTTCGATTTAAACCTCCGACAAAAAAATAGAAGTGTTATAAGTTTGACGTGTGTATCTGTGTGTCTGTGTATTGGTGTATCTGTGTGCCCGTCTGTGGCTTCGTAGCGCCTAAACAAATAGACCGATTTCGATGCGATTTTACTTGTTTGATAGCTGATCTCTGATCTGATGGCTTTTAGCTATATTTGATCAAAATTGGTTCAAAGTTATAATATAAGCGATAAATATCGGGGAGAACAATTTTTTAAAAAATGTTATAGTTATCTTTATCGCTAAAAGTATGTAATATTGTCTAGAAGTCTTGTTCTTATTTTGCTCGCGTAAAAGAAAATTGCACTACACTGCAGCGGGAGGCGCTTTTTATAGTACAACTTCATAAAACTAAAGAGAGAACTTATAGGCCGTTACAGTAAAAATAAACATTTAATTCAGAAGTAAGGAAAAAAATAAACACTACTTTATTCGATTAGCTAAGACTGCATACTGTGTTTGGTAGAACATAGTTAGAGCATGCCAAGGCAATTCACAGCGCTGTTTTTAGAGCACACATTCATTAATTTCTTTTTCCATTAAGTACCGAGTATCGGTAGAAGTGGAGTTAGTGGCCGGCCGTTGTGTTAGACAGGTTAATTTAGTTCTAGTTACTCTGTAATCGGGCCAAGTGAGACCAAGATGCAGTACCTACCTATTTATTATTTGATTTGCAGGGAGTACTATCCAGCGATACGTACAGTCGTGATTGTCATGAATTCTACTACATCTAAAATGTGAGCAACTTAGACCCAGCCCTCCGATTGATTGAAATCATGATGATCCGTTACAAGTACTTGCGACTGCAACAGGCCAGTAAGCACTTCTAAAATAAACATTCATTAATTGTATATTAATTAGGGTCGACATACGAAGTAAAATTCGCCTCTCCATAAAACTTATGCAATCAGCTGATATGCCTTTGTATGGCAAGAACGTCACATAGGCTCCTTGTTCAGTTTTTTAGGAAGAATCAACCCCTAAAGTTTCGCTGACTGGTTAAAAGTCACCCTTTAAATTTTTGCTCTGTTTTAAATAAAGTTGACCCGATCTCTGTTTTCCAGTGTATAACGGGCGAAACAGGAAAGTAGATTTAAAGATGTTAAAGTATATTCAAGAGAACAGGAAGAATTCGTGTCCAGTAATCAAAGTTGAGGACGTCTAATATAAGTTGGTAAAATTGCAGGCGTTCTTCGTGGGGAATAATGTCGGAAGTTCGAAGTATTGCTCAGAGTTGGACGGTGGGACGTTTCCGCAGTAAAAAATACGGCTAAGTATAACAGAAACAACTTCTTTATAAAAACCATAGTAAAGATGTTAAAATCCAGGAGTTAAAATCGACATTATAAGCCGAAAACTGGATTAAGTACAAAATATTACTTCATACGAATTGCTAAGTGTCGTGAAAACTGCGTAAATAAGATGTAAATAATAAACAAGCATGTATCATTATCTCAGAACCCTTGCATGTCTTTAAATAGATGTATCTTTCTTATCTCTAAACTCTAAACATAAGCTACAGTGTGTTCATCTTAGAGTTCACTGAATCGAGATAGAGTGTAAACGAGTTTGCCCATTTTCCAGCGGCATTGACCTGGTTACCCATCGATTACGGTTTGCGGTAGGTCACTAGCATTTCGTGCGAGGTTCGCGTGACCAAAGCGCCTGCTAGAAAAATAATAGCCATTACACATTCACGACAGATTCTCGAGGAAACAGCGCTTCGTGATATTGTAACTTTAAGTAGAAAATATGCCTGCGATATCATTTTTGTAAACTATCTGCAATCACGCAGGTGCTGTAATTAGTTTAAGTGTTTGTTGTTAGGTGGCATGATACAATTGAAGCAATTAATGGTAAAGTGCCTGGTAATGTTATGCTAGCCGAGACCACGAAGTTAATTTATGCACTGACGTTGCTATTACACAGTACTCATAAATCCGTTGGATGTCACCACCTTAGGAACTATTCTTCTAAACTAAGTAAACCTAAGTAAACTGCACGATGGGATTAAAACACTCAGGCTCAGTATCTTCGCTTTGTCGGAAAAAAAACTCGATAACAATGACAGACATAACCTTTATGAAAATTGACGTCCAATTCAACGATTTGTACAAGCTTTTTATAAGTTTCTCCTTTGTATGTTACCATCGTGACATGACATGACTGACTTGTTGTGACAGAATTCACATACAGGTCTACAAAGATCTTTTGGCCCGCGGTTTCCATGGTGACGCCTTTATTTCCAATACAAGTTCTACTACCTACAACTGTCACCCGTCGGCCACAAGATCTTTGTAGACCTATAGGTATTTTCGATTTGAAATTGGTTGATTTGGAATAAAAGGTCAGGTGACACATCTAAACATTTTTGTTTAGATAAATTGCATTGGAGGTCTAAGTAATTTAAAGTTTGTTAATAAGCTGAAGTTTTTACCACGTCAGCAAGAGATTTGGAAACAGTTACTTCATCGTTTCAGCTATAAATTACTACATAAGACCCGTCTCCGTGGACTGTAGGTGGTAACGAGGTGAAACTTGAATAATGGGCCAAGGAACGTTCTCACACGAACACTGCTGATACAGCATATTGAACATACAGTAAGAGTGAATAGTTCATCTAACTTTAACAATTATGACCAAAGTCAAATCAGCGACAGCAGTCGAACTGCTTGACTTGGCTATAGCAGTATTTTTTACTATAGTTTACATGTAGAAATAGTATTCCACCTGGAATAGTAAATAAAAAACTAAAATAATTTAAAATTAATAAATTTTGTAGAAATTGAAGCGTCCACGCTTAAAAAGACATCGACGCGTGCGCATCTTTTGAAGGTAAACACGATTTAGTTCGCAATTGTAATGCAGTTAGTATGTAAAGCTGTTAGAATTTATTAAAACTTACTCACCAACATCAATTGTAACGAAATCGCTATGTTATTAGGTATCTATGTTACCTCTAACAAGTGTTTATTATAATAATAACTTAACACTTCTAATTCTTTTTTTAGTTTAGGTTATTCAGTCTCAGAATTATAAATTGATCGGCTCAACTTTGATTTGCGACAAAACTTTTCCATGTCATCTGAGTAGTACAAGAGACAAATGTAGGTACTGAGTTTTTCCGATCGGTTTCGAATCGAAAGGTTTAAACATATGAGGCAAGTTTATTTTTTAATTAAGAAAATTTGTTGCAAATCAATGACGTACTAAAGTTTCTCTTCTGTCCCTTTCTTAACCGTCTGCTTTCCAACACACGACTGAATACAATCTGTTAGTTCGGAGCTGAGCTGAACACGATCGATCTTATTCGCCCGTTTCTCTAAAGGAAACCTCAGGCGTCTTTTTCTCTAAACCCGATAAAAAGTTTAGTGAAAAGAGATCTTGACTGTCGCAAGTTTTATTTATCCTTAACAAGTAGCTTTAAACCTTTCAAAGCTTCGATTGTGGTTTCTCTTCTGTATACTGTCGTCAAATAAAGTGGCTAACGGCATTGTCAAAGAATTGTAAAGTTGCCAAATGACGGCATTCCAATCTAAATGACCATACTTAGACCACAAGCTTTTTTGCAGCTACACAACTTCGAATTTCATAATGTAAGAAATAAGGAATACAAATACAATACAAATACGAATTCCTTTATTCCACACACAATATTGTTACAAACATACAAGCAAAAATTTTCAAAGGCATGGTGGAAAGGGTGTGGGTACAGCAAGCTGATTTTAAGCCCAACTTGAGTCACAAAGAGGAAAGTGAACCTGAGGGCTGGTTGGGCTTTATATAGCCGGTGGCGCCCGCTGATCTGAACCGATCAGTGAGGTAAAGCAACTTACACAGAGACAGGAAACTTGATGGGTGACTGAAATGGCAATTTATCACGAGCATTTCCGTGCTTCGGAGGGCACGTTAAGTCTTCGGTCCCGGATGTTGTCGATTGACTACAGTCGTTAAACCAGTCCGAGGCCATTTAACGGTTTCAAAACTCTGACAATAAGGGTAGTCAAGCTCGCCACATACTTGATTATATTTACACGATAAACAAGAAAGTATACTGGGTGAAAAAGAACCTCCTAGCTATAAATAGTTCATTTTTTGCCTAAACGTAGACATTACTCCTACACCAGGCACGCGAGGGGTGCGGGTAGCGCTCGGGGGGTGCGCCCGAGTGGTGTCTACGTTTAGGAAACCCCCCCCCCCAAAAAAAAAAAGTGTGTTCAGTAAGTGATACTGGTTCAGGATTTTCAATAAAGCTAGGAGGTTCTTTTTCAACCTGTATAGACATTGTAAGTACCTTTCTTTTTCCGTAGGAAGACAAAGTGTACGTAAGAAAGGTATTTATTCCGTAGGAATAATTATTCCTTTCTTACGTACGTCGTAGTCGTGAAAAAGAAAGGTACATGGACAACAGCACATCATCCAAAACTGTCAAATTTCTTCAATCGATTTTCAATTTTATCTCCAAGCATTAGAGCTTACTATCTATTGGGGAAATTTGACAGTTTGTGGTAACCTGATGTGCCGTTGACTGTACAAAGTGTCAAAGCTTGGTATGGTCTTGAGTGCACTACGCTATTTTAAAAAAAGACTACTGTTTGTAGATTTCTAGTTTCTACCGTACTTCATGTAAAATATTTCCTGAATGAGGTAAATGAGTTTTGTGGGCGAATTGAAGTAGTTGTCTAGTCTTATCAGCGCCGCGCCACGCCGTCACGCAAACATGTCATTATCATTACCCTACTGACTCAGTACCATACATTTAACCCTTGTTTGGATTTAATTTTAATGGAAATGTAAACTGAGTGGCGAAAAAGTGTAATGAAAAAATTGAGGGAAAACATCGTGAGAAAACCTGTACATTCAGGCTAAGCGCTGCATTACAGAACGCGATTCATACTCTGATATATACTTAAGTCGTCTTTGTCATTTTGATAGTGAGAGAAAGAGACAATCAATACTTAAGTATAGATCAAGACTTGAGTCTCCTTCTGTAATACGGGCTTTAATATGTACCTACACCACCTACCCATGATTCAATATGGTCAAGTTTCCCTCTTAACAAATCCTGGATCATGGTCAGGCGTACCCCAATTGAGAAACGGTAATAAAGGTAGATGTACATATGTCTTATTTTATTTCATAACAGAAAATTCGCAAAAACAAAAAAGTTTGATAAGTATGGGTGACTGGAACATTTAGAATTAAACAGATTTTGTAGCTTGTTCTCAACCGGATTGAATTATCAATAGAATGCACAAAATATTAAGAAAACCTATAACACCAATACAAAGACTGAAACCTACTAAAACTTTGCAGACAAAAACTTAAAACTTAATACACGAAACCAAATTAAGTTGCATGGATATGGGTATACCCTGTGTTATTAATTGCAGTATAGCGTTGCATGTCGAGAGAAAAAATATACACAATTTTTTGTAAAATACGACAAAGTCTAATGGCTTTTACTAATGAAGCAATCACTCTATTACCTTTACAAATGGGGTGACGACATTCACATAAATTATTTCAAGCATTTTTTTACAGAAAAAACGTCGATGTAAAAAAAACTTAGTTGCCCTTTCAGCTTCCATTCCAAAAAAGTCCCCAAATCAAGGATGTGTCATACGAAGGCTATGGGAGTTGCGGTGAGTCAGTCACCACCCTCAGACGACAAAGAACAATCAAATTATTGCATCTCTTTAAGCAGTACGTAAACTACAGGCGCAAAGACAAAAATCTCTCAAATTAAATAAGTTCCTAATGTATGTAGGTTTGGGAAATCAAAACATCCCAACAGATTAGATGAAACTTAGTATATGACCCTACTCATTACTGGATACAGGCCTTTTCTAAAGAACCAAATCGGTGTCCTATGAAAAAATGTTTACTATTTTACTTACGTATAAATTTTATTTTGACAACAAGGAAATTTTTGTAAAGTATTCAAAACTATATAAATCTATAGCAGGTTTTCACTGCTATAGATTTATAAATTTTGAAAATTTTGAGAGGCGAACTTTTTCATGTTTTGATCTACGTTCCTTAGAAAAAGTTGTTCAGTTTCATGACTGAATAACTTTTCCGGTTTCGTCGAGTGGTAGTGACGCTGCCTCTTGATCGGCGGGTCCTGGGTTCGATCCCCAGTCGGGGCAAACATTTGTGTAAAAAGCAGATGTTTGTTCTCGGGTCATGGGTGTTTGTGTTTGTCTTTATGTGTGTTCCAAGGGACCCACGACACAAGGGAAAACCTTAGTGTGGGCGTACCTTAGTGTTACGTTTTGTAGCGTTTATCTTTGATTTTCGCAAACTAATTTAAAGTCACCCAGTATACGAAACTAGGGCGTGTAACTGCTTGTAGTTTTTATAAACTTTCACTGAGACAAAGAATAACAAAACGTCTGAGTGCGGGGGAGGTTGCCATAAATCAAGGAACGTCATAAATACCCTCCCTTTCTCTAAGGGTAAGAAGTGTCGCATTTTCCAACTCATAACGTACAACTCTAATGCACTCGCGGAGATGTGGAGATTTGGTTGACTACGATTTTGATCAGTTTAGCGACTAAATATAATTTGCTCCTCAAATAAAACCAATCAAAACTTGGTCAGGTCACACCGGGGTGTCTATTCTATAAGTCTGATTAGTTTTAGTTCCAGTATATTTATTTACATGTATGATTTTATGTGTCGGATTTTTAATCAGACGGAGTAAACTGACAGATCGAATGTTGCCGCTTTTTTACAAAATGCAATTAATGTTGTGCTTAAATGATTTACTCGATTTAATCATTTCAGTTCAGTGATCTAAAATCCAAAATATCTGTCTAATGTGTGTTTTTGCTACCTATTAAGGGGAACTAGAACACAAAAAATGGGACATAAATAAGAAACATGTTATTTTCATTATAATAATTTATTCACTATAGGAAGAATCGTCATCAACATCAGTCACATTTATCAAAAATCTGTCACTAACAGTATCAATGTGGTCGTCGAGCTGGATGTCTGACAATTAACTGACGGTAATTTAAATGCTCTAAAATTATTTGCATTTTATTCATAGTCACATCTTTTGAACTATTTATGAATGAGTCAAATACTTCACTATAATGTGAAAGTTGGTATCATTATTACGTTAATTGACATTTCAATCTGTCAGTTTACTCCGTCTGATTAAAAATCTGACTTTTAGTATATGTTTCACTGTCCATCAATCCGCATTGGGCCAGCGTGGTGGATTATGGCCTAAAATCCCGTTCGTGTTTCGAAGGGAGGCCCGTGCCCCTCGGTGGGGACATAAATGAGCTATTAAAAAAAATGTTTCTTTGAGCAAGTTTATTGCATACCAGCTCTTGTCTTTTGCAACCTTAATACCTACTGTTGTTTGGTAAAATAATGCACATTTTTTTTGTCTAGCCTGTTCTGTTTCACGTTTGGGTACAGGCTCCCCCTGTTAAAAAATCAATATTCGTAGCTTCGGATGTCAGTAAACTATATACAATACAATATAAATGACAGTGACAGTGACAGGTAGTGACAAGTATTGGTCATAATCATAAATGTCGGTCATATTCTCTTATGGCGTGATTTCAAATTATAAATGACGTGAATCACCCTATGAAACGAACAAATTTCTTTAAAGACCTCATGGGAAATTAAAAAAAAGCAGAACAGAGTGACGTAGTTACTAAAATTATCAGTGACATTCTACCTAAAACCATTTAAACACAATGACACTGATTCCACTTTGTCGGTACCACCCTGTAGTCTCAGCTCTACGGCTTTTGACATTAATGATTTTTAATACATATTAGCGTATGAAACTATTATCATTTCTTAAAAAATAATAATTTTATTTAGGTAGTTTCTACAAAAATATTTCAAAAAATGTTTATAAAAATTGATGAATGTTGATAGCTTGTAAATAAATAAAAAAATTATAAACGGAACTTATAGTCACCCTTCTCGACATGGGGAGTATCCATCTCGTTCTGCGGTAGGCTCAGAGCTCAGAACTCTGAGATTCCTCAGCTCAATTAAGTTTGGAAGTCGTATATTCTAATAACGAAATGTATTAGGCCAGATTGGAATGCAGGGCAATGATTAAGTAGGCCCATTTCATTCAGTCGACTAAATCGGGAATTCGTAAGTAATATCTTTGAAATTTATTTATTGAATTTTCCCTATCAGCTTAAAGCGATTTTTAACCAAAGGTGGAGATGGTAAACGTGCCCTTTGTGTAAAGAAGTGAAATATAAATTTGTGTAACGAAAACTCGATTGGTGTTGTTATATTTGTGTTGTGTTTGTGCTGTTAGAAATAAGTAATCGAAATAAGAAATAAGATAATAGTTCTTATTGAATAAGGCAATAATAGTTCTTATTTAGAAATAAGAACTATTATTGCCAATTGTATATTGTATATTAGCACGAGATTACCCTGCTTTCCCTGGAAAGTAATTTAGGCTTGAACTTACATCGTTGTTAATTACTTTTCCTATAAGCAAAATGACATACAGGACATGTAACGAGACTGGGAGTAGAAGGACAAGTTTAATGCATAACATTTACTCGTTTAAAAAAATATTTTTAGCATGAAAAGCCTTTCGGTTTTTAAGGAAAACAAGTGATTTTATTTTTAGAACCAAAAAAGGTTTCTTTTCGACCAACGCCGTGAGGTACTTATCACCTCAAATCACATGCATGGCTGGCGAAGCGTATTGCTCTATTTACGTAAAATTTCGTCGAAATATTTCATATTTTCGATGGCGATGGAGGGATCCATTGGACTGGAAGTAACGCGACGGGACACCGAGGGTTCCATCCATCCCTTACCATAGCAACCGACATCGTGTACAAAGTAAGCTAGGATAAAATAATCCGCTTTATTATGAAACGGAGAAAGTGAGCGTACAAGGTTAATTCGAAGATTGATTGCGTGAAATTGGGAAAATAAGATGAAGGATTCATTTATTTCCTTGACTATGATATGTCGGACAATGTCGGTCCTTATTATGTTAATGAAAAAAAATGTATTTTATGTTTATTTATTACTTTCATCAAAAAATAATGAATAATAATAAATAATCCGTCTCCAAACTTCAGAAATTAGATCCTAACTCAGACTTTTAAAAACGTTTATCTTATTGTGTTATAATAGTCAATAATAATAAATTCATAAAATTTTAGAGATCCAGTACTACTTATAATTTGATTAAAGGAGAAAACGAAATTCTTAGTACCATTACCATAGCGTCCTGAAGCAAGGAAAAGTCTGAAGCTGTACGTGTGCTCCACACAAAGGCTAAACAAAAATCCCTGTGTGCTTGCAATTTACCAAAACTATGCAGAAAATGCACCAAAAGTAGTGCAGGAACTTAGTGCCAGTACACACTGACCACTGGATGCTCCCCGGAGTTCAGTCCTTGGTTACTCCCTTAGAAGGATAAAGCTGGTGGCACACTGCAAGCGCTCTTAGAGAGCAATGAAAATAATATACGTCCATAGTTCCCGCCTCGGGGTTAACATTAGCGAGAATTTATTTTACAAACGTGAAATTCTTTTCTCTGCTTTCACGAAATTTTGGCTCTACGTTTTGGGTCAGTAGTTTAGGTACACTATGGAATGAATGAATGAATGAATTGTTTATTTCTGCACACAAAAAAAAACTTACATTACTACATTATATTAAATTAATTGATTTAAAATTGAAATTAAAAATTAAAGCATATAAAAAAAAATTGAATTACAATAAAAAAAGTAAATGATTAGACTTACATAAATAAAATAAAACAGAAGGAAATGTGTTGCAGAAACAGGACGTATGGTTGTATCTTAGTAACCCCCTTTGGCGTATTTGCTTTTAGAAAATCCAATTAATGTAGAATTTGAGAATTTCGAAATATAAACTGCTAAAGCTTGAAAAAATTTTCAGTAGGTAGTTCTCAAATTCGTATTTGGAAACTAAAGGAATAGGGTTCCGTTGAATTTTGTGTCACCCCCGACTTTCATCGCTTATATAACTTTTAAAAGGCTACATAAATTTTGATTAAATATTGCCATATTAAACCATTTCGATCACGTCAGCTTTCAAACAAAAAACCGCATCAAAATCGGTCCATCTCTTTAGGAGCTACAATGCCACAGAGATACAAATACACAGATACACACGCCAAACTTAAAACATATTTTTTTGACTAAAAAACTAGGAAGATCCGTCGTTCATTGAAAGAAATAAATAAACGTTGATATTTATAATTTGAGGATGAGTTTTATACTTTCAATATCAAAAGTTACGTTTTAAAAGCAAATTCGCACCAAAGGGAATCTCTGATGGCAAATACACCATATTTTTTGCACATCAACATATTATTTTAAAAACTTCATTCACCTGCCGAATATCGAACGGGTACATTTAATTAAATTTGGTTAAAAGCCCGCCGGTTATCCCGATATGGGGGAGTATAGGGAGCACTTTAATTCTATTTGTCCAGTCAAAACAAGGGCCAATGCGGCCCGTCTCCCCTCAATTAGGTAATCTATAGCCCGACAATCGTTCATCAAACTCGGTTTAAATCGAATATTTGCGACGTAACGAACCTAACCTAACAAACTGCACTCACCAAAAGTCTATATAAACGATTTCCTATACAAAAGACCTTATATTTCTGTTTTAATGTAAGTTTCTTTACAGTGCAGAGGTCGCAAAACAAGTACTATCTTGAAAACATTATAAATATCACCTACAATGTTGGCTATACACATAAGGTACACTCACGTCTAAAATCCCTGTTGGGGTAGGCACAGCATCATTGTTCAAAAAAACAATTTAACGCCACATTTGACATACTTTTTTAGTAAATCAGCTGTACAAGGTGTTTCAATAAAACCCAAAAGAAATGATAATTCAAAATTAATAAAAATTTAGCTTATTGTGCAGTTCTATTACAAATATGACAAGTATGTCATATTAATTATATGAATCTTTCATTTTGAAAGATGTCAAACCGTGCAACTGATTACTAGAGTTGCGACTATTTCACTTTTAAAATTTTTGGAATTTCTTTTTTTTTGGTTTTTTTGAAACACCTTGTATACGGCATTCATGATATGTTTTCCAAAACATTTACAACATTTAAAGTGCGTCTGAAGTGTGGCATAAAAAAAATAAAGAGTTGATGTACGTAGTTCTCATACCAAATAGATTGCATCCATAGACATAGATAGACAGTCGGTTTGAAATTGAATATTTGTGACGTCGACATTTACGAATGAGACCGACACGAGATATGCGTCAAATACAGTCTGCGAACGACCACTATGCGATATGAGTTTTGTTGAATTTAATATTACAGTTTCTGAATGACATTACCTAAATATCTCCCCAAATTACATATTCCACGTTGAAACATTGACAATATTAATTCAATATATTCGGTTGAAGCGAAAAATTTACTAATGTGAAAATGTGATAGGAGACAACGAACGATTTTTTAATATTTTATTATTTATTAGAGGATGCCAGGGACTTCGTTATCGTGGTAATTTCGTAAAACCCTTTTTTATTTATTGCCTCTAATTTAAAAGGAACCGTTGTGGCAAACAGCTTTTTAGGTCAAAGGATTTGGGCTGGGCGTTGATGAGTCAGTGAGTCAGGACATCTAATTTTATTTACCAATACAGGGTATAAAAGACAACTTAGCAAAAACTGAAACCCTGGACTCAAGACAATCATTCTGAATGATTTCCCAATTGATTTTTTCTCCAGAAAATTTTCAATTTTTTAAAATGTTTTTCAATTGTTTCTGTTTATATTTTTTATTATTTAATCGAATACACTCCATTTTGCAATAAAAAACAATAATAACAACGTAAAACACGAAAACCAGCAATGTATATCGCACTCCGATAGAAGCGCGGCGTTGCGTAGCGCCAAAGTAGGGAAATAATGAAAACTCCTTAACATGACGTTTCCGGGAAAAAATAATAACTTATAGCTGATGATAGTTATAGGTAAATTCCACCATGTATGTATTTGCTAAGCGGTCCTTTACACCCTGTGTATGGATAGTGCGAAGTGTGACTATTACAGGAGTTCTTGAGCAGTTTGCAATTATAACCTTACACGCTCTACTTATTTAAATTATTACAGGTTTTGAAATGAAGTGAACAATTAAACATTTGTTTACCAGTCGCACTTAGTGGTGAAAAGCAAATTCAGTTAATTAATTACACCGCTATTACTGTGATCAATTAAATCATGTAGTCGATTAAATTATTAGTTCTAGCACTATCACACAGAAGATATGTTTAGCATGTAGGCATAATTGCTTTTATACTAATTATAATCATTACATTAAACCTACGTTCGATTTAATGTTTTTTATATGTTCGTTCTTATAACCTTTTGCAACTTTTTACTACTTTTATATGGTAATCGCGACTTTATTAATATGCGTATAGATATAGACTTGTAAGTACATAATGCATGTTTTTCATTGCGGGAAATAAAATAAATTGATTTTAAAAAAACCCGACTGCGTAATAAAAACTGAAAAGAAAAAAAACCAAGGACTCACTAGTCGAGACTTTTGTTATTGAATATTATTGAATAACATAACGATTTGAACATTCGGGACCCATTACTAGAAAGCCAGATTTTTACGGGTCCCGACTGTTAAAATCATTATGCTATTCAAATTCGGAACTTTGACTTACTAGTTTTTTCCACCTTTTTTCTTGACAGTTTTTATTGCAGTCGGGTTTTTTTTTTAAATTAATGTATTTTATTTTACCATTTTAAGTTATGTTATGGTCATATATTTATTGATTTTCTCATTAGCTATATATTTATCATTAACTCACTTGCATAAAAATTTAACAATTTCCAAGTGAAAATCGTTACTAACTAACTTTAAATCGTAGTTCTGATTGAAAAACGATATGAGAAATCTAAAAATGATTTTTAAATATCTATTCAACAATACTCTACTTGACATAGTTCGTAGATTTTCATTTTTGTCTTTTTCACATTATGGCGTCCAAAATCGGCAATTTTGATTTTTCCAAATTTTTATACTTTCTATGACATTCGCGCTGCCATGACGAAACCAACGACGTATCATTTATCAAAATCAGCCCACGCGTTTGGTCTAAATAGTACCACAAAGGTACAAACATACATACATAGGCTGATTTAAATACATTACCCTGGCCGTGTGGTGATCGGTTGAGAATAACACCACCCCATCTCTTTCCGTGGGTGTCGTAAGAGGCGACTAAGGAAAAACAAATGAGACCTGCCTCCTAATAATCCATCCTAGGCAACAACACTTCATTTTTTTCTGAATCTGAGGTGTCATCCTATGGTCTCATACGGCTCTGTAAAAGGCCGTCTGGTTCGCGACCACCCTCCTACCGAAGTCCGACGCCAAACAGCTTGCTGTGTTCCGTCGGTGCGTGAGAGTGCCAGTGCCTTAATTGGCATTTTCTGGGTTAACTTGCTCCATCGCCGACCTCATCTTTGACCTTTATGATCAAGATTGAGGTCAAGAGTTAACCCATCTTATAATAATAAAAAAATACCCTCCTTTGCGTCGCGCAGTCGGGTAAAAAGTTATATGTAAATATGCATAGAAGAAGTGGGAGAATTAGTTAACGGCACATTTTAATTACATAAAAATAACCAGTTCAGTACTAAACATTTTCATGTGTGGCAATAGAGAGATGACTAACTGATAAAACATAAAAACTATATAATTTTTTTATTACAATAGCATTAAAATTAATATCTAGAGTATACTGCCGTAAATTCTCACCAATTTCACCTGCAATTGGTTTACTTACATTTTTAAACTAAAACCTGTCTCACGGTAATATGATAATACCTGCATGCACTAATTTCAAACTAATAAGTATAATGCATTTCATTTTGTTTAAATTAACTTTCACCGATTTCTCTGGTTATTACGTTGACAGCAAAGAACCACCTTCATTATTTAACTTCAGTATTGAACGTTCCGCCCAAATTCGATGATTACGCTTACTTTTCGATTGCTTTATTAGTTTATTACTCACTAGCTTTCCGCCTGGGCCTTCGTTCCCTTGGGAATTTGGGAGATTATGTAGTCTATGTTAATCGCTGATGATGATAATAGAGCTTTTTGTTGGTGAAAGATTTATCTCTGATATGTAAATTGTTGTTTATTTAAAAAACTGCTTTTAAACTACCCTGAATGCGCCGTTCCATACAAAGTAAATTACATATATATGTATATATATATTACATATAGTAATGTTTATGTTCTTGCAAGGAATTTTCTAATATGGTATTGCATTGTATCTTTTTGTGTTGTAGTAAACATATACATACTGTAATTCCGAAGAACATCATGACAAAATTTTTATACAATAATTATAAATAGCATTATCATGATACGCACGCCGCGTGTTCTGCAGAAAATCTAGATAAAATAAAGTCCATAGTAAACAGTCTCGGACAATTTTTGTAACTTGAAACACTTGTTACATTTTCTGAAATTGACTTATCTTACTATGTTAATTAGCAAGCTTACCCTAAGTAGTTACAAATAGCCAGGGAGCAATATAGAGCTTCAACAATTTATTAAGAAGTTTAAATTAAGGGGAAGTGCTGAAACTATAGAGATAGAAAGTTATCTTCAGTATTTGTCTTGCTGACTGAGGATGTTAAACATTTGCTGACAGAAAACTTCCCACAACCAGGTTGTGGTTAAATCGTGCACCTACAAGTAGTCTTGATCCTAGGAGGCTTGCGTGCAGTTGGTTGCAGCAAGCGCTTGCTCGTTTGCCGCGCGACGCTCCCTTAGTTCCGCGTTGCGCCGCCCCGGCCCGCGTCGCTGTCGTCGCAACAGTCTCGCTTCGCGCCTGAGTCAGACGGACGTGTATCGCTCCCTCGGTAACACCCGAACCTACTCAACGAAAAACTTTATCCCGAGCTCCCTTCTCTCCATAACTTACTTCTAATAAAAACACCACCATGCTCTACCGTGTTCGAGTGAAAGGAACTTTTCCATAAACTTTCCGGCAACTTTTAAGACATTTCTTGTGCAATTTGTGATTTGTTTTATCTTGATTGAACGGTAACAGCACGTGAAGGTTCAACTATAACACTAGTGAGGTTGTTTATTGTTTGGAAACAAAAGACACATTCCGTTGGGAAGTAGAGTTTGAATTTTCTGTTGTTTTTGCTTGTTTCGCGAGGACGCATACCGACGAATTGTGTGTGGAAGAGAGACAACATGAAAGGCAGTACAGGTGTGGCGGCTATAGCTGTTCTCCTGGCTACTATATCAGGTAAGGTACTTTTTCTAACCTTTACCTTCCAATTAGAACTATTTGTGTTCCTCAACTTGTGCCGGAAAACAACTTTTTCATTATCACTTTTCTGAAACTAAGTTATTGACTTACGAACTTACATATTCTTTCTCAGAACAGGTTTTGGTCGCTCTGTTAGTACACACGTGAGATACGAATGAATCATCAAACTTCTAGGTTATGTTTTGAATAAATAGGGTGAATTACCCAATTATCAGCACTTTAAGAGTTAGTCCTACTTTAAGCCTATTTATTATTGTGAAAAATAGTTCTTTACCCGTTAAGGAAAATTTTATAGTTCTAATATTTAATAAGGAAGACGATATTAAAAGAAAAACATGGTTGACCTCTATCCAAGATAATTAGGCAAGTAAGAATAAAAAATGGGTCTCTCACCATTTACTGGCACCATCGCCTCCAATTAATACCATAGAGCGAGCCAATTATCAGCACATAACTATTACTGTTAGGAATTGCATAAAAAAATATATTTCCATTCATAAAATCAGGTTTTTATTTATTTTTGAATATACATATAGGTAGTTAGTAGGTAGGTACCCTGTAATACAAAACAATCACTTATAATCTAATTATACTTTTATAAAATTGACAAAGTTTAACATTAATAAAGTTATCTTAGGTAGGAATTTAAATAATTTGTTCAGACTTTCTCACTAGAAAATGTTTGACTTAAATAGAGATATAATAATATGGTAGCCTACCAATACTATAAACTAATGTACCTAGTTGTCAACAACCATTGAAACATAAAATTGCACATAAGAAAGTGTACCAGCAGTAAGTAAATAAAATTTAAAAAAGGATAGCCTCTTGCTATCGCATCTTCTAATCCTCTTGAAGGATCTTCTCTAGTTCTTGTAAAGAGTAAGTCTTCTTTTTTTTATTGTGTATTATTTTTTCCAATGGGTCTATTTGGCTGTAATCTCTTTGACCAACTTGCGAGGTTCTGGGTGGTAAATTAAGTTTAATGTCGGAAAGAATTTGGATTTTTTTATTTGGTGGATCCATACTCTGCTCTTCGGCTTTTCTTTTCTTATTGTTAAACGGGTGTTCATTTTCAGGTGAGGATGGTATATTCGTGTTATGAATCATAACTTCGTGTTTAAATGTCTGATGGTGATTAATGAAAGTCTCTTGTGATTTATTTTCTTTTATCTCCTGTATATTATTAGCTTCTGTCTCTTGTTTTATAGTATCTATTGCTTCTTTGTTTATCTTGTTCCTGGCGGTTTCTACTTTAGTTTTATTTACTTTAGTCTCCTGCATAAAATTAGCTTCAGTCTCTTGTTTTTTAGTATCTATTGCCTCTTTTGCTTTCTTGTTTATCTTGTTTCTGGTGGTTTTTACTTTGGTTTCATTTACTTTAGTCTCCTGCATAAGATTAGCTTCAGTCTCTTGTTTTTTAGTTTCTATTGTCCCTTTCGCTTTCTTGTTAATCTTGTTTCTGGTGGTTTCTTTTTTTTTGTTTTTTTCTTCTTGTTTAAGTAATCTGTTCTTCTTGCGAGTCTCTTGTTCTTCTTCTTTAAGTTTTTTAGCTTTTAATTTGTCGTTTTCAGTCTTCTGCCATTCCGCTGAAGTAAGCACGAATGATGTTCTCTCTATATTTTTAACACCTTTTCGTTCAGGTGTTTTTTCAGCAATCAAAACGTCCTGTAATTTGACTGGTGTTAGTAAATATTGTTGACTATCAAGACATATCAATTGCGCACTACCAAGACAGTCTTCAGTATTGTAATTACATTGTTCATTTGATATAGAAGTTGTCATAGCTTGCATATCATCTACAAAATCTTCTGCTAATATTACTGGTAATTGATCAATGTCTTGAAATCCAAATGCTTCGAAATTTTCAATTTCGATGTGAGTTTCTTTGGTTGTGGACGTATCGGTTTCTTGATTTTCAAAAAAACAACAAATTTTCTTCAAAACCCTTTCTGTTTCAGTCAGATTTTCAAGCGGCGATCTTTGCAGAAATGTAACCTTTTCTTGCCCTACAATGTTTTCTAAAGTTTCGCGTGTCATAATTTTTTCTTTGTTTGAATTGTCTTGTAGTTTTAAATTGTCTTCTTTTGGTTCTTTATTGGGTTTACTTTCTTTACCCAGACATTTATTGTAGTTAATGGCATCCGAGTTCCAGGGACATAAGCCAGTAGTCCTGAATCCATTTATAATGGTCGTATCTTTGACACCAACCTCTAAAGCCTCCTTGAGAACAGGTACGAAATTGTTCTTTGTGAGAGTCTCCAAAGGATTATCTCTCCTCCATTTCAGGACACTTTCCTTCCATGCAGTTTTGAGAGGTCTAAATGCTGACACGTCAGCTGGTTGTAGAATCCGTGTGGCGTTGGGATAAAGTGCTATCAAAACAATCTGCAATTTGCTGCACAGTTCACTTACTTCAAGACTGAGATGTGTTTTGTGCCCATCTACAAATAGTATGACGGGAAATGTTACCTTTCTTTTGCAGAGGTAAGGATGAAACACATTTTTAATATAATCATGGAAAAGTTCAGACTTCATCCAGCCAGAATCGCTCAGACCTATACCCCACTCATCTGGAACTGATGATGTTATTTCCTTGGGAAGCCTCTTGTTGGGAAACACAACTAATGGAGGTGTCACATCTCCGTTGGCGCAAAATGTAAACAGTACAGTAAGGGCTGTTTTAGCTGTAGCGTGATCCACTTCATACACGTCTCTTTCTCCTCGTAATGAAATAACTTTGCCATTTTTGGGACATAACTGAAAGTTAGATTCATCCCCATTAAAAACACGATCCGGGTTCTGTAAGATGTCAAAATAGTTTTTTTCCTTAAGATAAAGCTCAATTTTGTGGAACCACCCTTTAATATCTTTTTCTGACACATTAGCACTGGCTGATGTGACAGCTTCGGCAGTGCGTTCGCCGAGTTCTGGATGACGGCGCATAAAAAGGTTGTACCATTTTTTTCCAGGTATGTCATCTTTAAAGGGGTTTTCTCTTCCTGACTTCTTTATGAAGTTTGCTACACTTAATTGTACATCAGATTTTCTTTTTGGAAATCCTTTCCGGCAGCAATCTACAACCCACTGTACCAAAACTTCTTCTTCTTCTGTCGACAATATTGGCTTAGGACCTGGTAGATCCTTGCACGACTTTCTTAATCGTGACTGGATAGTTCCTCTTGGCACACTGTAAGTTTTCGAGGCCAGTTTTTTGGACATACCTTTTTTAACTGCATCCAAGGCTTTTAGTAGATTATCGTTTGTGTACATTTTTCGTTTATTTGGTTTCTTTTCTTCTTTTGGTTTCATGGTAGGTGGATAAGTGGTTCTGAAAAAAGAAAAAAGATGATGAAATTCTAGGGAAACCAATTTATCAGCATGCTTCTGATCTAATTATCAGCACCATGCTAAGATTTGGATTTTGATAGTATAAACTACTTTTACAAAACAAAATGAATTCTATGCATAAAATAAACACAGTTTACATTAAAAAGTATGAAATTAGTGTTTACGTACTTTTTTTCCATTTATCAGCACCAGTGCTGATAATTTGGAATTTACAAAATATTCGATCCATTTATCAGCACCACTTATTTTACCAATTTATCACCATAACCTCAAATTCTACTCTTCAGATAATCCTTATAAACTATCTCAAATATCAGAGAAATCGGTAGTTTCAATATAAATTATGTAAAAGATTGGATATATCATAAAATGTAAACACGTGAACTTACCGGCGATCACAAGAAACAGACAAAAACAGAAGGAACTGCAGGACACCAATGTTGGTTCACACAATTTCCGCCATTTTGAAGTCTCAAAGTATAGTGTTGCCAATAGTAGGATTACAAAAACATACATTTATTTATTTATTAGTGTGGTAACCCAAATTAGTAAATGAAAACCTTAGAATTTGACAATTTATTCGGAGTGCTGATAATTTGGTGCAGTGCTAGCGTTTGGGTTATTCACCCTAATTCCGGTTTTGATAATGTGATTCTGTTTTCTTATTATTTCACTAAGAATATGTAGTGTATAATAGTGTTATACAAATTATGATTCTTTTGTTCTTCTTATTTTATTTACATATATTCGGTCACTTATCTATTAGGTACCTATTTTTCATTGGTTCTTATTTGTTATCTAGATATCTTTTACACTAACTTTGCTATTTTTAGTGAAATCAGCTTAAGTATTATTCATTACGCTCGTCTTACTTCAATTGAGACTAACACTCAGTTGCAGAAACGTCCATTAAAGTTAATGCCACTTTAAACATCATACTGTCACTTTCCGCCTTAAGCAAGGACGGCAGTACATTTAAAGAAGCTTTAACTTTAATAAACGTTTCTACAACTCAGCGTAAATCATAGATTCACCTCTTATATGATCTATCTGGGATATTGATTTCTTAATCTTCGAATTTTGTTTGTCTTAGATTTCTGGCAGGTTGCATTTCGTTTTTTTTAATAATGTCCGTGAATAGCTTGTAAGAAAAAAAACTTATTAGAGATTTCTTTTGTATAAATAGTCCACCAAAAAATAAGATTACGCAAGACAAAAAGGACGGCAGTACATTTAAAGAAGCTTTAACTTTAATAAACGTTTCTACAACTCAGCGTAAATCATAGATTCACCTCTTATATGATCTATCTGGGATATTGATTTCTTAATCTTCGAATTTTGTTTGTCTTAGATTTCTGGCAGGTTGCATTTCGTTTTTTTTAATAATGTCCGTGAATAGCTTGTAAGAAAAAAACTTATTAGAGATTTCTTTTGTATAAATAGTCCACCAAAAAATAAGATTACGCAAGACAAAAAGTATTACCTATCATTAAAATCGTCAGTTTGATACAAACAGGGTTCTTTTGTTTATGGCAAAGCCTGCGAAAGTCGACCGGCCATTCAGTGGACGCATTCACCTAGTTTTGCGGCTAAACAATTAGAAACTTAGGCTGATAGTCTCGAACGTGACGATTATGATGACAGACCTAGTTGTGCAAAAACCGTTGGCTCCCGTTATGCAGAACATTGACTTCGGAGCAGGTGGGAATAGTGGTGCCAGAACTATGCCATACCAGTTAGAAAAAAAAATCAGGGGAACAGAAACAAAAGGAAACAACGGTTCACTGATTCTTTTTGAATCCGAATTTAGATTCAGAGAAAAAAATTGTGTTGCTGGTTTGGTAACGGTCAGTCCGTTCAAATTCAGTATACCTAAACTGAAAATGTGAATGTATTTGACAGTCAACGAGCCAAACGAAGCATTTCTCTATGCTCAGTGTTGTCGTTAAGTTTTTTTCGAGTCTGATGTATCTCTCATGCTTCTTCAATCAAGTCGTTTTTTATCTAGGTTTAATGAATAATGGCGGAGACATCTGCTTGCAAACTTTGAAACTCTGCTTACTTGGCCTTAATGGTAATAAATCGCCATATTTGTACACTCACAACGTTTGTGAGAGAATATATATTTTGTGCGACAAAACATTAAGTATTTATTAACTTTAAGATACTGCCATTTTTTGGAACATCAGACAAGATACCATAAGATATAACTCTCTTCTCTTCTTCCTAGCGCTTAGTCCCGTTTCCCATTCGGGGTACGCTTGACCATGGTCATGATCCAGGGTGTGGCAGGTCAAGTCATTACAGTGAAGCGAATGCCGTCTGACCTCCGTGACCCTGTTACCAGGGAAACCTGACCGGATTGGATCATGATTTCACAATCAGTCTCCTGAATGTGCAGGTTTCCTCACGATGTTTTCTCTCACCGTAAGAGCATCGGTTAGTGTGCAACTAATGTACATAACTCAGAAAACGAGGCATTGGTACATGGCGGCACTGGGGATCGAACTCGGTATCTCTCGCTTACGAATCCGACCCACTAGCCGTTAGACCACCGACGCTCCGAATCATAAGATATGACACTAAAGTTATAAAATTCATATATCCCAGCAATCCAATGCAAATCGCGACATCTGTCATGAGCAACACTAGACGGAAACCGACTTTCCTGGAAGCATTGAGAATTCAGCCACATTTGTTCTGGGCGCATTCGTGCGTTACTTTCTCACTCGAACGCAAACGCCGACGACTCGATCACTCGGAAATCTCCATCTGCTTCTGCTCTTTTGTTTCAATGTAAGTGGATTTTGTGCCGCGTCAGGAATTTGATTTACACAAAGATCGTGGCATGGCATTGTAGGTCCTAAAAGCTCTATATGGCAGTATGTGCTATAATGGGATTTATATTTTAATGAAATAGTAAATACAAAAATATTTTAGGAAAAATATCAATGGAATCCATTATATCAAGCATCCTATGTTACTTTTAAGCGTAGCAACACTGCTTTTTTACTACGTGTATTGTATATATTGATTGTTTTATACACCTTCAATAAAATATATTACAAAATTTAATTTTAATAAAAAACGAATTTCTATCTCTAACCTTAAAGCAGTTATGTTATGGTAGACAGTAGAAAACACCTTCTGATTAAAAACGTATGCTCGATGAGCCTTTGATGGTAGAATTCTCTACAATTTAATAAAGTGGCTGTCTATGAGAGGATCGTGACTCTAAACTATGTCATTATGAAAGTTTATAGAATAATCATTTTCAAAGTAACAATATAATTACTTACAATGTAATTAATAAACGAAGCCAACATTGTAACTGGAAGGAAAATATCAGTTACTTTAATTAATTAACAATTCGATGTTGTTGGTATCAAATTAAAATGAAACAAACAAGAAAAATAATTAATCAGAAATGAAAGCGCAGCCAAATCTTGAAAATGTTTTTCTGAACTAATATAAATACAGCGTTACGATTTGTTTTTATGTAAGAAATGTTATATTTTATATAACAGTCATTGTTTTTGAATACTTTAATGGGTTCTGAATATTTTCAGAAAATTTTCTAGATATAGTGCTTTAAAATAATAACAGAAAAGTTTCACTAAGTCTAATATATCCTTTCCTACGGACTAAGGTAAGTACTTAGACTAGGTATAGGTAGCATCTGAAAGAGATTTTCTATTTAATGGCCTGCCTCGTCGGCTGCAACGCGTGAGAACCTATCACGGTTTCTCCTGATAAATGAATCTCGTAAATTATATCAGAAACACAGAATTGAAATATATAAGAAATTGCAGCACGCTCCTAGTCTAACTGGGAAAGTAATCTTTAGCATGGACGGGAGTAATGGGAAATGCTAAGAGAGAAATTTGAACACGATTACGATAATTCATATAATTGTTGAAGCATATCTGGATGATCTTAATTAAAACATTGCTGGAACTGTTATCTTCGTATCTCTAAGATACCTACAATCTACGAAGATTCTGAGCATCTGTCGTGTCATTACTCCGAGTCATTTAAGCCTGTTAACATCACGAAGCCGGGTAATGTCGCGTTGACGGCCCTTTCAACGGTCATCAACATTTATGATTACAGCCAACTATATTCTAAGAACAAACATATTAGTTGCTTCACAATTCTGATAGCATAGTTTCCGTGCGTAAGGCAACCGTTTGGCCGTTACACTAAACTTTAAGTGCTCTATCCGCACAATAACCGATATTGCTTTTATTTCCGAGCACTGATTCCTTCTCATAAATCTGTTTACTCGTGCTTACATTACCGTGTTTTCGACTTCCTATGAGCGTTTGAGTGGTTATATGCAATAAATTTTACTCTTAGCATTATATTGGGCACTAGAGCTTCCTGAACATAAATAGCTGGCTGGGATCATGCACTTGCGATTGTGCAACGGAGAACATTTATACACTGTTAATACGGACTGGCGGTTCAACAGAGCTCAGTTTATCTGGCTCTTAAATCATTGGATTTGAATACCAAATCAAGAACATTGAATGTTATTACGATTAACATAGCTATCATTCTTTGTTTATATCTCCTAATCTCTCCGTTCCATTTAAATTTAATGTTGTTGAATGCGATATTGTCCGGTTGAAAGTGTGGCTAAGTGAAGAACGTAATTTTATCCTAACAACTTTGATGTAGGTCACAGAATGATGAATCACACGCACCTGAACTACATCGTTAGCACGTTTTATAAGTATTACGTGACAACTTGATCTTTGACCAGCAATTTAGATTTTGACTAAGATTTCTCAGGACCTGACACATCGTAAACTAGAACTACCGTAAAATGTTTTGAAACTGTTTTTATTGACTTTTTTCCGAGAAAGCACGCATATTATTTCCACGCATACATTTCCGCACGCATTTTAAAATGAACGCCTTTGAAGGAATGAGTAGCTTAATTTTGTTTTGAGTAAATGTTTATAAAATATATTCGTCATTGCTCTAACTGGACTCGTATCTGGGTTGTGTCATCAAATGATAAGAGGTGTAACATTCTTATCTAATCTATTTCGTACAGGTAGTTCCCAAACAAACATGAAGTTCGTTTAAAATCATTGCAAGTGCAAAATCGATGATAAAATTCTTTGTATACGTATGGACAAAATGTGTCTAAGCAAATGTGAATTGTGTATTGTCGAGTTTGTTTCTCTGGCAAGTTGTACTACAGTGTTATTAATTTACATGGTGGTAGAAAATTAGGCAGTTAATCAAGTAGTATACTTGCTGGAAAATTGGAAACTCAAATTGTTCATAATTTACAGAATGGGAGCACATGCTGACCGTTAGATCAGCAATTTTTTTTTTTCGTAGAATCTCTTTAGTTTTCTCTTTGTATAAACAATTTAGTTTACTAAAATACCTTGTATCCTACGATAGTGACCAACTGGTCTCCGAAAGCGAGAAACATAAACCTGCAATAATCAAGGTGATGGTTCCCAACATTCGCTTCCATATCGATTCTCACATATTTAGCGTGCCCTTGGCCTTGTGGTCATTCCGAGGATTTCTAGAGAAACCACAATTTTCCAGGATGTCCGATTTCCTTCAGCACGCGACTGATATCACTTTCTTGTCATCGTCTGATTATAACCGGAGTTTCCACTATCGCTTGTTAGAACTTGTTGGAGGAATCTTACTGCAGCTTAGGGTAGAGCACAGATATCTACAAAATTTCTCTATACCAAAAAAATAGTAAGGTGTGGTAAACGAATTAATAGCTACTTTCACTTCTGATGTAACTTAAAGGGTAAAATTTTCATTCATGTTTCCGTCTAAACTAAATTGTTTGCTTTCAAAACCAATATCTACTGTACCTTTATATTCTTAGATTTAAATCAATATTTAAGAAAAACACGCAATTGTGTTACTCATTGAATTTTTGAAAAAGACTAACTTTTTGATTTGATAGACAAATTATTGCTCGTATATTATCTTGAAATAAATTAAAAACAGAAACCTCACCATCGTTACTTTTGCTTCAGAAGTCCCCGCCATTTATTTAAAACAATATTCGTAAATAATATTCACAGCATTAGTCGTTACCAAAAACTTTGGATTTAGGATTTTTTCAATACATGGATGTCAGTTTCTTATATCTTAACCATACAAAGGGTTTTTAAATTGAAACCACAGGTATCACAGTCACTTGGTAAATATAAATCAAGAAATGTACTAGTAACTAGTGCCATGTTTCAGAGAAATCGTACCATTCGTAACTCTCTGGAGGTTGATGACCGTCCAAAATTCAGTAACCGCAAACTGAGTCGATTATTTTGTTACGAATAACCAATGATTTGTTCTGCCTTTCCCTTATTTTGAATTAGTTACGTTCAAACCGTAACATGCGAGGTTCGTTTTGACGATTTTCTAATTGCCATTGGTTTTAGATATTTTGCTATTGTTTTTCTATTCATGATCACATTGATCACCCCACCAATATGTGTATTCATTCTCACAAATTAATGTATTTTTCTAAGCTCCGCATCATAGAACAGTTTACAGAACTAGGTATTCATAAGTTTCTGAAACCAAATCAAAGAGAATAAGGCTAATTCCGTCTAGCCTTTTTTCTTTGATTTTTCAAATCGCAGACCAATACAGAGACAGAGTACTATTTTTCTTTTTGCCATGAGCAGGGGACCATGACTGTGAGTGAACTATCGGACAATAGCAAATTTTGATGACGTAATCAACTTTCTTTGAGTGCACGCTTTGGCATGTATTTTGCTCTAACTTTATTGTGCTCATATAATTTGATAACTTCAAAAAACATTATTCCACTGGATTGGAGATCAGTTTTTCAACGACACGAAAATTAAGACATTCTTTGGCACGTTTTGTGAATTGTATTTGTGCATTACGAACAAATACAGACTACTCTCATTACCTTTTCGTTTCAACTTCAACACCTTAACAACATTTCCTTGATCGTGTTTTTTATGACTATGTCTGTCTAGCAAAATATTTTAATTGTAATTAATTGAAAGCTATCATAAAAGGGTCATTAAAATAAAAATAGCGGTGATAGCCCAGTTGGTAATGAGCCAGACTTGTAATCCGAAGGTCGCGGGTTCAAATCCTGGTGCGGGCTTGTACCACTAAATTAGTTTTTCCGGATTTATGTGCGAATTTCTAATTATCGCTTGCTCAACGGTGAAGGAAAACATCGTGATGAAACCCGCCCGTCCAAGAAAATATATTTTCTAAAGACGAGCTGTCCACCAACCCGCATTGGACCAGCGTGGTGGACTATGGCCTGAATTCCTTTCGTGTTTCGAAGGGAGACCCGTGCCCCTTGGTGGAGATGTTTATGATGGGCTGGTAGATAAAAGGGCCATAATAAAAATGCCTACAGAATTCGTCGACATACAGCTACTCCTCGTAATTTTTTTAAATACAATATTGTACAACATTAAGTATGTTTCTGAACATTACAAAATCTTTTTTGCAAGTTATCACGTCAGGTGATCTCTAAGAAGTGAGCACAATGGTGAACTAATTGTGATGTTGTAATGTTAATTAGCTTTATCTGCACATATATAATACCTTAATACAATTAAATGGTTACTGTTACATTTCGGATTTACGGCATAGCTACACAATGCATGTAGAGAACTAAAAAGAGGTTGTGAAATAGTGAAAAAAAGTAAGTCTTCTTTACTAAATGGATTCAAATCTTAAGGCATAAGAAGAGAAGGCTTGACTCTCTGCCCAACAACGTCTTGTTCAAATTTTAGAACCTAGTAAGTTAATATTTATTAATAGTTAATATTTAGGGAAAAAAATAAGAAAAGAGGTAAGGTAGTCGGGTAAAAATAGAAGCATTTTGCAAATAGGATGCTAAATGAAAATAATCATTCATGACAAAATATCCTCAGTTTTAATACGTGTAAAGATATAACGATACAACAGAATTATCTCGAAATTCTACAAACTAATGAACGAGACCTTTTTGTTTCTGAACAATTGTTTTAACTAAAAGTAGGAATGATGGGACCCTTTAGTTTTGTTTGCGCGGCCAAGTTTTGTTTTAAACGAGTGAAAGAACGGTCCGGCGTGGCAAACAGAGTGTGTCGGCGCCCGCGCACCTTGACGGTGACGGGGTGAACCCGCGCGGGTAATATTTAGACCAGTAGTACAACTCTTAGAGCGTAAAAACAGTGGTGGAAGTCCTTTCTACCATGTAACTGTTTTTGAAGTTTCCTATATTAGAGGCGCGATTTAGAATAGTGGCTATTTAACCGTTGAGTCCATTGTCAAGTGGTGAGCTTGAGTAACTTTCACGTCCATGCCAAACCATTAGGAAACATCCATAAATTGGTTTTTGCAGGTTCAACACGTTATTATTTATATGTTTTTTCCCTATTAGAGGTGAAATGTTTAACAAGTTCTTTAGTAAAACTTTTGAGTTTATCAAACAATTAAAATGCGGCAATCTCAAACAAAAGTATATTTTCATGTGTAATACATATAGTAAACTATCTGAATGATTAACTAAGTAGACGGTACATCCATTTTTATTGTTCTAAAGCGGCTTTAGCAAGTACCTGTGTAGAGACGACCGACATGGTATGTACTTGCGTGTGAACATATGGACAGTTGTTACGAACGTTACTTTTTAGCATTATGAAAACGTAGTAAACTTGTTGTGAGAGTAATGTATAGTAGTGCACAGTGCTAGTGTTATGATTGGAATTTTCACGTATTGTATTCAAAAGAAAAAAAATGCAGATATTTTTTTCTTTTAAATGCGTTGGCTTATGGTTGCTTCCTAATAGGGTCGTTGGCATAACTTTACTAGGGTATTGCACCCATGAAACTAAACAATTTTTTCCGAGAAATCATACGAAAATGTCAAAAAGAAATTACCGACTTATCATACTAAGGCAGACAGCTGATCACGAGTAAGAAGAGGTATGGACCTATTTTCCTTGAAGAAAGTTGTTTAGCTTAGTGGGCGACATAATTTTTTTAAAGTTATCCAATATAACCTTTCTTCCGTTAATGTGCCGTGCATTAAATTGTGTTTCAACCAACGGAAGATTATAAGATAATATTCAACTTCTCAACGCTACTGTAAACTGTCTTTCTAAAACGTGAAATTATAATAGTAAAACAAAAAGACAAGAATTAATACTGCCTTTTATGTTATCTTGAAATCATACTGGTAAACCAAAAAAGCAAGAATTTATACTGGTTTGTGCCTCTATGCTATTTTAACGCTTAATACTTTTTAGAAGCCAAGCCCTGTTCACGCTGTAAATGAACAAATCGGATTGGTTTTTCAAATTTACTACTTTCCGGGTCGTCGGATATCCTGATAGCTTTCTGTCGGCTCGCGTACGAAACTGGAACAGAACTGACGCTTGACAGGATGAAAAAATGCAAAGCTTAAATTATTGTTATTAATGAATCAGCTGTTTTTAGTCTCCAAAAAAAGGAGGGATTCATAAGTTTAACGGATACACAATCTGTGTATGATTGTCTGTGTATCTGTGTATCTCTTGTATCTCCTGAAGGAATGGACCGATTACGATGCTTTTTTTTGTTTGAAAGCTGACGTAATCGAGATGGTTCTTAGCTATAGCAGCATTATGCTGAGCCAGCGCCGACTTCGTCTGTGCGACACAGGCAGCACAGTGCAGCACTTTGTTTTATGTTTGTAAATGTTTTTTTGTTATTTCTTTAATTTGCCTTTAATCTGTTTTTGTCTTTGTGTCTGTTAAGTGTCTTCTGTGTTTCTTCTGTTTTTCTATATTGTGATGTCTGTGTTGTACGCCGAAATAAAGCATTTTCTATCTATCTATCTATCTATCTATAGTCGGTAATTTTAGAGTTATAAAATCATGCTTTTCTTAATGCATTTCGTTGAACTTGATTTATAACTACAAGTAAATGTTTTACGGATACCCACCTATGTAAATGCCCTCACACTTCTTATATAGCATTAACTGTAAAAAAGGATCATACATATGTGTCTTTACAAAGCATTAGGAAAAAAGAAGGTCAAATAAATAAAATTAGACTCTGAAAAAGCCTTGAGAATAACAAAAAATCGTGCTACCTACTACACAAGTGTCAACAATTTGGACAATTGGCAACGCGTGAATGCAGCCTTTATTTGCCTATTTCTTGCTTCGTTCTGAATAAAATCATCTTCAATTCAGCTAGTTACCTCAATGATTTTATCCTTGTGTTTTTGGTAATAAAGTAGTTTAGTTTCTGCGTCAACAGTATGAACATTATTCACCTTGGCTTAATTAGAATTTATTGTCTTCTGATGAAAGAATCGATTGTTACGACAATTAATATGAAATGCATTATTGCTTTACTTTATCTTTATCAACTGTGTAAGTGAAAAAAAAATACGATTTCTGCTACAATGCAGTGAAGGAAGTACAAACAAGCAAACTGACGTTTGATTTAAAAAAAATAAGGATTTCTTGCGATTACGTATACAGGGCTTTAGGTAAATCTCTTTCAACCTCTCGGGTGGTTAACCAGTCCATGAAACTGAACAACTTCCCAAGGAACATAGGTCAAAATACGAAAATACGGACTGATTAACCACCTGAGGGGTTGAATGAGATTTACCTAAAGCCCTGTATACATTTTTTAAGAAAAATGAATTTAAATAAGCTGTGCGAACAAGGAACCACAATAAATCAGCACTTAAACTAGTTTAGGAATATATAGGATGACTTTAAATTAGTAAGAGAAACTTTCCCTATGAAACTGAACAACTTTTTTCAATTAATCTACAAAAAATTCTAAAAACCAAAATTTTTTCGTCTGGAAATCAGCTGATCGCACCAGTTGTACGGAGAGGCAAAATTCTAATGTCAGCTGTTAAGTTTTATGGGCTTGATTGCCTTAATTTTATTCACCCAACATATCATTAAGTTGTGTTATATGATAGCAGTAAACTTACGGCATTGAAGCGGAATTCACAGCCCTGAAAGATGTGAAATTCCTAAAAGTGTGAATAAAGAATGGGAATTTTGATGTCCGCTTCAGATAACGGTGTCGATTTATCACAGAAAGTTCGTAAACACATTGATCGTGTATCAGACTCCCCTTACAGAGCAGTGTTAGGTAATTTTACCGTGAAAAGATAATAAATTGCCGTTTAGCAAAAAACCTAGTAGCGGAGAAATGCAACGATTTACATTGTTTTTCCCACAGAACGAATTTCGTTCTCTACGTGTTTCCCACCATTGTATTCTGTTTATAATTGTACATAGCTAATGATTTCTCGCGAATGTCTGCTATCTGCATCTCTGTGGGCATTGTCCGTTATTTTATTTATTTCTTTTTATGCGAACATACGACGTCTTTTAACGAGTTTCGAAATTTATTTCATTTTGCAACTACTGAGCTGGATCTTTTTACTCGAAAAACAGTTAAGAGTAATCTAGATTTAAAAGAGCGAGGGAAAAGAATGGTTAAAGTTTTATCTACAACTAAAAAAAGTAATTTTACTAGGTCCAAATTCTTCTTTGATTTTTACTGTATTATGAAACGAGTCACTATATTTTGTGATGTAAATACTATTTGTGCGGATGTGGGGCATATCACGGCGGATCATTTTCTATTTAAAGGGGCCTGTATATGGTATGTGAGCTGACCCAGTATAAATGCCCTTCAATGTGTTCCCAAGCTTGGTGTACATTTTACAGTGAACATTATAATAAGATTAATATAAATAAGGACTAAAATAGATCCAATTCATCAAGAAAATGGCTGACGTTGTCTATGTATGCTTCACCCGTGTGGAATCGGCTATACTACCGCGCTCCCGAATCATTTAGGTAGTTTAGGTGTTAAAATGTAACAGACAGACAGAGTTGCTTTGGGCATGTATAATATTAGGAAGTATGGATAATATGGATGTTATTCTCTAACAAATATTGATTTCATTGTTATTTCGCATCTGATAAGCGAAACCTGACTAGAAATCTTAAATAGTATACATAGCTCATTTTCCCAATGAAAGTATGAATTGCGTGTATTTATGAATCTATTAATTTGAGACATAAACAGGATTCTATACTCTAATAAAATTCTGCGAGCCATACAAACCATTCTATATTTAATTACTGATCAAGTATCCACGTTCAAATTATCGTTATACGCTTGTAATGAGCCTCTCGTATGTTTAATGATGCTATTTCGGATCATAAGTGCTTTGATAAACGATGTAATTTAACTGCTGGACCATTACACTTTCAAGTTGTAAGGCAAAAATAACTTGTGGTATACTTTACAGGTCATAGGTGACGACGTAATTTATGTTATCTGTACTAAGCTGGCTTAGACTTTCATCCTCTTAGTGATCAGTGGACGTTCCTTACTCGTGTTTTGTATAATTTATTACGAGTCAGTAACTGTCTACAGTGTTATTATCTTAAGCGAAATGTAGTAATTATAACATCTGAATTAGTATGCTAGCGAAAAGCTAAGTCGTATATTATAATAACTACATTTCGCTTGTTTTTGAGTATTATTGAAATTACAGATAATTTTGTTTATTTTACCAACTTAATGCTAAAACAAAATCGAGACGCATTCGCAAAACGCATTGTTTTGATTGATAAAGTTATATCTCTTTGTAAACATTTAAACCGTTAGATCCAACTGCATCAAATGCCTTCCAGTTTAAAGAAAAACTTTTGGTAGGCATGTATATTTCGACAGTTACGATTTTCTGCGACACCAAAAGAGGGCTCTCTGACTACGTTTGGTGCTATTTTACAGAGCCCTATTTTAAAATATTTTGGGCTCTTAAAAACGTTGCAGATTCTGCGATACTAGCCCAAGAGTTTGGCCAAACGCCAGTGATATCCACTTGACCCCGCCTTAGGATGCTGGGCTAACGACCCATCAAGTCTACTTCCAAAACTTTCAAAGACAAATAGCACATATAACATGAAAAGGTGATTTAACTGTTGGAACATCTGTTGAAATTGTATTTAGAACTTCTTTCAAATAGAGGCGAGAACTTGATTAGTTCTTAAAAACGCCTTTTTACCTCACATAAGATGATATGGAGCATGATCACATCTAGCTGCTCGTGAGTCGATTTTAATAAGACCGAACTGTCACGTTAAGGCAACTTAGGGCTGTCAGTTTCATAAATATTAATCGACTCCACTTGCCTTCGTCTCATATTAAAATTAATGTCTCCAATTGTTACTCAACACGCCCTGTCGCGATAAAATTAAACTTAACTGTTGGCGTCGAAACTTGTTACGAACTTAGTCTCTGGGCATTTTCTTGATGAATTGAACATAAATGACTAGGTTCTTGAACACTTACATAATCATCCTGATTAATTATTATTGTTTCATTTAACTACCATGCATTATTTATGTATAGTTGCGGGATGTTGAAGAAAGCAATTTGTTAATGGATGGATTGGGTGACTTTAAATTAGTGAAAATAATGAGAATCTGCCCAATAAACTGAACAACTTTCCCCAAGGAACATGTCGAAATATGAAAACATTTTTTTTTGCTTTTTATCTAGAAAGTGATCAGCTGATAGCCTCTGCATAGGCGCAGTCAAAAGTTAAAATTGCTTTTGAAAACTCCATATTGTTTCATCGCGAGTAAATGAGATATTCGTTCTTTGGAGACTACATTATAAATTTAAACAGAACCATAACGTAGTTCTTACTACAGGTCGAAGTAGAAAAAGAATAAATGAGAGATAGCTAAGTTAAGCGTGCAAGGAAATAATGAATCAATAAAACAACGCCATAAAATTCCTGAACTTCTTATACTGGCCACATAATAAAAACTAAATAAAGATGCTCCATCAGTGAATGCCATAAAATTTATATGTTTATAAGTAAAGTTAACCACGTTAATGTGTCATCAACTGGGTCTTTGTAAACTATGGGTTTTAACAGGACCCAGTAATTAGGCGTTTCCTGAGGGTCTGACATCTGGATTTGGCTAAAAGGTACTGCAAACATTCCATTTATGTTTCCAGAGATGTTTATTCACAGGTAGGTGTAACGTTTTCAGGTTGTTTGTTGGATCTAGTTCGAATTTCCTGTATCCAGTTTGAACCAAACATGAGATACTCGTATGTGTGGAATTGTAGGTGTTATGTAATGCCCGGTTATTCTTACGGCCTTCTGATATGTCCAGAAAAGTGAAGCCTGTGCATTAGAAACTCTTGACATGACAACGGTAGATATTAGTCAAATTGATTACTGATTTGAAGAGGTCTCCGTGCTATCGTTGAATAATGCCTGCTGTCTACGCAGTTATAATACTGTAATATTTCCCACTAGTTTCAAATTCCAACATTATCTAAATATGATAAATTCACAAAAGCTTGTTAAAAATTTCAATGTCATTTTTTGTTTCCCCGAACTGTTGAGAAAATTAGTCACATGCAAATAAAGCGACGAGGCTACAACGAACTATCACTTCGTTAACTGAAGTGCGATGTTGTGAGTATAAATTTTTCGCAAATTGCGAATGTGAAATATGTGACATGTGAGTGCCTCTCATGGCTTTCTCCATATTGTTCCGAAATAACACAATGAGATCCTCATTCCTCATGATCTTGCATTAAGAGGTCGATGACTCAGCTGTTAATAAGTGGTTTTAGTGGGTGCTTTGAGCACCATTTATTGACACTAACGAACAACACATCCGTTGCTACATGAACACTGGTGCGCATGACGGATCGCGTTACTCTGAACAAATAAAGGGGACAACAATTAGGGTACACCCAGAGGAAGTTGACATTTGGAAGTAGCTGCATTAACAAGGCCTCAAATACAGCCGGTCCAAGCAACTCATTCCAATGATGAATTTTATTAATTTACTAAAGTGTAATTTCATCTTTCATTGACTCGGTAATACAATCGTCAACGTAAATGAAAATATTGAGGTAATGTATTACGAGTGAACAGTGAAATTAATCTGTGGATAAATAAACAGATGAAATGAATGAATGAATTTACGATCAAATCGTGGTGTTGCATTGCACTCTTCTATAATGTAGCTGTTAATATTTATTATAGGGGAGGGGTATTACTGTGGCTTTTCTTGATATTTTTGATCTGAGTGCCTAAGATTCAATTACTTAAACTACTTCATTGCTTTTCTCTCAAAATGTGAAATAGCTAATGTCTTCTTGTCATTTTGAGACTTATTTGCGCTTTTGAATTAAATGAGACTTGTCTTAATTGGCACAATTACGAATGAGGCACGGCCGCATTCCGCTATTAGCTTTGTTATCTAAACGACTCATTTGCTTGTTTTAAACTACGGTACTGTCAGTGCAGGCTTATGATTACTGTGTTCTGATATAAAAGCCTGACTTTCGGTCAGGTTTCACGTAATGTATCATTGTTAGATTTGGCGACAGAAAATTTCTTCCTCACTTAGAAAACGTATAGGTATAGTTTCTGTCAATTGAATATAGGGTTTTTTGACTTAGACCCCATCGTGATCCCCGATCGGATACTCACTTATACATTTATGTATTTGCTTATTTATGTGCTATACTTATCATATGACCTTGAAGCTATCGACATCTTAAGTGCTTAAATCAACAATTATTTACCTAGCAAGTCTAGCAATTTACATTAAAATAGATATGTGAATCCGATATGTATTACATTTTCCGTGGTTAAAATGTTATCATTGTTATCAAGCACCCGAAATCAATTCTAATTTATTAGGGTTCGTATCGCATAAAACAGCACTTTCCACAGAATCCCTAAAATTGCGAAGTTCAATAAAAACCGTTATTAATATTATTATTACACTGAAAATCTAGCGGTAAATTTAATTTCTTAGAAAGTTTTGCTATCATATTAAAAATCTCCACTTAAAATAATTGATGTTGGGCTTCTCAGAATACCCTTTACATCGTTGAAATATTTCTGTGCTTGTCAGAAGCGACCATATTTTCTTACTTTGTATAAGGAGACTGATTGCAGAGACTTGCATTGTGGAGAGGGAGTTTTACGATAGCTATGCTAATGGCAGGTCTGCAGGTTAGAAATATTCATTTAAATTTATTGTGCTAACTTCTAAATATTGGATACAAAATTAACTATTAAAATTAATTCAAAAAACTCTTCTTCTTTACCATTGAAAACGAAATACGTGGGAACTTTTTACTCTAATTTTAGTAGCATTAAAAATTTTGTTCACAAACAAATTCGATATTGAAAAAGGTCTGCATAATATTCCGTTCGGTTAAATCTTCTATGGTGAATCCAATAGGGCGTTAAAGGGGTTTCTATACATATAGAGTTTTATAAATAGTATCCTTACCTGTCTGACTGCTCCACAGTGGCGCGTGTCTCAGTTTTTGCCTTCGGTTCTCTCAGAGTTCTTTCGTCTTTTGTTGTGGCGAGGAGATAATGCTCTTAGGGACTGGGTGCGTTTGATGTTGAAACATTTTATTTCATTGTTGTCCGACAAATTGGCGGGGCTGTAAACATTCTCTGTTTAAGTCTCTCTCTTTTTGCTTTTGCAGTTTATTTTACAACAGGTTTTGAGATGTGTAAAATCTCTAGGGCTTATACTTTATGCAATACTACTTGGATATACTTAAAAAGTTTTGCATCCATCGAATTTTCATGTTTTAAGTTAACATTACCTTCTAAAATGGAACGCGGAAGTTACAGAACGTATGTAACGTCATAAAATTGCTGGTGGTTTTTTTCCAAGCCTTTTGTAGCCTATTTTATTTTAAATCACAGAGACGTTTTATAAGACGTTTCATATTATATCTCAATGTTCTCGAAGCTATACTTTTTCAATTTGTTAATAAAGCCAGTGACTCAACACAATTTCATTTGAAAGCGTTTTACTTTAGTTATCTTTACAACGCACTTTACCGCACAGATTGACTTACCCAATATCCAGCAGCTTCCCAGCCACCAAATTACGTGACAAAAGAAAAAAAAACAAAAGAACTGGAAACAAAAGCGTGCGTTTAGCAAGCTCCGGGCACGGCCGTCATCCACGCAGCCGAGTTATTGTCCAAGAGAGATTGGGGCCAGGGAAATAAAGATAAACATATTATTGATATTTTATTTACTAAGAAGAGGCTCTACACTCGTTTTTCAACAGCATTGATGTTAACGAAAACAGTGACCACGTTCACATTGAAGAATAAGGATAGGAAAAAAAGCAACATATCTACATATTTTTTGACTGACAATAAATTTGCCATCAGTGAAATATACTCCAACCTCTGGTTACGAGTAAATACGTTTATGTACATTTTTAATTGTAAGTACTTATCTAATAAAACTAAAGTTTTAGCATTGTAAAAGGTTTAAAATGTCTTTCACGATAGAAAATTTGCTATTAATTGCGATGAAAAATCAACGAAATTCATTGATTTTCAACCGACTTCAAAAAGGAGGAGGTTCTCAATTCGACTGTATGTTTTTTTCTACGTTTGATACGAGATAACTCCGCCAGCTGTCCGCCGATTTTCAAAATATTTTTTGATTCAAAAAGCATACTCCTGAAGTGGTTCCATATAAATTTTATCGAAAATGAAGCAGCAATTCAAAAAAAAAATCTACAAAAACAAAAAAAAATACTTAGAAACCAAAACGTCATCTAAATAACGGAATGACGTTTTCGACTGTGGATATCTGCTAATAGGCATTGTAATCTGCGAAAAATTAGAAAACTGAGGAAATGAAATCATTTAGTTTCAAAAGTTGCAGGATTATGTGCGAACTTATTGGTCAGCGTTTTTAACGTGGAAAATTATTAAATTTATTTTTTAGATTATTTGGGGAAAAAAAACAGTGACACAGTACATCTTTACAAAAAATAAAAAAGCTTAAAGTTTTGTTAATTGTGCAAACAGAACCGTTTACCACCGCAATGTCAACGAAATACGATGCGACACATTCTATTGTGGATAGGTTTTCTTAGTTAATTAGGAGAGTTTCGTGGCCACAATATCAGGAAAGCCGAATTTTGAGGAGGCCGTTCCCCTTAATGTATTGTCTTATTTTTTGTAAGAACTGCATTTAGAGCTCGCTATGAATTATGTGCATCAATTTGGGACCCTCCTCTTTGTTTGGATCCTAAATGGTAATTAGATTTTGATAAATCCATATAAAATAGCCTAGGAATCGACGGAACAGTAATTCATAATTCATTTTCAAAACCAGGGTAGATAGAGTCCTTTATTGTTTACTTTTTATTTACTGTCAAGATATTTTATCACTTCATGAAATGACTCAGCTGAGGCAATTTGATGATTTGTCACACTTTTTCTTTAAAAGGTAGCCTAAACGAGAGTGATAGCCTAAACGAGAACTCTTTGCTTACCAGCCATTCTTTGAATTTTAGGAAATGATTTATATTCCCCGATTTGTTGAATTCGGTACTTTTTTTGCGAGTATATCATCCTTAACAACAAAATCTACACATTAAAAATATCAACTTCTAAATCTAGTTCCTTCATTAGAAAAATTCAGAATGAAACAGAAGAAACATGATGTTTCGCACGTCTCAACATCTTGTTAGCTTTTATGGCTTTTTTTCTCACGAAGAGAAATATGAGGATGAATTTGTCCATTTATTTAAAACCGTGTTACCGAGTTAATTACGCATGAGGGTACTTGCATGCAAGTGGAGAGATACAATCGAGTCGTTCATCAACGGACGTGGAGCCTGCCTTGTTAGCATCTCATGTTTCAAACGGTCAAGATCTTGACTTGTACTTGAAATCTGATCAAAGAAATTAGGTTTCCATAATCAAATTACCTTCTTGCACTTAGAGAAAGGAAATATGAATAAGCTGGTCTTGCATTGTACGATGGTTTGTTTTTACCGTTGAAACATCTTGCGAGCAGGTTATTGCACTTTTTCTGTTTCTGATGTTTTTCATCAGTTACATAAGTATTTTTCAAGTGATAATATTATATTTTATACAAGGTGTTGTTTGATTACTATTTGGGAATTAAGGAAACATTTTTCTATGGATACGAACCTACAGATTTATCTCTTCGCTTAGTAACCTACTTTGACTAAGGAGTATATGCTTAGATCTAAATCTTCCGACGAGATTGTGCGTTCAGAGAGATCTGCCAGAGGAAGTTAAGGTCACCGGTTCAGGTCTCATTCGAGTCATTACTTATCTGATTTTCTCTTTGTATCTTCAACCGAGTGATAGTATTTACATTACTAAAAGCTTGTCACGAGTTATTCCAAGGCTGCTTAACCTCAGACCCGCGGGCGTTAATATGCTGGCCCGCCAATGGAATATAAATGGCACACGTGAGCAAATTTTTATATTTTTACCTGATTTTACAGTCAGTTTTTATTGAAATATCTAATCAGTCATCACGCCGAAAGTCAAAAACAACTTACTGAAATTCTGCACAAAAACTCTTTTTATGGAATAAACAAACTTTTCAAATGAATTTATAGATTCTGGAAAGTAGGCGTGAATCCCGAAGTTAACCGAATTATACTTAATTTTGGATTGATGCTTGCACATGTATTTGAGAAAAAAATAAATCATTATGGCTATGTGTTGGCCCGCCTGCGTTTTTATTAATCGTCAATTTTACCCGACCGTTGGAAAGTAATACTTGAGTTAAAACGTATTAGCTACGAAAAACTCAATTTTACAAATAGTAACCTACTACGACTTCGTATGATGAAAACACCGGAGTTTGTGTGGATCGATGAATGTTTAGATGGATATTTGTAACTTTTTCACGCAAAAACTACTAGAGGTTTTGGTATTACAAGCTATTGCTATTTATGCATCAGACTAGCATTTGGGCTATTTTTTTTAAATTCTCATAGGATTAAAGTAGGTAAAGCTTAAAACAAAGCTGAGATTGTTTGGTATACTGCATTGTGTTGTATCTTTTAAAGTAATGAATCCACTTCAATGGGCTTTGTACGACATTTTAAAAATATTTTTAATTTCGTTTAATTTTTTATTTACCATAAAGGAATAAGGTCCCGTTTTCCAAAAAAAAAATATATAAAAAATCTATCTTTTGAAATAAAAATAAAATAATTAAAAGTTTCTCAGTAGGGTAAACTAATCATAAATACGGCATTATACAATCGTGTCTTTGCCAAGCTGTCATTTCAATAAAAAAAAACATAACCTATTTCATTTTGTATTTGGTTGTTTATTTTTGAGTTTTATTTTTGTTTTTGGTTAATTTTTTCTGAAGTCTTTTACTGCTACCGCATACCGGATTACGATTTTACTTTGCACGGACTTGTAGTGCTAGATTTTGACTGATTTTCTCACGACTACACCTTATTCATACCGGACTCCGAGAACTGCTTCAAAGATAGTGATTAATACTCTTCGGATTTGTGGAATAACACTAATAACGACAGCGCAGCAGGCTTTGCTACTCAACATGGCATCTGACGAGTTACAGCGGTGGAGAGAACCAAAAAATGTTTTATACCTCTTTGTTCAAACACTGACATTAACTCACCAGATTTGACGTTTGTTACCATTCCAAAGGAATTGAAAGAAAGTTGGTGTAAAATGGTTGACAGGAATTGTCCCAAACGTCCACTTTTTTGCTGTGAGGATCATTTAAACGTAAGTACATTGAAACGTATCTCTAGTTAGTCTGTGATTGAAACTTAAATGTTGAACTTAAACTCAAAAACGCAACGGTATAGGTTATATGTCAACCAACTGTCAATCGTTTTTTTTTTACTTTGGCAAAGGAGTTAATCTGTAGAATGCTGTAATAAGCAACAAATCGTAACCAAAATTTTAAAAATTAATTATTTTTATATCTATGATCAAAATTATTTGATATATTTTTTATTTGCTTAAACCTGCTTAAAATAAAAAAAATCAAATTATTTTAAAAATCTTGCACATAGCCCATTCCTGACCATAACAATAAATAATAACTTGCAAGTTAACTTGCAAGTTATTATTTATCTTAAACATAACACAAACACAGAGGGAGTTTTGTATCCCATGTTGAGACTTACCTGGAGTTTGTAGAAGTTGCTCCTAAAATGTACAGTTCAGTGCAAATATTTACCACTTCCAGTTCTCTGTAAGTGAGTCTTTGTCACAAACCACAAGGGTGCTGACAAATATCGGTCAAGTGTCTTCTCGTGCTTCATTTTAAAACAATTTTGAACAAAAAACATTAAGATAGGAACTCTCAAAAAATTTACAAGAACGTGCACTTGAAATGTTCTTCTCTTCTCATGAAACTACTAATACGCCAGGAACTTTAGAAGAAAAATGGGCAACATTTCGGAAAAATTGAAACCAAGCTGAAAATTTGTGTACACGTACCTTTTAGCTCCCCAAATAACGTCTGAAAAGTCCCACGAGTCCAGGGGTGGGCATAACTTTTGTCAACCAAAAAACGGTAAATAAAATACCTTTTTTCGGTTTTTTGCATATATCTTCGTTCCTGACGATCTTACCGCTATGAGGTTTGCTAATGAAATAAAGAATGGAAAATACTCTACAAAAACGGTCTACAAAGTTTTTACGTAATCGGGAATTGAAAATCCGGTAAACATTTTCTATGTACATTTTAGTGCAATTTATGATCACCCCAACAAACAAGAAAACAGTAAAAAGGTTATTTCAAATCATTAAATATACTGTCTTAAAAACTTTTTATAGAATTAATAAGTAGTAAATCCAAGTACTTTTAAATTTATCACAACGTAGCTTTACGCCAGGGACTTCGTTGCCGTTTGAATTTGGGAAAAATTATATAGCCTATGTGTTAATCCAGGGTGTCAGCTACCTCCATACCAAATTTTATCAAAGTTGGTCCAGCAGTTTGAGCGAGAAAGAGTAACAAACATCCATCCATCCATACATCCTCACAAACTTTCGCATTTATGATATTTATCAAAAATTGCATAATAGATAAAGAATTATAAGGTTATTAAGGTCAAAAATAAGTAATCATGGGCGTGATTCTGTAACGTGACGTGTTGAAATTCAATCCCATGTTTCGCACCTTTTACCGTGGAAATGACTGATTTTATCGATGAACTTTCATTTATAACCTTTTTTGCAAAAAAAAAATTAATCTAAAAGGTACATACTATTAGAAGGAAAACACCTTTTACTCAGTGTACAGTCCTTTTAATCCGATATTTAATAATTACAATGCAAGAACACATAATCCACGATCTACGCGCGAAAACGATCTGTCAAAGTGACGTTTAGTGTTGTGCCACACCGCGTGGACTGGTAGTGTTGTATCAATTGTGTCGTTGATCGATTTTATCTTAACAATACACACAAATTTTCAGTTTGGTTGGAATTTTTCATTTTGGAGTATAAGCATATTTTTTTAAAGTAAAGCTTATTGTACAAGTTAGCTTTTCACGGCAATGCATTACTTTGAAATGATGTTTTGTTTTAAAAACATTTAATTAGGTTACTGTAAATGCTCAGTGTAAATGGCATTTCAAAAATCTAATTAGAAAACTCAATGTTGAAAAATACTCGTCTTAACGTCTATTGCTATTCACTCACCTGTAAAGATACTCTAAAGATTGGATAAGTAGGTTTCTTAAGCTATAAATAAGCAACAGTCGATAATGAACTACATTGGCCGCGGCCGGGCCGAAGCAGAAAAGTCCACAAAACTGAATTCGCCAAAACAACACGAGTTAGTTCGCTTTATTGACAGAAAAGTTTATCGATGGTGGAAGAATTCTGCCCAAAGTTCATTGACCTAGCCTCCGTTCATCTACCTACAACCACAGAATAAATAATAGTACTAACTTCTACAATCCGTAATACAAACGCAATGCGGAACGGCATAAATGAAGAAAGAGCTTGTATTTTAAGAGGCTAGTTGTCTCGTTTAGGTGCAAATTCAGACTTTAAATCGATGTCACAATCATACCCATGAGAATTTACTTATAATAAAAATGTATGGCGTACTCGTAAATGATGAATCACCTAATCGTGACAATTCGGAAACGGGATTGTAAACTTCAGTATTTGTGTCATGATAAAAGCTTGTTGTCTTAGATGAAATCTTGAACGCAATATACTAGTTACACCATAATTAACAAGGATGATCTGTGTTTAATTTAAGTATAATTTCAATTTAAAAGCATTAAATATTTCTAAATAAACTCAGACTGAAAGATTGTTCCCTTGAATAACGAACTTCCTTTAGAGTTAATATTTAATCATGATTACATTTTGACTTTATCCCGTGGCAAGCATTGCGTCAAATTAAGAAGCTTATCTGATTATCCCTTAGTTTCTTTACTCTCTTTGGTTAGAAATTGCTTAAACGAGTAATTCACAGTGGACTTAACATTTTCGTTCACAAAATGAATTCAAGTGGCTCTCGCTTTACTTTTAAATACTTCTTTTCAATGGGTTTTGAATCAGGAGTCGGAGCTCGCTGGCTTAAGTCCAAAGTGGTTTATTTTTTATGGCTTTAAGTCCCTTCGCTACATTTGAGCTAAAAAGTGAAACGGGGAGCATCCCGTCAAGTGCATCCAGATTTTGCCAGACTCGTACTCAAATGAAGTATTTTGTTTTGAATAGATTATAATATCTGTAATGGAAATGCTTAGTAATTGAAGATTTTTACTTAATTATGTAATGGAATGAATTAATTATTAGCTGTGAACTTTTTAAATCTTATTTTCTTGATAATAAGATTATGCTTATCAGTTCTTTTCTTAGAAAATAAATGTTCCCTAATTCCTAATTCAAATTGTAAAAACAAAATAAGACGTAGGAAAAAACAAGTTAGGTAACTATTATGTCATTAAACATATAATTAGAGTTTTGAATAATTTATTTTGTATCTCTCTAAATAATTTTACGTAAGTAATTTTTTTGTGTTGAACTAGCCCGTGAAAACGCAAAAATTATTGCTTCTGCTTAGCGGGACAGCAAATTGATTCGGAATTGGTTTTGTTCGTCGTAACCGTTTTGTAGATTATTGGTGTTGCTTTGTTGATTATTGGTTTTATAATTATTAATAACAGAAGACCGCTTTCGACATCCGCTTAGGGATTTAAATTTGAAATTGTAAACACTTTCTTTTATAATTTATGGCTGTATATCCTGTGGTGCTGTGGCTTTCTCTACGACGGTTGTGGTCACGAATCTTCTCCTGTTTCCGTGGTTTTAGTTACAGACGTCACGATTAACACCTAAGTTACTTTTATAATCCTACTTCTCTTCAATTATGTTATTTTCTCCATAATCGACCTTTATTGTAAATTAGGACAAAAATGTAGAATTAGTTTCTTTTAGCCGGTTGTTATATAACATTCATTCACTAATTTATTATCTACGGAATTAGTTATCATTATCAACGATATTTTTTAAATCATAGAAAAGATAAGTTTTTTCATTATAGGTATCTATGTTTTAAATAAAACAAGTTTCTCGTAAAAAACTTAAATTTATTTGTATACATTGAGGCAACTTTCGTTGTAATATCAAACCTTTCTTCCCTGCTCCATAAATACATGAAACGTTATATTTCTTCACCGTCATAAAAACAGTTATTCGATATTTTACGATTCTATTTCCACTTTTGTTTTATTTTACATCGACCTTGAACTACGAAACGTTGTATTTATGGTCCTACATTTTTTAAATTTTTTGTTACACTCCTTACGCAGCTGTACCTTTTAGTTTAAACCCCTGTGTATTTATAAATTTAGATAACCTGTTATTTCCTTGTTGAAATGTATTAATGAGTGCAATAATGATGTATTGTTGTTGTAATTATTGAGACCGAAATCTAAAGTATTACCGCTCACTTTCCTACTCATGTTCCAGAGGGTTTTAAAGACCAGCAATTCATGAATACAAGTTTAAATATACCCATTTATTTTGAGACGAGCTAACTATCAATTGTGTAAGCCACCCACCAACATGGCTATAAATTAATACCATCAAAAGTTCACAGTCTGAAACCATAAAGTAATGTCACACGAACATTCCTTTGTCATAAACTAACAAGGAATTAAGTCCTGCTATGTCTCATCACTTTGTTAATTAATAAAATAGGTATCTACTTTTTGGAATGGTTTTATTAAAGGCCAAGCTTATAGGGGCACTTCTTTGATTGCAAAAACTTTGTTTAAAACTATTTCGTGGCTCTAGAATATTATTGTTATACTAACTTATGGCAAATAGGCTTCAAGTCCTGCCACAATTGTAAATTGCTAGAAACTTTAAAAAACAAATGAACTAGCTAATGAAACTATATAAAGCCAGTCTTGGTTTGATTAATTAAGTAACAGTCGTTACTGCTTTGTCTCTCGAATTGGATCTCCCATTTCTTTATTCTTGTCTAGCCTTTCATTATCATCTCTTTGTTTCTTTTTTCTTGCAGTTATCTCGTTGAAGTAGTTTTTTTAGCAATCTGCTTGATTCTTCTGCGAGGCAAAATCCAACAGTTACCTACTCAAGCATTTGGTGAAATTTTTGCAATGTCGCAGACGTACTCATAAATTATGTGCCTACCACAGTCCTAGTAGGTGGGAATTTGGTGTGAAATTATTTATGGGTTAACGAGACGTACGTATCTAATGCACTTTTAAATGAAACTCATTAAAAATATTAAATAACGGCGCATTAAATAAAACTGTGATCACAGAATCGCAAAAAACACAGCTTATTTCATTTCAAACTGAGTCCAATTTTTTGAGGAATAACAGTTGAAATAACTCCATTTGTAGAACTTATTAGCATAAAAATATGTTTCGTGCACAAAATGTGATCCTGTTTCGAGCTTAATAGGTATTTGTTTGAATTGCAGTTTTTGAATAGCCTCATTTAGTTTTACTAGTTTAGTTTTGAGCTCAAAAGTACTAACAAAGTTTTGGCATTGTACTTACTTTGTATCATTTTTGTGGAACTTCTTAAGTAAAATTTACAAAGAAATTGTGTAACAACTCATTACCCGTCTTAAACAAGTTTTCTGTATCTATATCTATACATATTATAAATAGGAAAGATTTGATTGTTTGTTTGTTTGCATCGAATAGGCTCCGAAACTACTGGACTGATTTGAAAAATTCTTTCACCATTAGAATTCTACATTATCCGGGATGGACATAGGGTACATTATTTTCCCGAATTCCCACGGGAACGAAGTCCCGCGCGGGAAGCTAGTATTTTATAAATTTCGTGGGCTGATTCACAGCCATAATTTCCTTAAATATGTAAGTAATTTTATGGTTCCCAATATAGGCTACTTTCTACGGGAAAAAAGTTGCGTTCGGTAATCTACTTATATATAGTTTCCTTGTAAGTTTTTTTTCAATTCACTTTCAGTGCTCGGTACTCTAAATATCTGAACACATTTCTCGGCATTTGCTAATTAGACGAGAGCTTCTAAGAGCCCACCAATATTGCAGTAGTTTAGCACATAGTTATTATATGTAGAGATCGTGATTCCCTCTGTGAATATACATTTCGGAACACGTTAATGAATTTGCCAGTCCAGTTCGTATCACTAATTTGCATACTGATTTTGTTACAGGTACAAACTAACTTCTCGGTAGCTTATTGACAATTTTACGGGTATGGTTGGTAAGTTTGTTTTATGACTATATTTAAAAATAATTGTGAATCTTCTCTACTTTTTGCAAGAAAATTTTACGTAGACACAAATCTTGATATTTACTATTATTTAAAATTTGATTTTCTATCCTACCTTATTAGTGGGTTCAATTTAGATCCATCTTAAAAACTAATTCTTATTTTAAAGCTTTGACACGTTACAGGATATTTATGTACTAGTGAATAATGAATTACTAAATCAATATATTATTACTGATTTAATATTCAGGTTACGTTTGCCCATGATCCAGGATTTAAAGTCGTTTGATGCTATAATATAACTAAATTTGTCATTTAATAGATACAGCTTTCTCCGAACTACTTTCCATGGTCAAAAAGCACAGCTAGCTCTTTTGTAATAGAAAAACCTACACATGAAGAAGGACGACTGACTTTTACCAACTGGATAAGCCAAGTGAGAGTTCCGAGTTTCTAACTGTCCCAACTCTAACTTCTTTGCAACTAATTCTTCAACAATAGCTAGCTGGCTTGGAACAGTAATTTTCTTTGTCTTTTTCGTGGAGTACTTTTTTTATTTCTCAGGTCCGGTCTTGATGCGATTTTTATTTAGTGATGAATGATTTTTATAAGTAGCGATTAATTACGACTTTCTCTTTAAGACTTACTAGCCTCGCAGAAATAAATGTAATCAAAATAAAGTATCTGTACTTTACCCCAGGTTACCTAATCAGGTTACGTATTAGGTTACTCCATTATTATTGGAAAACCGCTTTTATCGTAACAGACAGAACAGAGTGCACAGGTTTGGTAACCTGATGTGCGGCCCACTGTACCTATATATTTTTTTTATCGGTGGGATTTTTTTTTTCCTAAACGTAGACACTACTCAGGTGCACCCCCCGAGCGCGTCCCGCACCCCTCGCGTGCCTGGTGTAGGAGTAATATCTAGGCTTAGGCAAAAAATGATTTTTTTTTTCATAAATGTGTTCTTTGAGTGATACTGGTTCAGGGTTTTGAATATAGCTAGGAGATTTTTTATCACCCAGTATAATGGTACACATTCGATTTGCATTATAATGTACATACATAAAAAGTTAAAAAAGGTTTTTAAGGCATTTTTTCCACTAGTATTCTCTTTTCTTCTTTTTGTATGATATCTTTCGATGAATTTTTGCGCTATAATTTAATGCATAAATGCAAGATTTGAACTTCAAATTACTATTGCTGTCAGTAAAGGTAGTTGAGTAGGAGTAAAGAAATTCAACGAAACAGAAAAAGCTGATTTAGCTCGATCCTGTGGTTTGCAACTTCGCAGTTTCTCTTTATTCAATTTTGCATTGAAACTTAAAGTTGCTCAAGTAAAATGCAAGCTGCCTTCTTAGTTCTTACCTGAGTTAATGCGGGGCAAATGTTGTTTGTGTTAAATGAGGCGAGGCAGGGTTTGTTTCCAAACTTCATAGCGGGGGGCAGAGTTCGGCATTGTGGGTGGCGAGGGCAACTTGGTGGGTCTAGGATACACTTTCAAGTATCGAATGTGACAAGACGTTTTGTAGACAGGGACGGTTTTTTGATAGTAATGTATAATTACATACTTGAATTGGTGCCCTATTCCAAACGCGCGATCAGAATGTTTGGGGCCGGGTACACTAAGAAATCTACTGTTATCAAGTGATCCTGATTCTAAAATAGATTTTTTAACTAGATTAATTAAGCACCTGCAAACCTTATCCTATGAGGAATCTGAAAATTTAATGCTAATCTTAAGATCATTTAAAATTAATTATTAGATCGACCTAAGCTATTAAGCTAATTTAATGTTGTATTTAAATACCTCATTTAATAGTATAATTCGCCATAAATTTTATTTAGTACTTAAGTAGCCCGCTAAAGCAATGCACGCAGTTTTTAATTAATAAAAGATTTTATTATTTTTTATTAATTACATTCATACAAAGTAGATGTCATGGTTTAGCTTAGTAGAATAAGCATATGAAAGTATATTATCAAAATCAACATTATACAAGAATGTAGTTCTTTCAAGACCTTTTATTTGGAGGATCAAAAGATTACACCAAAACAGCCTTAATTCATCCTTATGTAATTGGTGGTGGCGACGAACGAATATTACTTTAGCAAATACTTCCTAGGGGAACAGCAACTGTGGCGGGAATGAATAGAAAAATATCAATAAGGCTCCCCTAACCATTAAAAGGTGCGAATAAAGAAAGTTATTTACTGAGGTGTGCGTTGTTGATCTTTGCCAAGCATCTTTTTTAACAAAAGGCGGCGCGTGACTAAGTATGTAGCCAACTTTGAGGCTCATTATGAAACTCTTCATGCAGTGTTGTTGCGAAAAAATGCTTGCGTTTTGCTGACTGCTAATTAGAGCAAAGTACAGTAGAGGTAGGTCTGAAGTGGAATACTAAACTCATGCGTTATTAATTACTTAGTTCAGGTATTTTGGTCTCAGGATATGTTTTGTGGAGGCTTGACCACATGTCCAAATAGGCAAGGCTTAAAAGGGAAACGGTGGTTAAACGATAAAAAAATGATGTATTTTAAATACCATATTATTACAGACATATCTACACGTACCGTATAATGCTTCCTAATTTTTTTTGAGTCTCGACAATCATCGATTTTCCGAATGTACAATTGTACACGAAATGTCTATGAATTTTAAGATTAATCGCCTACAACAATTTGAATTCAGAACTATGTACTGTACATATACGTATTTTATTGTTGTTTCGTTTTAATTTTCATGCCTACTATTAAATAGATTTATCGACTATAATAATTGTTTAAAATTACTTTTTCGGTGTTTTGTTTTTTTGAAACACGAATAGAAGTTTGTTGAAAGACAGTAGAAAATGGGAGTACTATGTGTAACAAAACAAAGATATCTCATTATAAAGTCTTTCCAATCTGCTATTACAAAAAAGATTGGAGCCTAAATGTCGTCTTTAAATACTCGAACAGCTTCAACCATGGCCATTGACACAGAAGACAGACGCAGCGTGGCTTGTGCCAAATGGGTCGCCGATACTAGTGCATAATGCAATAATTTCACTGCAATTGTTGCCGAGCTTTGAAGATATGGCTTAACTTGATTATGCACTATTAAATATGTGTGTTTTACATTTTATTGTCTATCGTTCGGTCATGTGTATTTAATTCACTTTTGCATTCGTTTTTCATTTAGGTTTATATACTATCTAAATTTTAGGTCGTGTATAAATCCGAAAATACGAATTTAGTGGGCCTTCCGCGGTAACAAGTCTGGCTCATTACCAACTGGGCTATCACCACTAGATTTTTTAGATTATAATCCTTTTAAATAAAATAAAAATCAACCAAACAACATATTGGAATATTAACCCCTAAAGAAATCCAAATAAAAAGTCCCTGTGCTGTAATGACATAAATAACAATATGTTTTATTTCATACACCATGAGCTAGCGAATTCTCATTATACAGACGACACACGCTTCGCTAGCAGTATTAACACCATAAGCTTGCCGCAATAAATCAATATTTAATTTGGACTTGATAACGCAGTGTAGGGGTTACGAAGATTACGGTGTACAAAAAAATAAAATGAAAGCATTGCCAAATATTTTTCTTTATGCGTTCGAATATGAAGAGGATAAGGTATGAATGCAGACTATATGTTGTATTGGATACAGATAGCTTTTTGAAATATCAAAGCCGTCATTATTATTATTTGTGAATTCCGACTGACATCAGAAAATGCTACTTTGGCCACTAACAAACTGATTCTGATTACTATGGAAAACAGTTTTTTGTAATGCTTATTACCGTGTTCTGAAAAAAAAAGTTTTAGTGTTTAGTGTTTTTCTTTTCGAAACCTAAAATGTAGCGAAAATATTTTCACACTCGTAGCACGAGAAAACTCAATTTCTTACGTATTGCACGGCTTCAAATAACTTGATTAAACTACTACTACGCTTCCTAGTTCCTAACAGGTGCTGCCATACTTCTGTGACAATATACAAGAACATAAATTGTCCCAACTCCTAGCCCAGACAGTTGGTTTGTGAGTAATTTGCATAGTCCCGTACTTCTCTATACGAAGCACTATAAATCAAGGTTTTGCCGCACAGAGGGTTATCGGAAAAGTTGTTCGGCTTTACTGAGCATTGAGGACAAACTAAAGGATGCAAAGTCGATAAAAGCTGCTTAATGCGTGGAAGTTCAGAGTGCCCTTGTAAAAGTTCCTACAGAGGATTTCCAAACTCTTAATTTGGTCGCATAATTTTTCAATACAAAAGAATGGAGAAAGTACTCGACTGCGGACCTTTTCGAGTGGTTTAGGTCTAATTTCTGTTATTCATAACCTTTTCAGCAAATCTAATTGTACAGTTGGCTAATGCGCTGTAGTAAAACTGATACGCTACTCCATATTAATGTTTATCATAAAACTCGAGAAAACGTAAGTTTAAGTCTGTAAGAATTTACGATTCAAGTCAAGACGAGCGAGATTATGGCGAACGTTTTCAAAATGGGCTCCATTCTTTGGCTTACCGGTTAACGGTCGAAATGTGAGGAATTTTTATCTCAAGAGTATAGCGATGGAAGCCGACCCCGCATGAATTATGCACGTGATGAAACATTACACGGTATATTACTAGTCTTATTGTGCATGGGGTCGGTGAACTGTATAAGGTTATATCAAAAAAAGTTTATTCTATGAAAACGACATTAACATTCTGTTTTGCGGTTTAGACTTTTTATGAGCGATTTAGTAATGAACTTTTTATATATTTCTATGTGTATGTAAACTGTTCTTATCTTATCATCTCTGATTATTTTGAAAAGTAAAATTATCAAACACAGAAGTGAGGAAATGATAAAGTAAATGGAAATTTATCCAAACAACAAAAGGTTGTTGACAAATACTGAAATATTTAATTATCCATTTTCCTGATCAAATTTTCCTCAACAAAAAAGTCATAACAAGACCTTCCCATAGGGAAAGGTTTTCGACCAAAACAATATCGAGAAAATGAAATGTTTTGGTAAGTTTACGATGTCGTGATAAAAGGTTCAGTTGAAAATCATTTTGTTGATTTAAGTGCTGTTTTGGTATTCATAGGAATGTTACACAATCACACGATACAAGCAATAAAAGTTTTACAGAAAAAAACGCACTGTTTACGATGATTCCAATATCATTTCCGTTCATGTTTCTAATATGTACTAAAATATACATGAGACTTGTTTATATCTTTGTCATTTAGCCCAGCAGGAGTCAAGTACTTATAAAGAATATGATTGCTCTATTCTCATAAATTCATCTATCATTGCACTAATACCGTAGAACGACGATATTCGCTTTGTCGTAGTACCAGTAGTCATTCATTAGATGTATTCTGTGATCGGAACTAATGTTATGGTATGTTTGATTGCAGTGTTACTACTTTACTGTTTCATGTTGACTTCATACCTATTTCCTATAATTCCTGGTTATATTCTTTACTCGAGAAATTTACTAAAAAATCTTTTCAAAATAAAGTGAATTTTAACACAATGTCAAACAATTTTTGCAATTGACGATCATATGACACAAAATATACGAATACTGCAAAAGCAATCAATTATACAAAAGGCATAATACAAGCTACACTTGTACAATGTCTAGGGGCACTTAACTTCCCCCTTGATCTCAGTTTTAGTGTTTTACAAAGCCGAACAAACACGCCCAAGCCTTTTAGCATTTCGCGGCCATCATTCACGGACCCTTAATCCAATACGAGTACTGACCACATCATTAATTTTCTACAATATCGCACCCTCAAAAAGCGCCTTCGATATTTCAGCGCGAACTATTTATATTTCTCGGGGTAACAAAGGCGAGTCGTAAATAAAGGTCTTACCCCTAGGGAGGCCGCCTTACTGCCTTTGATACGGTCCCTTTCTTATTTTGATGCGGTAATGCGAGTGACTCCGGTGTATCACTCGCTTTGCGGGCAACTCCATAAATCATTACTTGTACCTGTCGGCTGTGATATGGGATACGTTCTGTACTAAGTAACTGTGTTTGATACGTTATGAGGAGTCGTTTCTTAGTGATGATTTGGAGAAAATTTGTGTTCTGAAACACGTTGGACGACATTAAGATGTTTCTTTTTGAATAATGTATGATTAAATAAAAACCGGCCAAGTGCGAGGCGGACATGCGCACGAAGGGTTCCGTACCATTATCTATAAAAACGGCCAAAAAAATCACTTCATTGTATTATGTTTATTAGTACATATTTTTTGTTATAGCGGCGACATAAATACATCATCTGTGAAAAATTTCAAGTGTTTAACTATCACGGTTTATGAGATACAGCCTGGTGACAGACGGACACCAGGCTGTATCTCATAAACGTTTTTTACCCTTTGTATTAAGTGAGAAGTTTGTATTCTATAAGTTGTAAAGTAAATCAATAAATTCAAATCCAAAACAAAACTTGATAAAGTCCTTCCTAAACAGTATAAACAATAAAACAATTTAAATCAATCTTATTTCAATAGTTCTGCGTTAATTATTAAGACGACAGTCGTGTATACTATAGGAATACGATCACTAACAGCAGTTTATGCGCAAGTGACTACTAATGAAGGACTATAGCGTATGCTGTGCTGTCTATCGTAACGGCACCGGCTAATTTAGGAAACTATGTTTAGCTACCTGCATGGCTTGAATAACTAAGTTAGCTCGCATCTCAGACCAATAAAATAGTTGCTAAGTGAAACATTGTTGGCTGTGGTAGGAGAAAACTAATTTCAGGCCACTTTGCCGTGAAACGCGGTAAAAGGTCCAATTACATTTAGATCCAAGATAGATGCCTAGGTGCTTGTAGATTAAAACGGCTGATTGAGATGATAATGTCATTTTATAGAAGAGCTTATTAATCATACCGATTAATATCAAGAGTTGTTTTAAAAGCAATAGATTGCCTTTACTTACTGTAGTGCACAGTGGCGTAGCTAGGTAATCAAGGGCCTTGGGGCAAATAAAAAATGGAGCCCCCACTGCTACCTAAGCTGGTTAGTAATCAGGTAAAAATATTAAATATACAAATACTCTCAACTGAGTTGCCATGATTAAAGTCGAGTTGCAACCTGTTATATTTATTTTGAAAATGGGAGAAATTTTCAAAAGTTCAGTTCGACGCGGGCGGAGCCAGGGCGAAAAGCTAGTCAATTTCATAAGTAGAAAATTACGTACTAGCTATCCGTCCGCGATTTTTTTACCACAAACCTAAAGAATCGTTTAAATCGGTCGAGCCGTTTTTGAGTTTTAGCAAGACTAACGAACACCATTTATTTTTAAATATAAGAAGATACTCGTATGTGAAAAATGTCAGGGAATAATGTGTTGTTTCTGAGTTTTCTCCATACTAGACCACAATTTTTCTTCTTATAGTCAAGAATTAACTCATTCTTCTTTGTTAAATAAAATTCGCCATAACAAGTCTTGAGCAAAAAAGTATTGCCTTCTCTTAAGACACTAATTACACTTCAATGCAGACAACTTAAGACTTCTAAAATAGAAACAGGCAACAGATGCCTCTTGATCCCAAATTTAAATCACTTCAGTACATTTTGTAGATAACGCATTCGGATATAGACCTGACTCGAGTTTCGATCCTTTTTGAGTGTTTTGGTAGCTGGCATTCGTGATAAGAACAGTTGTATAACGTTTGACAGCTAGCTTTCTGCTCGCGACTTTTTTTACATAAAAAAGGATTTGAAGCCCATTACTAATTAAAAACAATTACGCCGTTGATCCGCAGATCCAAGAATATTATTGGCACTGCGTAGTTTCATTCCATCCCGATTCTTTATGAAAATACAGTAATTTAAAATGACCCATCATCTCAGTCACCGTGTGGCATATACAGGGTGTCCCACGGCTATGCCACATGGAGGGAAAGTACCTTAATTATTATAGATGGGATATTTACTGAAAGAAGACTTCATTATAATTACAAAAACAAATTAAACTACATTCATAATTTTTTTAAATATTGCCTGGTTGAACCGAGAATCGAACCCGGTACACGAGAAAAAAAATCATTTTGCAGTTTTTTTCATACCGCTAGGAAGGCTTCATCATAAGGATTATTTTTTGCTAAGTAACATAGCATCAGAAATAAAAGGAAGACCATGATGTGGCATAGCCGTGGGACACCTTGTTGACGAGAAGAAGTGAATATTGAGAGATATGGTAAGAATGTGGAGAGAATAGTTAAAGGGACTGCAAGGGAAAACCTTAGTGTGTGGTTTTGAGTGAGTAGCGTAAAAAAAAAACTATTGAGCTTTACCAATAAACTCTGTGTCTGAAATGTGAATTAACTTTAAAAATCCACTTTACGAGTAAAAATCGATTTAATGATAAATATTTCAAATTTTTGAAAATAATTTTCAGATTGCAAATCTGAAATTGATAAATGATTATTGAAGAAAACTTATGTAATTACGGTTAGGGTAGGTAAGTTAATTCAAAAACTTACTGCCAATGTTATATTTCCGGTAAATTTTAATTAGGAATACAAAGATGCTTAGTACGCCTGGATTACATTTACTAGACTGTTAAATAACCCTAAAAAAAAATATCACCACCGACATACGATTGTTTATAACTTTTAAACAGCTGACCAATTTTGGTCAAATATAGCTATAAACATCTCGATTACGTCAGCATTATAAAAAAAATCAATCATCACAATTTAAATAAGTCAACATTTCATAATGTTTCAAGTTGGTTGGAAATTAAACAACAATAACTTGCGTTGGAAAATACATAGTATTCAGTGGATCTTTGTCAAGAGTAGACAGGTGCGTCAGTAATGTGATGGGATAAGGGGATTATCAGTCATGACCCTTATAACGGAGGATTTAGGGGAAGAAATATGACCCAAAGATACAGACAAGAGTACATCTAGCTTGACACTTTGGACTTTGTATCAATTAAGATCAAGATAGAAAATTGCACCTTTTAACCCTCGACAAAAAAGAGAGATGTTATAAGTTTGACGTGTCTGTGTGTCTGTCTGTGGCATCGTACGTTAAACGAATGGACCGATTTTGATCATTTTTTTATAAAGCTGACTTGATTGGGTTCTACTACATTTGCTCAAAATAGGTTCAGCCGTTTTAAAGTTATACGAAAACTCTGACACAAGCATTTCATAATACTTTATGAGGAATAAGCAGTGTAAAAGTTTTAGGAAGTTAAAAAAACATAAACACAACTAAACTCTGGTAGTGTTAATGCTTTTAACTTATAGTGTTTTTAATTATAAGAGTTTTAAGTGTAGTAAAGATGCGGAGACTTAAAAAGTTAAGGCATAATAATATGCAGTTGAATTAACAAGGCACGAAGTAACCTGTAGACCTACCCTGTGGTATTGTGGTTAAAAGCACATTCTTGGTTTCGGCTTTGATTTCCGACCCTAGTTCAAATGGTTTCTTTATAAGCTTGGTTAGGTTATTTAAATTTAAAAATCAATACTAGAATTCAGCCACGTGCTTAGTTCTCCGCTGTAGTAACACACGAATCTAACATGAGTTTACAAATATAACTTTAATCTAATGCTATAATAGAGTTTGATGAATAAAGTAATGATAAACATTACGCTTTAAGCTTTATTTATGCAACTGTAAATACTTGGCATGAATAAAAGACTATTTATAAACATTTTATATACGAAATTCGCTTAACTCTGAAATTGTGCTTTTATCGCAATTTTGACGCTCTCAATAGCCTGTAGCTAATGATAAACGCTTGCAAAATATTAACATTTTGTGAACTAAAAGCGTTGAAAATGGAGTTGCATTATAGTCTACTTAACTAAAAGAGACTTTATAAGAAGGAAATCAGGGTTGCTGACTGCTTTCTTATCATATTAAATAGATAACGTAAACACTTCATTATTGGCTAAGATTACCTATTTGTTTTTATGTACTTTGTAAAACACGTTATTAATATTTGTTATAGCCATTTATCATATCAATTCTTGCAATGAGAATTTGTTTTTTATCTTAACGCGAGCTTTTTTTCGGGTTTTGCGTTTGTAGATTTTTCAGTTTTCTCGTTACGTATTTAGAAGTTATGTTTTTAGACTTCATCTTGGTTGTTTTTTACTATTTTCTTTAAGTATTTCTTCACATCTGTCTTTTAAAAATTAGCCTTTCTAAAATGAACGAATAAGGTTCACAAATCCTACCAGGAAATAACTCTTGTTATAATAACCCAGCCGTGTGTACGTTTTCGTGAGCTTAAGTTTGGTAATATATTCTGAGGCTTGTCGACAAAAACAGGCGAAACACTTAATTTCGCGTATGGAGACAATGTTTCCAAACTTCTCTAATATTGTCATGGTCTAAATAACATTATTATACTGCAGGCAGTTTTTTAGAAAATTCTATTTAGCCTAAATGTAGCAATGGGCGGATGGGTAAACTAACATCAATTCCTAAATACTTAATATTTTGTATCTCATATATTGTATCTCATTTGTAGTTTATATTTATTTTGCTAGCCAAACAAAAACAACAGAACCAAATTTTTTATATTTCTACATATACTTTATCAGATGCTAGCTCTCTGCCCGCAACATCATTTGTGTTGCAAAATAGGTTTACCACTATGTCACTCTCCATCCCTCTCTCGTTCATTTTAGAAGGACTAACAATAAAAAATATACACATCAACACGGTCTAGGGATATTGCATGAATTTTCATACAAAAGAGGCCTGTTTGAGAAGCTATAATAGCATACTCGAGATACATGGAGGGCTATAATTTTCAGACAAGTAAGTGTTAAACTTGAATTTTTTATTCTAGTCAATACATTTTGTTTTACTTGAAATTTGAGAAAACATGATGGAAACGAAAACGAAAATGCACTTTTTGCCTGCTTTTTGTATGAAAATGGTCGAATTTACGCAAATTTTTTCTTCATTTTCGTCACGTTTTCACAAATTCAAAGTAAAACAAAATTTATTGACTAGAATTGAAAATTCAGGTTTAGCACTTGCTCGTCTAAAAATTATAGCCCTCCATGTATTTCGAATATGCTACTTTATTCAATAAATGGTAAATGTAATGTGTATTAGCATAAAGTCTCCTTTGTAACATAGGGCGTATTTTCTTCCAGTTTCATGACTTTTATTTAAATTTGTGTATACCTATTCATTATAAAGCTTGATTTACATATGCAACCAGCAGGGGTATTCAGGAGCGTTCGACTATCGAGAACGGATCGAAATTCGATCCGTTTTCGAATGCCTTCGACTCACCGTATTCTACAGCGTTCGGCTCGATCCGAATGTCAAATTTGACATTCGAATTCGGATCCAAATTCGGAAAAGTTCACGATTGCTTCTGAGCATTCGACTTACACTTGTAAATAAACATTTTGTGCTAGAATCAAGCTAAAATTCAGTTTTACGTAGCAATTCGAGTGAGAAATAAAGGAAGAGCAAAACAAGGACCGGAGACAATGTCTTCCAACATGGAGATAAGGGATTTTTCTAATACTTTTCAAGATACCAATTTTCAAAACATATATCATTTAAAAGTCGCTTCCTTGCGAATATCTCACTTTCTTGAGTAATTTGTCAACATATTATCCACCAACCAAGATATTAGCCATTCCCGTGGAATTCAAAGTAAGTAAGTATGTATTATTGCACACTACATCATGAACATTTGTTTTTTGTTTAATGTTATGTTTTATGTTTTTTTTGTGTGCAATAAAGAGTATTGTATTGTATTGTATTGTATTGTATTGTATTATTGGTGTAATTTAAAATACAGATTCTTGCCTTTATTTTCACAAGATACAGAGGCATCGGAGACTCATTATTAAACAAAAATTGTGGTAAGATCTTGTTACAAATAGTTTTTAATTTCTGCTTTCATTTTTTTACAGCCTTGCACTTTCTGGCACAAGATAGTTAACAGAAATTTTGTAACAAAGGGCCAGGCATCAATGTCTACATCAATAACGCAAACAACTCAGGCACTGAATGCGCCAGAAGTTATGAGGATGTGGATGTGATTTCATAGCATTCACTATCAAGTAGGAAATGTTTTGTTAAAAACAAGATTTGCTTATCTGTGTAATTCTTTATCCTTACTTATTAATATTATAAATGCGAAAGTAACTCTGTCTGTCTATCTATCTGTCCGTCTTTCACGCCTAAACTGTTGAACCGATTTTGATGAAATTTGGTACAGAGATAGATTAGAGCCTGGGAAAGGACATAGGCTACATCTTATCCCACAGTTGGGCACGATATAACCTGTAGTCCACGCGGGCGGAGCCGCGGGCGGAAAGCTAGTTGCTTATAATTAACTTTATATTTAAATTGCCTTCATAGAAATAAAATAACTAGATATATGTACTAATATCCAAATTTTTGACTATTTTCAGAGTATTCAGGCTACCCAACCTAGCCTGATGACGCCGATTTCGCAGGGTGACATGAACAGTCCTGAAGAAAAATTTAATAAAATGCACATGAAGTCCATAAACTGCATCGAAAGGTGTTTGGAGTATTAAAAGGCCTTGGCGTTGTTTTACAAATAAATTGAAATCACTCCATAGTTATTGGGCTGACTGGACAAAAATCACAAACATGACATGTAAAATGCTCATAATACTTATTTCTTAACTCTCGAGGTAAATGGTTCTGAGAGCACTTATGCTAGTACCTACTGAATGCTCTGCTTATCCCCATTAAGAACATTTACTTATGAAGATTGACTGTGTCTATTTTTAAGTAGTCTAGCATACTTTATTGTTCACTTGCGATGCAAACGTTTTTTTTCTGTGATAGTGCTTATTGCAAGTATATAATTGTATTGTTACTTATTAAAAAAAATCTTGAACAAAACTGAACATATTATGATACACAGTTTATTTTAAATCGCTTTAGTTTTATTTACAACAGCAGTTAGGTATTCTTACAAACATTGAATATTAATTTCTCGTTAATAACAATAGTTAAGTAGTGGAACAGTGAGTACCTAGAAGCTAAATTATTAAACCCTATTGTAGCTTAATATTGTAGCTTCAACACACCATCCTACTAATATTTACAAAAAACACATAAGTATCCTACTAATATTTTAGATACGAAAGCTTGTAAGTATGGATGGATGTTTGTTCCTTCTTCACGCTAAAACTCTCGGACGGATTTTGATGAAATGTCCAATTAATATAGCGACGTCGGAATAGTACATAAACTGTGAAATTTCTCAAATTCCTACGGGAATCAGTATGTTATACGTTTCAAGTTAGTTTCAAGAAAACACAAAATAAACCGCCACAACAAAGCAAAGCAAGATCTTGACACTTTACATCTCGTTTACAAAGACATTTCGTAATTTTTTTTAAAAGTTTTTATAATGAAGAATTATTAAGTTTACCATGGTTAAAAACCATTTAAAAAGTAAGGCTATATTTTCTCTAGGCCAGAAATTCATCTAAGAATTAAATTAAAGAAATTAAATGATATTTTATAAATGTTATAATTTTTCATTCACTCAGTTATTCGTTCAATCAAATCTACTATCTCCGTAAATGCTTGCACAAACGTGTTATCTATGTCACATAGTTTCCGAAGACGGAAACGAGTCGAAGACGAATCGAACGTCGTTGTGAATAAGGATTTCCGTAGCATTCGACTCAGTGGCGTGCATTCCATACAGGCAGAAAAGCAGTGCCTACCCTAGGCTTTTCATGGCAAAAAAAATACAAAAATTAAATATTATAATGTACACCAACGATCACAGATCTTTGTGAAACGAATAAACGTTTTCCGAAATGACGCCATCTTCATTTCTCCAACCTTTAACTTTTCAAAACAGCGCCATCTAAACTTCTAATACTGAACTAGTAAGAGCCCTCGTAGGAGCGCGCATTTGCCTTTCTAATAATTATTCGTTAAAAGCACTCGTTTGAAATGCCTTTTTCGTTGATGTTTTGTGTTGGAATGGGGGCTTCTGATTGGCTGTTTCGCCTCCCCCGCCAAATATTAACAAACTGATTGTATGGAGAAAAAAGCTCTGCCTATAAAGCGATTCTACCAAATTGAGAAGTGTCAATATTCGGTAAGTTTGAAATGGCTGTTATAGATTTTTAATTTTGCGGCCTTTTTGTCTTATTGGATGCATTCAGCCATATTGGTTTGTTTTTGTTTTGCAACTACGTAGGTACGAAAACTTTCGCAAATTATTGTTTTATCAGTTTATAGTGATTGTTAGATATTTGTTTAGAACAAAATGAGTGCAGTAAGTTGTGAAAAGTGTGGTGATGATGTTTGTTTGCCTAAACTGCGTAATTTTTCAAGTTTACCTTTTCAAGAAAAAGTAAACATTACTTATCGCAAAAGGCCGATACGTGGATTTGACGCAAAAAAAGGTACCGCAGTAAGACATTACTAAAATATACTATATTCATTATTGGTTCACGGGTTGTGTGCATACTAACCGCTTAAGTATTTTGTTTTCTGGGCATTTTGTTTTCAAACTGTTATATAAACGTATGGAACGGCGCAGGGTTATTTTGATTTGAATAACCTTAATACAGCGATTAAAAAGCATGAGCTTTCTGAAAAACATCTCAAAGCTAGGTACGTTGAAAGTTTTTTCGTTTGTCAAAAGTCGCATAGAAACGAGTTTGAGTGGTCAATTAAAACTAGACAAGTTCACTGCCTACCCTGCCTAAAATGTCTATGCACGCTACTGATTCGACTCGTCTTCGACTCGAGTCGAATTCGGAAAATAGTCGAACGGAAAATAGTCGAACGCTCCTGAATACGCCTGCTGAAGTGGTTACTCCTAAGCTATCTTTAAAACTCAGATTATTTACATTATCTCATGCGTAGCTACATTAAATAAACATTTCTGCAAATACCCAAGTATGTAGCTTATTTAGATCTTAGAAATTTGCTTCACATGCACGATTCCTAAGGCATGAATAACAAAGGTTTCGCTTCTCAACTCAAATAATAAATAGCTGTAAACTCAGAATTTGTGAAGGGAGTACATGAGTGTAATTTTCTTATCAAAATACTCAAAATTAACCTTAAATAACATTACGTGAGGTTGGGAATTTGCGTGTTGAAAACTTTTGCCTCTTGATTTGTCGGTTGAGAGTAATTTTCCTCACTAATTTAATTACGTAGACGAAATTGAATTACTTGAACTGGAAAATTACGCAATTGAAGAACTAAGAACGCTGTCATCAATTTTCTTTTCGAATCATTTGAGAGTTTTTGGAAAATTTTAATTACAATCTTGGAGTTGTAAAGTATATTTTGTAGCGGAAACTTTATTTGAAAGCATATCATAGCATTATCATTTTTTTTTTACTTACTTTCTTTAGTACTAAAACAAAAAAAAACCTCACAAACTTGTAGGCCTAAGCAATAAAATAAAGATCTCAGACAACTAAAAGAAAATTAAGGTTGTGTTGCTAGTGTAATGCAACAAAAGTTTAGCTACCTAGTCGGTGATAGCGGTTGGGCGGCAATTTATTGAGCTGCGCCTTTGTTTAGATGTTACTTACGGCGCCGCCCTACTATTTATTTAGCAAACGTGTGCTTCGGGACTAACCGATTTATGGTCGCGGACTTTTTCTCATTTTGGTTACTTTGCCTAACATAGTTCGGGTCAGTTTTTTAGGCTGAAATTCATGTGGAACTGGTTTATTTTGTAGAGTCGTAGTGGATCTGCCTCTTGATCGGCGGGTGCTGGATTCGGTTCCCGGTTGTAGCAAATATTTTTATAAAACAAATGTTTGTTCTCGGGTCATGGGTGTTCGTATCTGTCTTTGTGTATGTTCCAAGGGACCCACAACACAAGGGATTCCTTAGTATGGGCCTTTTAGGGTGTAGCATTTATTTTTATTTTATTTATTGAGCGTCCTTATGAGAGCCAAAAAAGTAATACCCAACGTACGTGTATATGTAGGAACGTATGTAACTTCAGAAGTACCTAGATGTTGATATTTAGTAAACAAGTACTTGATGTAGTTACTCCTTCAGTTACTCTAGTAACTCTGACTTCATGGTGAATTCCCTAATTCTTTGCTATTCAAACCTTAACCTAACTAGTTTGTGCAAATTATTGAATGAAAATAATTCTTATGCTCAAATAAAATTTTTACGGCACGAGTTTTGTAATGAAACATTTTTCAACCTGCAAAATATCTGTCAACTATAAGAAGTCAAAAACGCCCTTGAAAGTACTCGTCCACTTGAGTATCAGGTAACGCTTTTTTTGCGAATTCAAAAAACAACGGACGCGCCATATGGTTGCAATTTTGTGGGAGACTTGGCGTGAATCCGAACATATGTCCCTTATCGGACGACGAATTAGATATTGACTTTTTGTGTTACTTTTTACTTGGTTAGGTCCAAGATAGATGTGTTTTTGAAATTTGTTTCCCTTAAATAACCTAATAGTAGGTTACAGATACTATTCTTTACTTAGTTCTACTGCCTAGTTTTTGGAAATACATATTACTTATATTAGACCGGAACAGTAACTAAGCCAAAAAAAAAACCAGTAAAGTCTAGTGGTAACGATAGAGACAAGTGATTATGTATATCACTTTCTTGCTTTGTTGGGTAACTTCAAATTAGTTAGCGAAAATCAAGACTGTGTGCCCACGAAACTGAAGAAGTTTCCTCAAAGAACATAAATCAAAATATGAACAAAAAAAATACGCCTCTCCATACACTTGCTACCCCTTAGCTGATTTGCCTTTGTAGGAAAAGTTGAAAATGTTATTTGAGAACAGTGAGTTGTAATTACTAGTAATAATAGTTCAATGTTTGAAAATTTCACATAAGGAAAGTTGTTCAGTTTGATACAGAGTAACACCCCTTAAAGTTTCGATAGCTAATTTAAACTCACCTCATATATGACTATACTTAACTCATATGACTCCATAGAGGAGACCAATGCTAAAAATAGTGTAACAATGTAAGTGGTATATCTAAAAGAATCTAAAAATCAAGCCTTCATTAGAGTCATCCGCGTTCATCCAAGATATTAATACCCCGCTATCTCTGTAAAACTGTAATTAAATATCATGAGGCAAGCGGATTCTTTGTCTTAGAAAGAATTTCATCTAAGTATCACATTAATCGACATTGTAAACGCTTCGATGGTCATTTGTCGGTATCGATAAATGTAGGAATGTAGCGCAGTCGCATAGTGACAGTTAAATAAATTTTCATTCATAACAAACAAAAGTATTTTTATTGATATGGCGTAAGATATCTATACTCTTCGTTTTTAGAAGTTCAGTAGTTAATACTGTGTGTGATCTCTAATGAGAAAATGAATGCAGTGGAAATGGTTGTCAGCCTTTCGCCCACGATGCAGCAAAACCCTCGCAACCCACTATATGCCCGGGAATAGTTGGTAGCTTGTTACTTATAAGTTTCTTTTGACCTCCCAGTCCAGCGTGAAAAAGTACTTATTAAACTCAACTATACTTCAGATATGTCGCATGAATATCTTGCGAACAGGACTTCCATCAAATCCCTGAAGACACTTCTGTGGCGATGTGTCGCACATTTTATTTAGTTTTACTTCCTTAGAGATTTTTGGTCGTTCTCTTGAGTATTTGATGTCACAGGAATGAAAAAAAAATCATAGGTCTGGAAAAAATCCAGATGATAAAAAAATAAATTAAAATTGATACAATGTTAAATTGGGATTGTGTTGTGAAAGAGGTTTGATAAACGTAGTTCCAATTACGTGCAACAAATGCAGGCAGATGCGATTCTACTTTGACTAGCTGTATTCATAAGCAAACATCGTCTGCGTCGGGATACCTTTGACCTCTTGTTTGTGCAATTAGTCTCCAACTTGAAATTTTGCTCGATTCAAGATTCAATATTGAACCATTAAATTGCAACGGAGACTAAAGATCATAGCAAGAAACATGTGAAACAAGATAGGAATTACCTGATATAGTATGTAGTTGATATAACACGACACTCTAATACAATACACTTTATTGCACACAAACATCATAAACAAGATACAAAGTAAAAGCTACTTCATTATAAAAACAGTGATAAAGTCAGGGTACAAAAGGCGGCCTCATTGCTAAGAAGCCAAATCTTATCGGCAACCTTTGGGTGTGGAGAAGACGGTATGTCATCGTATGAGTGTGGATGTCAGTCAATACAATACATGCATAAGTGAGGCGTCTTATGTATGAGAACTAGGTGCACTAAGCGTTATTTGCAGACATGGGTAAACATTTTTGTGAATGTGTTTTACTAGAGCACTGACCGTCTAATTTCCACTTTGACGGGACAGTTTGTGCTGAGTTAATTGTTTACCTATGCAAAACTCTACATATATAAATAAACAAAGGATCTTAACTACCCTGTTTTAAATGCGTTGACAAACACGGATATTTAGATATTAAGTCAATTAAAATAAGAAAATAAAGAAAGTATGATTGAGTTAAAATGAGCAACCCTCGGATTTTCTTGCCTATTCTTCTCTGAGGAAAACTGCACCTTTGCGAATAGGCGCAAATTTCAAACTGCCAATGTTAACTACTTTGAATTAAGTAATATCCTGAATGCTCTATGAAATATAGATATTTTTCACTTTGATAAAGATATAGCTATTTTTCACTTTGATACATCTTTATCAAAGTGAAAAATACTCGTAATACAAAGGACAATAAAATATTGTATAATTTGTCCAAAGTTTATAATTATTAAGTTGATTCATAAAGGAAGTACTAGCCCTGTATATCTCGCAGAATTTTGTAGAAAGTATAGAAGTAATAAAAAGTTATTAATCATATAGACTTCTTATTTGTAGGTTAATTGTTTTGTGATTTTGGTACGTATTACAAAAAGAATAAACTGTTGCTAACAAAAATATGCAAATGTAGCATAAATTAGTCCAAATGGGAAACAAAATAATAACATTACGGAACCAAAATCGTAAATTCTCTCCGTGTTCTTTGTTTCCTTACTTATTTACATATTTTTATTTCAGTGAAATGTTGAATAATAATTTATGTATGTAATTATAATAGGGTCCATTATTCAAACGAATTAGGATCCTGATAAAGGATCGTCACTGTAACAATTGGCTAAAATAAATAAAATGAAATTATTTCTTAATCTACACTTACTCGGAAAGTAAGTACCTTTTTACTTACTCAAAAACGGATAGTAAAAATACGCATCTTAATCCCACGGGACGAAAGTTTTTATAAAAATTCTTTACATTTCTGCTGGCTTTTGTTCATGAGAGAAAGTATTATGCCAAAATTCCGCGGTTATTTGTTGTTCATCTTTTGATTTTATTAGGATGTGGTTTCGTTTCGATTATGTTAACTTTATCTTCTGAAATTATGTCATAATTTTCTCGTAGGTATAGTATAAAGTACTATGTATCACTCGGGAATAAATTGCGATTCCTGACTCAGGTATTTTTTAAGTCCTCGTTGCAGTCGGTTACTTTCTTCCCTTGTTGAACAATATTCTTATAAGAAAAAAGTGAGAATAAAGGAGGAAACTTTCGTTTATTTACAGTTGCCGTACCTAGGTGATAACGTAGTGTGTTATTTTTCTCACCTGCGCTCAACGCTGAGAACACTTATCGTAAGTTTTCTTGCAAGTACAACAGAGAGAATATAAAACTTCGCAGGAAAAATGTAATATTGGTATACTAAATTTAGGTGTAACTTATACGATCCGCTTGCGAAAACTTAAAAGCACATAATAAATACTAGTAATTAATAACAAGTTATATGTACGTTCTCTGAAGAACTAAAATTTCGCTGGCTTTTGCGAACACGTAATCTTTTATGATACTAAAATTAAAATTTAATTAAACCTTAATTAATATTAATAGCTCATAGCCTTTAAACGGCTGAATCAATTTAGATAAAATCTCGTTCTCGATCACGTCAGCTTTCAAACACAAAAACTGCATCAAAGTCAGTCAATTCATTTCGGAGCGATGCAACATACAGACACACAATACACAGACATACAGGTACACAGGTCAAACTTATAACACCCATCTTGTAGTGTCATAATCGTTATCAAAAATTGCTTGCTTGCATTTTTTGTCTAGGGCTAAAAGTAGAGTTTGTTAGTTTTCAATGTTTTTAAAATAAAATACGTATTTTATCCAATCAACAATTTCGTCTAGAATAAATAATAGAAAAATATATCGCAGGTTATTCGCAGAAAAGCATTTCACTAAAGAGCATTTTCCGTGTTAGTATAAGAGCAGAATTCAATATACGCAAGCAGCACAAAGGGCCATAAGAGGCCACGATTTTGAATGGTCCAGTAAATCAACAGTTTTATGGATTGGTAGTATTGCAGGTAATTCCTGGAGCTTGACAATGAGTTCTTAATCTGCGTTCCCGTGGGGCTTACGTGTCGCCGACTCTGCTCTTATTTTTACAAACATTTCGATTAGGCACGTTTTGTTGTTAGAGGTGTATTCCGTCAATTCATTTTGGGGCCACAAATTTCAAGTTGCTTTTTGCTGTTATACATTTTAGTAAATTGTGGATGCGCATGCAAATATACATGGACATATAAATCACACATTTGTATTGGGGAAGGCAGAGTGGTATGGTCTGAATAATTAGATGTTGCCTTAATGGCTCTTAATTTCTTAATACTAAACATGATGTGGCTGTACAAAAAATAATTACGATAGAAAGCATTAACATCTTCTCTGTTCTATATTTTTAAAAAACATTGATTTATTCTTATTCTTTAATGTATAATGCACTAATTTTATTTCTAAAATAGTAAAAAAATTCTTATCAAGACTTTTTGTGCACCAACTTTTCTAATGAGGGATTTTCTTTTTATTTTTTTAAAATTTTTCCTCAGTCGCCGGATAGATGGCGCTCAACTATGTACGTTACTGCAAGGAACGGAACGTTAAATTATTTTTGATTAATTCACTTGAACGTAATTTTGATATCATAAAACGAAACGTTGTAGTCATATCACATCAATATCACGTCTACCATACGTATTAAGACGATTTTACGAAAACAACGAAAAAAACAAAACTGAATTATAACAAAGCGCGAGAAAACTAGGATGATTGGAAAGCCAAAACAAACTCAGAATATTTAATGCAATGTTTTTCTCCAAGCCTTTTGGCTTTGGCACCTAGTAACGGAGTCAGTTCAGCGTCATCTAGAGAGCTCTGGGGAACTACTTTTTTTTTAATACCCAAAAAGAAAACCTCCCATTGCCCAGTCCGGCCCTGAGCTTCATGAGCTACACCTTGCGCCCTATGTTTGTTATGGGTAGCAGTCCAAACAACCGAAACGGTCCAGTTTGTTTTGGCTGCTAAGAACAAAGACGTTTTTTCTTAGCACTTTAGTTTCGCTTCGAGTTTTATGGTGCAACACTAAGTGTTGCTAGTTTTACCTACTTTATTATGAGTTTTCTTATGTTTGGTCTATTCTAATCAATGGCGTCTTAATCTGGTCGAGGTGGCAGCATAGACCTAGAAAAACTGAAATTTTGATATTTCGCCACCAGAACAGATAAATGGCCACCGTTGTCATTCCACTGTCATTGAGACACCATTGATTACTGGAATGACGCCCAGACCACTAAACTGCTAGTATTACATACATAAGTGATTGGTTAATTACACTATCACATACAATATGTTAATGGCTCGGGTCCAGCGTCCATCTATTCATGCATGTGCTCACAACTATAATAATCTCTGTTGGGGTAGACAGAACACAGTGTAGTTCACATGACGCCACGTTTGACATACATTATGAAGGTTACTAGTTGAAACATGAGTATAGTGCCACGATACAGCAAAACCCTTACATCTCACTGGCTTCTCTAGTACGAATATCTGGAAAAATTGGCAGTTGGCACATAATATCATGTGTTATATATTTTAAAGTTGCGACAAGAGCGAATTTGATACGAAATCGTTTTCTTCTGGGGTGTGGCTTTGATTTATTAACAACTACCTTTAGCTATGACTTCACCTATGTACGCCATTTTAATAAAACTTGTTAAAGTTTAGAAATATAAGTTAATTTAGTTACAACTACCTATAAATTTTACCCTTAAACTTAATTAGATTTTTGTTTTATTGGACTTTAAACAATTTTATGAATCATTAATTTTTAATTGGTCATTTAAGAGCTCTAACTTATTTATATGGTTATGGGTACATTGAAGGAGTTACATTTTAGTACAGACAGCTGCAGAGATACCTGACAAGTCCTACCGGATGAAGATGAAGTTGTCTATGACAAAACATACAATTTTGGAATCGTGATTAAGCGTAATTGTTTAGTTGACAAAACTATATAAATATACAAAATATCATTGAATTACCTAAAACATTTAGGTAAATAACTTCACTCTTATTTCATAGGGGTGGTCAGCTATCTCTGCAGCTGTCTGTACACGGTTGGTACCTTTTCTTTGAGAAAAAACTTCGCTTCAATAGCACTGAAAAAAATATTTTCATATTGAAATGTTCAGTGAAATAGAATTAACGATACGATTTAAAGTGTTTTACTTTGCTTTAAATTGTACGAACTCAATCGATAAACGGTAGAAAGAAATCTTGTTTAAAGATACTAAAAATGAGTGTGTGTTTTTAGAATGAATGAATGAATATTACATAAGAAAGACAAAACACAGAAAGGATATTATTACACAAAGTGCACTAGGCGGCCTTGTCACTAGAAGTGATCTCTTCCAGACAACCCTTTGATTGCGAGGAACTATTAATGAGACACTGAAGCATCGGTAGATCGAAATAAAACTAAATAGAGTTTGAAGTGGTAGTGTAGTGGCACTGCCTCTTGATCGATAGTTCCTTGGTTCGAATCCCAGTCAGGGCAAATATTTGTGTAAAAAGCAGATGTTGCTCTCGAGTCATTGGTGTTTTAGATCTGTAGCCCGGGAACATTTATATTACGAAAAAGGTTATCGTTTGTCTTTGTGAAATTATTATAGATTTCGCCATTTTATATACTAAAAGTGAGGTCTTAATGACCGTAACCCGCCGTTTTTTTCATTTTTGAGTTACCGTTTCAAATTGATATATCTGTTAATAGGCCCTCTGAACAAACCACATATACCTATTTTACGATTTCTGTAGCCGGTTTAGATTTTAAAATTCATTTCTTCTTCATGGACCTTTGAAACGGTAACTTAAAAATGTAAATAATAGTATACAAGGCTTTAGATATCTCTCTTTCAACCTCTCGGGTGGTTAATCAGTCCATGAAACTGAACTACTTCCCCAAGGAACGTAGGTCAAAAGTCGAAAATAAATGTTGATCTCCCATACAAAATGCGCTATATGCTGATGAAGTTTGTATGGGAACTCAATTTTTTTTTCGTATTTTGACCTATGTTTCTTGGGAAAGTTGTTCAGTTTCATGGACTGATTAACCACCCGAGAGGTTGAAAGAGAGATACATAAAGCCCTGTATGTATATTTTTTTAACTTATCACTACATATGGTTACGGTGGGTTACGGTCATTAAGTCCTTACTTTTAGAATATAAAATGGCGAAATCTATAATAATTTCACAAAGACAAACGGTAACTTTTTCGTAATATAAATGTCCCCGGGCTACAGATCTATTTGTGTGTCTTTATGTGAGGGACCCACGACACAAGGGAAAACCTTAATGTGGGCCTTTGAGTGTAAAACGTTAAAAATTTTTTTAAGTGTAAAATTTTACAGGCATGCACATAAATAGACATATTAGAATTACTTTCTTAGGATCGCACTCGCCCTGGGATTCTTTACACGCCGGGCTCCAGCACCGCGTCAACTTCCGTCAGAGGAAAATTTGAATTACATACTCGTATAAAATATTTTTTTCCTTCATGTTCTGTCCCTCATTAAAAGCTCACGTTGGAAGTAAGCGATGTTATCTTTTATAATATACTTTTGCGATCTTTACGACTGTTATGAAAACTTATCTGAAAAACAAAAATGTTTTACGGTTTTCATTTTAGGGTTCTATAGTATTTATACTTTATCCACTGGACTTTCATGTTTTTAACCTGATTAAAATATGATATATCTTAAAAATTCCTTTTTTTTTGTTTGCAGGTAACCTAGCCGAAAAATACTACTAAATCTTGAATTAGGTATGAGCACACTCATTAATTACACGCTTCTTAGTTCATAGTGTCCTAGGTGTTTTGCTATTATGTGAATTTAACCTAAAACATATTTTAATGCTGCCATTGTATATGTTTTCTTGTCCATCCTTCGTGATGGAACAAGTTTGTTAAAGGACTGTAGATTGACATTGGATTGCGTCTGATACTTTGGTAGAGCGGGGTTCTTCGGGAAATTAGTTCACTTCAAAAACATGTATTGGTTATATCATAACTTGGTAATAAGATATCTAAAACTAGATTGTCTGAACTCCGAGATTGCCTGAGCTCAGCTCACAGGGAACGAATCTGTCACCTTACGGATAAGATGCTAATATTTTGGAACGTAAAATAGAAGGCCGAACATAAGCAAAACTGAGAATGATGAAGGATATTAAGAATGAGACGCATACCGCCTCATTACAGGCTACTGAGATGATTGGAGCAGAAAGCTACCCTTCTTCCCTAGTAATGTAAATAATATTTTTAAGTACGTTATGTTTCATGAACTGCACAAACCGGAGAGCTCCTAAAATCGTCTACATATAATAGTTATCCAACAAAAACATTGGAATGTGATAAAATGAAACTGGTACATTTTTAATTTTTAATTCATTTATTTAAACATAAAAAATAACTTATTTGATTAAATACATGCTTTACTTTCTTTCTTTGTATGGGTGAACCTTGATGTATTCGATAGCGCGGAGGATGTAGTCTGGAATTGGCTGAGGAGCAGGGGTCGTAGGTAAATGGGCACCCTGTAAATAAAAATAAATAAACAAAAGACACAAAGAAGGTACACACTAAGATTTAGAATACTTTAACTATGTATATAAGGTTACTTTAAATTAGTTAGCGAAACTTTAAGGGGTGAAACTTTAGTTTCTTGGGGAATGGGGAGTGTGAAACTCACACACACACACACACACACACACACACACATGTACTCCAACACCAACATGTGCAACTGCGATTTTATAGCCCAACTTAAATTCAATGCCTGTAGACATAAGCCATGAAATGTCTGTACTGTGTTGAAATTGTGACTCAAGTTGTAAAGCAGACACTTATAGCACAGGTTTTTATTAAACCTATTTTAAGTGGCTGCTGTCCCTAATAATATAGCTCAGTGGACAAACCTTTTAAAATATTATAATGTGCTGGCTATCTTTGTAGTGTCAAATAAACTTATTATTTATTTATTTATTTTGAAACTAAACAACTTTCCCCAATGAGCCTATATGAACTTCTCAACAATTTTTTTGACTCTTCAAACATAGGTAAATCAGCTGATCGCACTACTTGTTTGAGAAGTTAATTGTCGTTCAATCGCCATGATTAGTGGAATAGACGCCGTGTGTATGCTTCGTCCTTCCGTATAGTGTTGCTATTAGGGTGTATATGGCGAATATAACTAATTCTGCTCCTGGTGTCAGAGTTTCTATACCAGGATTTTTTTAATTTCCAACGTTTTATTTGAATATTTCGCACAGGGCGTTAAATAAAAAAGGCGAAAAGTTACAGTACCTGAGGCTGGTATCCATTTTCGTCGGCGGTATAAACGAGCTCGTAAGTCTGGCCATCAGGGGCGACATGCGAGCTGGATCCTTGGACTACTACGGCACCCTCTTTCTGCAAAATTTAAAATATAGAAACAGATGTAATAGTGTTTTTACTTTTTTGTGGTAGATACTTTTTGTAGTGCAAGATTAGAATAAAAAAATCTGTATCTCAAACAAAAATTAATTGATAGAATTTATTAATAAACTAAACTACATTCAGGATGTATTTTTTTTTGTTTAAATAATGATCGATATTGAAATACCCGTATTTAAAAGAAAACTTTCGATAGCTTAAAGGCAACAGTAGTTTCTTTAGTTTTTTGTTACACCAAAGAAGTTCAAGGGTGGATACAAGTGAAATTGAAGCTTTAACGCTGTATTCCAAACCGCAAAGTACCTTGTATCCGTTGGATAGGATACTAAGTACTTTGCGGATACGCAACTAATTCTGCATACACTTTTACATTGATTAGCATTGTAGAGGTGATAGCCCAGTTGGTAATGAGCCAGACTTGTAATCCGAAGGGCGTGGGTTCAAATCCAGGTGCGATCCTGTACCACTAAATTCGTCTTTTCGGATTTCAAATTATCACTTGCTCAACGGTGAAGGAAAACATCTTGATGAAACCCGCCCGTCCAAGAAAATTCATTTTCGAAAGACGAGCGTGCCGCCAACTCCCCTTCGTGTTTTGAAGGGAGGCCCGTGCCCCTCGGTGGGGACGTATATGGGCTGGTAAGAAAGAAGCAATTAACGGGCCGCAAAAACAAGTCGGTTTTACACACTTATTATTCCAGTTAATATCAATGGTTTTCTTTGCGAAGAACATGGTAAGCCAGTTTTTTCAACAGCATTGTTGGTTTGTAATCATACGACGGTTTGTAATAGAATTATAGTTTTGTATTATTTTCAAACATATTTACCTCGCTGATTCGCTTAAAAGTAGCGGTTGCTTGCTGTTTAATGCCGTTGTCTGTTTCCACATAGCTCTGGTAGGCACCATCGGGAGTAAGCTCATAGTCATTCTTCAAAACCTTCGCGTCTTTGTTTTCTACGGCGAATGCGCCAGCCAGCATACATACGGTAACAATTAGGAATTTCTGAGGAATTTTAAATAAATAAAAAATATTATCTTTTCCTTTCGTTATGTGGACCCAAAATTCATTAATTAATCGTAATATAAGGCAATAAATTGTCTTAAATTAAATTAGGTGATATTAAATAATTGTCTTACCATTTTTGTGTGTTTCTGTGTTGCTCACTGTGACTCTAAGTCGAATGTGATGACCAGGATAAATCTGAACTGCTTTTATACCCGTCCAATGATCGAGGACTAGGTATTATTATATACAGTTTTTTCCACACATTTTGATATTAGAAAACTGTTATTTGAGATATTCGCTAAGGAAATAAATATGTCAATTTCGTCCTTGACATTGTGAAGAAGTTGTAACGGCCAAAACTTGTTTAAGTTCTGTTAATATATAAAATAACAATACCTTACATTTATCCATAAAACGGTATAATTAATTTCTAAAGGTCGTTCTTTAGTGATCGAACTGATTCTCGTCGTTGCTATCTTTCATACAATTTACTCGTGATTATGAGAAATTATATGAAACGCAAAAACTTTCTTTTAAACCCAGGGCGCAAAAAGAGGGGTGTTTTAAGTATGACGCGTGTATCTGTGTGTGGCATCGTAGCACCTAAACGAATGGACCGATTTTGATGAGCTTTTTTTGTTTAAAAGCTGACGTGACCGAGATGTTTCTTAGCTATACATACATATATTATGAAAATTAGTTAGAGTTATAAGTATGAAGGTCGAGGTGTTAAACTTTTTAAATTTTAGAGTTACATACAGAGTATGAAGGGGTGGAGAGTAACGAAATCGCGGGCAAAACATAGTTTTAAAAATTTATTAGCTTTCTACTCGTGACTTCTAATACGTAGAAAAGTGGCCTATAATATTACTGTCCGGCCCCTAAATTATTTATATGTAAATAATCTTGTCGATCCGTTTCTCAATTACGTGAAGGAAGGACAAACTACTAAATAAACAAATTAATAATGATTTATCTTAATTCTATGAACGTTTAAGAATGGCATTGTTTACTAGGGTATTCTGTCGATCTGCGTGCCCCACTGTTTTAAATCAGTGTAGTGCGTCTGGCATGTTTGGTAATAATAAGATGAATAATTTCTGTGTCCTGATTCGCAGGTTGAGGTACTCATTTCATAAACGATTACCTAACATTAAAAATGAAATAAAAAAAGCCACACTTACGACAGTTTATCGTCACACGATAGCCTTCAGCTGCCTATTGAATAATAATAATAATAACATCTGTAAAATACCAAAATATCCACTTTCTGTACCTCACTCACTCACTCACTCACAAACTGACTTATAAATTGTAATTTTGTAGCCTTTTTGTAAGTAACCTTTTATGAACTGTAACATCTACTCGTGATAATACTTTGACATTTCAATCTATTTTTATTTAATTTGTTTGAATGTGAGTGTGACCTGTGCCTGTAATAAATGAACTTTATTTTATTTATTTACTGTACGGCTTGCATTTATTTATGTAAAAGGTGTTTCAAAAAAACCAAAAAAAAAATATATATTGAAAATTCATAAAAAATAGCTTATTGCGTAGCTCTATTACAAATATGACAAGTATGTCATATTAATTATATGAAACATTCATTTTGAAAGATGTCAAACCCTGCAACTGATTACTAGAGTTGCGACTATCTCACTTTTAAAATTAAATTTTGGAATTACTTTTTTGTGGGTTTTTTTGAAACATCTTGTATACACATCAACACGGTCTAGGGATATTGCACGATTTTTCATACAAAAGAGGTCTATTTGAGAAGCTACAATAGCATACTCGAGTTACATGGAGCGACCATTTTCATACAAAAAGCAGGCAAAAAGTGTATTTTCGTTTTCGTTTCCGTCACGTTTTCACAAATTTCAAGTAAAACAAAATTTATAGAATAGAATTGAAAATTCAGGTTTAGCACTTGCTCGTCTGAAAATTATAAACTTCTATGTATCTCGAGTATGCTTTTGTAGCTTCTCAAACGGACCTTTTTTGTATGAAAAATCGTGCAATATCCCTAGACCGTGTTGATATGTGTATATGTACATATACGTCGCATATACTCGTATATATAGCCTTGTTAGTGGATCAGCAGGATACTTCATCGCTAGCATGTGATTATTATTATACCTCTGGCAAGTAAAGTACAGAGATATATCAACCTCTTGCTTTTTTCAGGTTTTCAAGGATTATATCTGATTCGTGTCAAAAATTAGGTGTTCATTTTTTACCAAAATTTTATCGTCTGAGACTTAATACCATACCAATGTTACAGAGACTTTTTTAACCCCTGACAAAAATAGGGGTGTTATAAGTTAGACGTGTGTGTATATGTGCATCTGTGGCATCTGTAGCTCCTAATTGAATGGACCGATTTTACTGCGGTTTCTTTTTACACAGATACACACGTCAAACTTGTAACACCTTTCTTTTTTGTCAGGGTTTAAAATCAGCACATGAAGAAGGGCTAAATATACACCCTCGCAATAGGAGCAGCAGACTACTGAAAGCCTAGAGTAGATGTTGGTCAAAGCCAAAATCTAAGACTTTGAGGCACATCGATGTTCTGAGCTTGATACTAAATTCATTAAACAATCAGAGTGTTCACATTTTCGCAATGCGCGCGGAGTTTTCTGAAATTGATTAGTTACATAAGCCACATGCGAGCACATGTTCGATCGTAACCAAAACAGGAGCTGCAACGGTCACCATGGCCGAAGTCAGCCGGGAAGACATCATCAATTATTAAGTCAGGAATTTTCTTTTACAGTTTAATTTCTCGCTGTTAAAACTTGTAATTTTAACACTTACTTACTTATCTATCGAATTGTCTCTTTAAGCTTATTTTTTGGTGTTTTAAGCTTTCCGTCTATTTGATAAAATTAATATCTATACTAGGTGACATGCATATCTTATGCAGTGGATCCAGAAGACGAAGTATATTCCTCAAGTTCCCTATGTCCTTAAATTAACATTAATAAATCTACATCTGTACTAATATTATGAGAGGAAAGTTTTGTATTTTTGTATGTTTATAACGAATTAACTCAAAAACTACTGGATTGATTTAAAAAAAAAAAATTACCGATAGAAGGCTCTCTTATCAGCGAATGATTTTTCGAATCCCCACGGGAACGAAGGCGAAAGCTATTTTAAAAGCACCAAAAAATTATAAATTAATTTCACATAATTACCGAAACTTTTAACTCGAACATCTGTATTTAAAGATGATCTTTATTACTAGCATCAGATGCTAAAATAATGTTTTTTTTAAATCGTTTTATACAAAATCAAATCGTATCAAATTTAATCCGTATTTGCAATCTATCTAGAAAGCAATGCAAGTAACGCCACAGCTAACTGTTATTCCGAGGGTCATTATTTGAAACTCAAGCAGGTGTAGCAGTGATAATGATAAGCCACTTTTGCAAAAAATATATATGTACGTAAGTAAAATAGATTTCCATAATAAAAAAATTTTTTATTCCGTTCTGTAGTATAAATATTTTCAAGTGTGTCTTGTTTAAAAGTTAACCTTAAACTAATCCAAAATAATATCTTTTTTTTTTTTTTTTAATTTTCAGATCAAGAGTTACTTGTACGGAAACCTATTTTAAGTAATAGTGACCTATATTTCTAGTGAAAGATATAGTTTTTTGACAAGTACAGTCGGTTATGTAATTGGTATGAGCTCAAGTTTTCGTTATATTTGTGTCTTAGGACGAACTTAAATGCCAATTTAATCTTGTACACGACTTGCATATGGGTTAAAATCCTTTTCCTTAGTTACTTACTCAGAGTATATGTAAAAATATATTTGTTTATTTCTTATGTTTGTTTATTTGTTTTTCCTACGCGACATGGTTTTTGGCACAGAGATAGTTGAAGTACTGGAGAGTGACATACATAAGCTGATCAGAAAGTCGCGGACGGAAAGCGAGTAATAGACATCGTTGTGTTTCTTTGGACGTAAAATAAATTGTAGAGTTCCAACGTAACCATTTCGTTACAAAATTCTAAAAACATTAACAAGTTGAACAAATTAAACAATGCTGTTACTTGTAAAGTTTATTTAATAGTAATTATAAAATAGTAAATTTTCTTATTTAAATAATAAATATATGACTGCATAACTATGCTAGCTTTGGCTAAGTTTAACTTAAACTACGGTTTTTTCTTTGTAAGGGTGGTCTTTGATGTATTGGATGGAGCTCTTGATGTATCCTGGGATTGGCACAGGGGCAGGAGTTGTAGGAAGGTGTTCACCCTGTAAAAAAAACATTTGTACTTTTATCTAGGAACTTCAGCAGCTCAAGCACGGTATGCTCGCGCGCGGAATGCGCCACGGTCCTATGTCAAATGACAACATTGACAACGCCATAGGGCGAGCAAGCCTTTGCGCGGGGCCCTCGCGCAATCAAATTGAAGTTTCTTCGTCAGCCGAGTGCGCGCGCGTTCGTCGCGCATATGCTCGAGCCGCAGTGGTCTAACAGCTTGTAGGTTGGACTCGTAAGCAATAGATACCAATTTCGAGTCCCAATGCCGCCATGTAACAATGACTCGTTTTCCGAGTATGTAAATATGATCCAATACGGTCAGGTTCCCCTGTCAGTAAGGTAACATAGGTCAAATAGCAGTCGTTCCACTGTAATCAGTTGACCTATAAAGTCATTAAGGTGGAGCGACTGAATCTTAGGTCATGCGTACCCCGAATGAGAAACGTGAATCAGCGCTAAGAAGAAGAATGTATGTACTTTATCCTTTTCTCTTTTAAAGTGAGTTAAACTGAGATTACAATCTTTTCTTTTGTCTTCATTTTACAGGGTTTGGGTTGTCTCAAATAAAACTGATCACCCCACCCGCCTTTGACCCATAGATAGACAGATAGGTCAGAAAGATTACCTGGGCCTGGTATCCATTTTCGTCAGCGATGTATTTGATCTCGTACGTCTTGCCATCATCGCCTACGTACGAGATGGTACCCTGAACTACCACGGCTGCTTTCTATAATAAATAACAATTCTTTATTAGATTTTAACTTATACATTTATTAAGTCTTAAATCAAATTATTAATAATTCTAGTGACGGTGAGGAATATTGGTCCCCCTTCTCTTTTATAGGAGACTTATTAATGACAAAAACCTGGTGAGCTAGTATCTTACTAGTTTATAGACGCAAAGTAGAATTTTCTTTAGGATTTTAAAATTTAGATTTTTTTGTGTTACTTCTGGTGTGGATCATGTTATAAAGGGCATCTTTGTGCAGTTATAACTTTCTAGAGCTGAGCTGGGAATATTTCTTTTCTTGTTTTAATATTATGAATTTTACCTTATTAACCTCCTTCAGAGTCGCCGAGGCTTGTTGTTTGATGCCGTTTTCTGTTTCCACATAAAGCTCATAGGCACCTTCGGGAGCAAGATCGTATTTATTCGTCAGAATCTTAGCCTCCCTGTTGTTTTCTACAGCAGCGAACGCGCACGCGAAGGTGCATACGGCAACAATTAGAAATTTCTGAAAAGTAAAGAAAACATGATTAAATAATATTATTCACAAACTAACAGTTAGTAAAATTTTCTCCAGTAATTCGTCATCTTAAATATTAAGAAGTTGACGATAACCAGTTTTGAGGTTTTATTATTTCTACGCGTACATCTACACTTAATTATGTAAAATATTGTAGAGTCATTTACTAATAATTTTATTTCTAAATCGTATGATTACAAAGACAAGCGCCTCTTCGAAGTTTACATGAATGTCGCTGACAGTAAATCTTTATTTTATTTAGTCAATCTACTTTTTACCCGCTATTACCTTATTCATATTTTCTATTATTAACCCCCAACAAGAAAAAGAGGGGTGCTATGTACTGTCTAGAGTGGTGATTATGTGAGACATTCTATGCACCAGTTTGCAGGTCGCCACAATATTGGGTGATTCCAAATTAGCATGCGAAAATTGAGAACGTGAACCACTTTGAACTAAGCAAGTTTAACCAAGATATTGTTCACGTTAGCAATGCAAGAAGCAACCGACTTCAATCTCAACTATTAGCAGATAACCACAAAGTAAAACGTCATCTAAATGTAATGTGTATGTTTCCGTAGATTTTTTTAAAAAGCGCTGAATTAATTTCGATAAAATCTAACCTCAGGAGTAGGTATACTCTTTTAAACAAACATAGAATGTTGAAAATCGACAGTCAATTGGCTGAGTTATTGCGTAACAAACATGCAAAAAAACAGTCAAATTGAGAACCATCTATTTTTTTAAAATTGGTAAAAATGACAATGAAAATACAAATTGTGTGACCAAATCGGTGAACGATCACTCTATATGTAGGTATGAAAAGTAAAATTTGGGTGAGCTTCGTTTTTTTATTTTTTTAAAAAGTTCCATTCATTAGTCCTGTCAGGATAAACAAAACGTCATATGTTTTGTTTATCCTGACAAGAATATGATGTTATAAGATGGAACATGATAATGTTGGTGATAGTTTTTAAGTTATTTTGTTTAAAAAGAAAGTTATCAATTAATAAGACAATATACCAAACATTAGCAACACGGTCACCGCAAATATCTGCGGCAGGTATAAGCTTTAGTAGAAACTTGATTATGAATTTACAATTAACTGAAGAGTTCTTACCATTTTTATTGCTTTTTCTGTGTTCTTAACACTGGATAGACTTGAAATCGAATGTGATGACCAATATAATTTTAAAGCGCTTTTATACTTGTCAGCGATTGAAAACCGGGTATTATTATGGAGTACTCCCATTCGCCTTATTTGAGACTGTTATTTGTTATTTTAGAAGAAAACTGTTATTTGAGACACATACAAAGTCGTCGCCCTTGACATGGTTTTAAAAGTAATAACTGACTAAACTCGTTTCAAGATTTTCTAAATAACAATCAAAAGGTATTTAATAATTACTTGTCTTTATAAAATTCACTTCCTTATTGTAAGTCAGTATATCAAATAATTTTCATTATTAAGAGCTGAGCTGACATTTGTATTCTTTGACGCACAGTCGGTCACCATATTGGTATCAAAAGCCAAAATTCTAAATTGAATCTTGGGTTGAAACCAATTAAGGGAACCAAATGTACATGTTGAAATGTAATACAAGTATATTGGGTGATCTTAAATCAGTTGGCGAAAATTAAGGATGTGAATCAGCCTATGAAATTGAACATTTTTTATCAAGGAACATTAGTCGAAATATGAAAAAAAAAATTCACTTACATACGACTGACGCAATCGGCTGATTTGCTTTGTATGTGAAGTCGAATTTTTTTTAAGACTTCCTCTTACTTCATTGAGTAAGACTTGGTTCACATAATATTATCTTAGATGAAATACAGACCAATCGCTAGTATGACTTCATTTAATTTCAACAGCTAGATTTGAAAAATTCAATGCCTGACTACTCGATTCTCGCTGAACAACTGCGAAGAATATCTTATCATTATCACGTTACCGTAACAAATTTTTTTTGATCGGTAACGACAATTTTTTCCATCACCTCCCAGGAGGGACCAAAGTTTTGATTTATGCGCAATTCGATGAGCCTGTACTAAAAAGGTAAACAACTTACACTTCCGAACAACTTCTTAATATTTTTCATTCAAATATTCTATTGTTTGATACAAGAGTACCTAATTTGATGTAGTAGTAGTAGTAGAGTGTATAAATTGGATGTTCTGTATAATTTTCAACACGCAAAACCTTTTTAGAGTGTCTTTTGGAGTGTACCTATTTCAATAAACCGTCTATTATTAACTGTTTATCCTTTTAAGAACACAATGTCTGGAAAAAGGTAAGGCCTTTCTTTCCTCATAAGATCTTCCAGTTCGAATGCATCAACATATTTTCTCCACCGAACTTCTGTAAGGTAAACGGCATCCATATTTTCAGATCACTGGTGATGATGAAGTAGTTTTACTCTCTGTCATCTAAATAATAATTTCTTTTTAGGTATATATACTCTTTAAAAAATACATACCAGTGTTACTAAAGCAAACATTTCTTTTATTATAAGAAAATTAACAGTAAACAGACTCACAGTTCACTATTTCCTACTCCATCAATTGCTCGGAGTTTATAAAATGGAATCGGTTGGAAAAATTTAATATGTGCTTTGAAGCCGTAGAAGTCCGCCTTTTGTGAGCCCGCGCGTCATATGGCTTCCTCTATCGATACTTTGATTAATTAATATACTTGAATAAAAATTTATTGTTATTTTTATTAGTAAAGGGTTGTATTTTTTAAATTGGAGTTATATATTCGGAGATAGGTATAATTTTAAGTGAAACACTATTCCAAAGGTGTAGGCTGTCATCCCCAAACCTAGCAGCTACAAAAGTACGAGCAATATCGAATACGTACCTTTATTTTCTCGTAAAAGATACGGATTTATGGAACAATTTTACGGTGTTTTTATTACGTCAGTTCTTTGACGAGACACGGAGCAACAATAAAACTACTAAAATATTGCTCGATATGAAAGTACCGTTCAATTTTAGATTTGTACTTGACCGATTCGTGATACTTTTACGTATCTCTGTTATAACACCAAAGGTATAAAGAAATCTGTATTTTGCTCCATATTTTTAATGATTGTAATCTTACACCTAAAAGTCTCACAAAGCCCGCAGTAAAAGCTTTGTGGAAACCGCTTACAGTGGATGGCGCTGTAACGAAATAAAATTTGCAGATAAGACTGCTCTTAAATGTCAAATATTGCTTATCTCCGTTTTAATCGCGATTGTCGATAAACACAGAAAACCTTTCACTAAGAACGCTTTAATACACTTTCTCTTAAAAATCAATTTGTTTTGATCATGAGGGGCTCGTGAGACAATGAAAAGTTCGCAAATGTACCGCCTCATCGAGATAAGTGGATTTGTACAGGTCTGAGTTAGAAAGTCTTGCTTTTGTTATGATAAAGTAGGATAAAATGAATTGGAACCTGTTATTTTCTTTGTTGGTTTCTTTGGAATAGTTTGTGAGTGAAAACCGTTAAGGAAAATAGTCCTTTCCTTTGCTAAATCACGATAAGCAATGAAAATGAAAGTAAGCGAACGAAAAAATCCAGTGCGAAGGGAAAAATAAAACCCATTTATTTATTTGTTAATTTTTCATGTTTGGTTGTCAAATCACACAATTTTGTATATTTATTTTTTAGTTTTAGTTTTAGCGCCTTTCTAAAACTAGAGTGATCGTATTAGTAAAAGAAGTTAAATTTAATTTTGAGAATTTCATGTACTTAGGTATCTCGGGAAAGTTATGCAGTTTCGTGGAAAGAATCACTCTTGCGAACTAAATTAAGGTCACCCCATAAAAATTTGCTGTTTACACGAATAACACGAAGCCTATAAATCGAATATGGGGTGTGAGGTATATATACATATATATAGATCTCCTGTGCTGTCACAGAAATATAAGTGTCATTCTAAAATACGCGTTAGATTTTCTATGCAAGTTGCGGGTGGTATCGAGCGGCGCTCCATACGCGGTCTTCCTGCGTCTCCCTGGCTCCCTTGGTGACACATGTGGAATTTTGATGCCAATATGCGTACTTACTCGCAAACCACTGACACTAAACCAGTATTTTGATCCCATAAAAATTTATTGGCAAATATTCGCTACGGACGGTATTAGTCTAAAAATGGGAGTTAGAAATTCGTTCCAGATAGTCGCTTACTAGTATCTATTTTTGTTTCGCTTTTTCGTTTCTTATTTAGACTTGATTTTTGCTAAATATGTAGTTGTTTGTTCATCTTGCTAAAACCTGAGCCACGTGAATACAGATAATATCAGTCTTCTTCTTCTTCTTCTATCGTGTCGGCAGTTGGTTAGGCTAAATTGAATATAGTATCGCCCATTGTGACGAAAGGATTGGCCAGCTAGACTCTGCGTTACCGAGTATAGCTGCATGAGCAAAATAAATAAAATAAATGCTTTGTCTGAACCAAAGTAGGTACGGTTTAAAATCTGACAAACACTCAAATACGAGAGGATAATTTATTTCCGCTCGTATTATTATGCAAATAACGATGATACATATTTGCACATTCGACGTAACTAAATAAAATAGCTGTAAATAACTTCAAAATTACAATATACAGTTGAAAAGGGTCTGGGTTTAGGGGATGGAAGTATTCTAAAGGAGAAACTAGTGACTTTATGTAGAGTCAACTTAATTGCAAAGCGGCGGGTAAAAATTATACATACATTTTTTTTCATCGTAAAATTTTTACAACTGTTACAAAACTTACTTTTAGTAGGTAGTAACAGAAAAGTGGTTAATGGAATAATATTACTTTATTTATTTATTTGTTCAATACAATTTTTGCAATATTACAGCTGGGGCCAATGCGTTACATAAACTAGTTAATAAAATCAATCTTACGAATAGTAAACCTAAAATCGCTTCTACGTAACTCGGGAATTTTTGTAGTCCACCCAAAGCTCAGAGTTTAAAAAAAATACAACAGAGAATTTCTAGATAAAACTTGACGAAAAGATAATTAACGAACATTGTAGTATGTTGTTGACCGTACTTAATAATCAATTTCGACTTGGACATAAATTTGTCGTCTCGAGTAAGTTGTTTTGGCCTATTATTTTCGCATGCGATGTTCCGAATGACTGCCGGAGGGTCGGTATGGGACACAGTGATCTATATGCAAATTTTATAACCCGCTTATTATATTTCCCTGTACGGGGAAAACAGTAAGCCGTGAAAATACGGCCGACGATACTCCATCAAAATTTATTAAAGCGTACAATTTTGTAGGCAACGACAGCTGTGGTCTGGGATGCCTGTGCCACGCCGATTCACGCTTAACCGCTTATTGTGGGGTTTCTATGATCTCATATAAATTCGCTACATGAAATGTTTGCTTAGATTTAAAATACCAACAATATAAGAGACAAACTCTGAATAGGGTCACAGATGAACCAAGTAGTCAGATGAATCAGATTTTAGTCATGTAGTATTTTGCATTGCCACTCTTCTTTCATCTTAATTTGCCATCTTTTTTTTAATTCATCATGTCAGGTTATTCAAAAACAAAGAACACTAAAAAATAAACTCCTTATTATTTAAAATGCGTTTGAAAATATTATATTATTTAAAATGCATTTGAAAATATTTTCCAACGGCATGTTTATTTAATAAGGTCATGTCAGCAGGAAAGTGTGTTTTCTAACTCCTTTCAAGTTTTTAAGAATCACTTCGATTCTTGGAAAACATGTTTTGTAGCACCCTCCCCCATTTCCATTGTAAATTGATCGACTTATCTTGCGTCCCTTCAAAATACTTCACAGAAAAAAACATGTAGTATTGGTATAAACATTTACATCTAGTCAATAATAATAGATGCAGTGACCTCGTATGTGTTGATTTCGGGAATAACAACATTATAATACCTAACAAAATCCTTAATTTTACAGTTTCTGAAATTGGCATTCAAACACTTATAAAAAAATCAGTAAAACATGGCCATTGCAGGGATCATAAAAGTACGAAGATTTACCTATTGATAGCCATAGTTACCGGGTTATTAAAGAATTATGTTTTTTTACGTGTGAACATAACTGTCGCATCTCACGATAGCTGTTCACAGAAAGATATTCACAATCGATACGACACAACAAAGTCTCATACCCAATCATTTTATATTGCTACTGTTTTATTAAATTAACTTTTTTTGCATGTATATTCGACACAAAGTATTTTGTTATGAATAAAGAACTTGAATAATTTCGTCGCGATTGCTTGTCCAACGTTTGTCACGACTGCATTTCAGTTGAAGGGATAGCATCCATTGGCTTTAATTTAGATTTTATCCCAGTGGATCCTGATCAACATTTTGCATTTTCATCAGAGAAAAAGAGCTTAATCCGATTTAAAACGTTCATTTTGACTAAAATTGGATAAAAAATATATTCCATTGCGGTAATTCAACATCTGCCAAAGGTTTTGAATATTAACGGTTTGACACAGTAGGCAAAAGAAAGACTGTGTAAATAAATAATGGGCGTTTTTATAATTCGAAAGCAAAATTGTGTTATCCATTGCCTCCTATGTACTAGTGATACAAGAAGCTGGGAAGATAGGGGGCAATGATAATACAAATTTTGTCGAGTCATTCGAATTATGAAAAGGCCCAATATGTAGCAGCTTTGTTGTTGTGGGATTAGGAAAGCAGTTTGAACTAAAAACAAAATTAGTTCATTTATTCACATGACGACTACTCTTGCTCGAGATGTGTAGTCTTACATTGTTGTCTACCAATCAAAACAGATTAAGGTATCTACAAAGTTCAAGGCGTTTTCTGTCAAAAGGCTTACAGAGAGCGAAGTCCATTTTTCTCTATTAAAACCGCGGAGAGTTTAAGCGGACAGACATTGTAAAGGCGACAACAATCGGCGAAAGCAAATTACGGGACAAAAGCGATTACTGACCCGTCTATTTTTATTTCCCCGAGAAAGTCTCGTCTTAACAAATTAATCCAGCCGAGACGGCCCAGCCGATTCACTTTGACTCTTTTCCGGTGCTGCCACACTTTCTGCTTACTCCTGTTTCCGCCGAAATTTCACAGAAATGTTCCAGATATTTTATAGGAATCTTCCCACCGATGCTTTCTTTTATTTAAAAATGTCTAATTATTTCAAGTCTTTCAATTTTTTACTAAAACATAAACAAGGTTTGTTCAAATATTATTTAAGAAACTTTACATTTTGCAAAATTGCTTACAGGTGTAAGTCTTCTTATACTTAGAGTGTGATTACCTAGGAATGCTATTTCGCAGAGATGGCTAGAGACCTGAATATGCGATGAGAGCACCCAAGAAAAGGCGTGACAGGAATAGCCTGACTGACTCTCCCTTCGTTTGGGGAACCTCCCTCCCGGAATTCCGCATTCATTTGTGGCATTACATTAGGCGTATTGTTCCGAAATGAGACGTTGAAAGAAAATACAAATGCCTGCTTTTATCGAGTTTTTGGAATGCGCGAGAGGTGATAAAATTTCTTTGATGCGTATTTTATAGTCGGCGAGATTAAAGCCACGCAATTAAGTCGTCTCACAAAGAAATAATAACGTTTCCTTTTTGAAGGGTTTCCCATCTCAGGGTGTAATTATAATGCCTTTGTGATGTGAGTTTTCTTTCATTTTGTCTTAAACGATTTCTCAAGCTGATTGAATTTCATAGATGGCTCAGTTGCTAAAGGTTTCAAAATAATTTAGCAGTCCATTTAAATCACGCCATTTTAGAAAAAATATATAAGAGAAAACATAAAAATTTACTTCTTTTATATAAAACTCAGCAAAAGACATCTTTAAAAATTCAGCTTTCGTCCACGCTTCAAAACAAAAGCAAATCAAAATAGCTGGAGACTTTAAAAGCGTAGAACTGAGAGACACAAGAAACATTTGCTCAAAGGCAATAAAAACCCATGTCGGTCTACCACGAGTTACTTACTCGCTAGAGACTAGTCTTAGTGTACGGTATATCGTTTGATACTCTCAGCGAATAGTAAAGCAACACCATGGGTTGAAGTTTGGGTAACCGATATGATATCACATGAAAGGCAGCCTTATTTTTTCTTCATTTACATTAAACAACGTTTAACCTACGTTAGTTCTACCTCCTACCTCGTTAGGAACTGAATCTCCTAATCTTAGGACTAGACTGAGATTGGAGACAGTTGATTTTTTAAAATTTTTGAGTTAGATTTCACAAAAAGGTCCGTTTTTCGGCTAGTCTCAGCACAAGGTAAATATTGTCTTTTTCATTTAAGTTTTCTAATAGATCTCACAAAAAGTAGCAACATGAAGCGATTGTGCCTACTACAACCAATGGTAGAAGCTGTGGGTACCTACTTACTCTGAAAATAATGGCAGCGGAGTTTTAACACCGCGTTTCGCCGTCTTGCCGCTCATTCAGCCAATATCTGCCAACCGCCTTGTCTCACAATAACTATCTTTTTCTTTCTTGCTTTTGATATTATATTTCCTTTGTCAGAAAATGTTACGAGTTCTAATGTTACACTAAATTAATTGTGATATTTTATATCTTTTCTAGCTAACTGATATAATTTTCTGTTATAATTATTTGTTGAGCGAAGTATCGGCTAACGTAAAGATACTCGTGATGTGACAAGTAATAACATTTTCTAGAAATATGTAAAAAGCGTCTTTGTAATAGAACCTACATTTGTTCTCTTTGTTTTGTTTATCGTTTTTAAAATGAAAGATAACATTAAATGATTAATAAGAAAATTAAACATTCGGGGGACTACCAAGAAAGTCGCTTCACTTTAATGATGTAATTTTGGAATTTGGTCAAACATTACGTAGTAAGCTAGTAAGGATTTAGGACAAACTAAAAAGAAACCATTCGTTATTCATGTTCCATAATCCATATCGACCGTTATAACCTGAGTCTGACATTCAATACACAATAATAATAGGTTTCGCCCGGCCTCCCTGAATATATCCACCCATTCATTGGCATGGAAAATTAATTTCGACCCCACCTGTCCTGTTATTTATTCTAAATCAGAAAGTTCAGCTGATTAAATCCGGTATTCAGTATGCCTATCATGAGACTTCCCGTTTTCATATCGAATTTAACGATTGGAATTTTAATGTCATTTCCTTTAGTTTTGTAGGATAATACCGGGAACAAGTATTAAATCAAAATCAGTAAGACTGCTGGAAATATTTTGTTGTATTAATATCTAAGTTTCTATCTCAAGCTGAAACATTACATTAGATAATATTATATGAAAGTAAACTACCTAATTGAAACCAACCAACAAAAAAACATGCCTAATCTATAATTGGATTGTGAGGTTTGGTATTAAATTTTGTTTTAATTAAGAAGGGTAGAATTACACACCCAGCCTCGCATATATCGAATAAAAGGCTTCTTCTGATTAAAGACTTAATTAATATTTGAAAGCGTTAACTAAAAATTAGGTTTATTCACAGTTCATATTTTTTAGCTATACATGAGTAGATAATCATAACAAACGTGTTTTACCTTAGTATGCGAAAGAAATAGATAATCATAAAAACAAATTTTATTTCTATGGTCTCGGTCAGACTTGACTGGCAGTGTCCCTCGAAAAATATTCCACTACAATGGAATGATTATAACACTTTAAACTTTCGCGATTTGAATATATAATTCAATACTAAAACGGATCTAAATTCGCGTATATGTCATGATTTTAGCTATGTTCCCGAAGACGTTTCGACGCGGCTGCACGCGCCGTGGTCACGATTATGCGAATTTAGACCCGTTTTAGTTTTTAATAATGGAATGATTACTTCTCTGACCCCATGATCCTCCAGTTCAGGTTAAAAGTTAACCAAAACGTGCCAGTTTCCTCAAGAATTTTCTCTCACTATATTTACATCACCTATAAAGCGGCGGTTGGCGTATTTAACTCAGTAAAAGTAATTTAATTTTTGAAAGATTCTACTCACCTCGCTTCCTCGATTTCATTATTTTCCTAAATACAATATTCAATAAAGTCCCTCATACGCGTTTGAGATAAACCTATGGCCGTGTTCATTCATCTCAGTCCACAGGTCCCTCGCCCTTCTGCTTATCTGAATCGTCCCTAAATAAATCAAGTGGAAAATTGAAATCCGTTTCCTGCCTCCGTTAAAAACTAACTTTGATTAACTTGATTCTTTCACCTGATTAAATTTTTCTGAGGGCTCAGTGTAAATAATAAATTACATGTTGCTGTGGCCGTATTTAGGAATAGGAATGCCTTGGGGTTTTACCCAAAAATTACTGAAAGCTATCGTTAACTTTAATTTTCGAGCCTCTAAAGTTGACTTTTCTGTGCAAGTAAGTAAATTTTGTTGGTAAATTGAAATTTTTTTGTAGCTATTCTGTCCCAAAATTTGAAAGTAGCATATTTTTAAAAAATGGTTAATTCCAAATTTCGTCTTTTCTTATGCTTTTCTTTTATTATCTTGCTTTTTGTATACTTATTTTTTTGGATTGCAGCGGTTTAAGACTTAATAAATATACCATTCAAATTTCCCATAGGCACGAGTACTTGCCAAATGAGTCTATTTTATTGACTGTGTTTAAAGGGCCCCAAAAATATTTGCTTTGCGTCCCGGGGCCCTTATTAACTACGTCACTGATTCCTAGTTGCTTTGAAACCCTCCTTGATCTTTAATTAAATGCAGTTTGTTTCGTTTGAGTCTTATTATTTGGGTACTAATGTTTCTCCTTTATTGGATTCGGGGAACGTTTGATTTGCGGTTCGCTTTGTCAAATTGTTGTCGGTACCTGGTAGAGTCGTTTTGATTTGTGGTTTTTGGAAAATGGATTGGGATTAGGGTTGAAATCTAACATTGCCGAGCACATCCACAAAGGGTGTATCTAAATTGTTTGTTTGTTTTGTGTTCATTATATTACGACAGGCTGACTGAAACTCTGAGAATAGTCTGTTGATGTCTATATATATCAATCTATATTGGTGTTTTGAATATTATTAGTGATTGGTGGCCACTATCTCATCACTTAAATATTTTTGCAAATGAGACTTTTATGGCCAATACACAACAGTAAACAAGATCTTAAAAGAAAAATAAAACGCATATTTTTTGGCATACCTACTTACTGTAATTTCTGGACATATATTTTTCATTTCATTTCAAATGTTCACAACAAATTAATAGCATTATAAAATCTGCAGTTGCCTCGTAAAACTCTATTTTCCTTACAAAATCTCCAAGAAAACTGGGGAAACTTATTGAAAGTCAAGGCACAATCCCAGTAAGTAGATAGCATCAACTGTCCTATTGCAGTGCTGCGTTTATCTTTTATGAACGTGTCTCTATGAAATTGGATGGCGTTGCAGTTCAACAGTTTTTATATTGCCTGATTGTATTTGCATTAAATGTCGCCATAGTAGAAGAAATGACGTCACAAGTAGGCAAACTTAAACCAAATATTACAATTTGTGACTGATAATGGAATAGTTCAACTTTGGGGATAGTCGTTAAGGTGCAGAATTATTGTGATTAGCTTTGTAAATCGCTTTTATTGACTACTCCGAAAGGTCGAACATGTTGATTATATTGGTGATTTCTTGAATTGCTGGAATTACATTAGCTATCTGTTCTTTGGTTGATACAATAAAATACTGGCTGTATATTGTCAAAGAAACTTTATTTTTATAAGCCGTCAAAAAATCAAGACTAACTTGATAATATACAATTTCAATTGTGAAACAACGCTTTTTATATTAGGTAAGGTCAATTAGTCTTTCCTAACCACTTCTAATTGAGAGCGCAATATCTTGAACATTAAGAGATTGTCTTGGGAAATGGAGCTCAAGTTAAAGTAAGGACAGACGCACATGACGTGAAAGACACGACTTTAATAAAGAAAACAGCACCTGGGGCTTTCACAAAATTTTGAAGTGTAAGTCTGGAAATAGCCCTATCTGAGGAGTTGACCTTCGAAGTGTGTTGCACGATGAACCTTATCATAAATATTCAAGAAACTGAAGAAGAATACTTAATTTAGGTAATCGATTTGCAGTCTACATATAGTTGTGGACATTGGGTACTTTCAATACCTCAATCATTATGTCATGAGGATCTCTCCAAGTTGATCCAACAAGAATAGAGAGATAACAAACTTGTTTTTCTTTATTGAAGCTGGGCGAAGGTTCGATTGGGACATGCTTTAGATGAAATTAAGATAAGGGTCCGTTCGGATGCATCGTAAGTAATTGGATAGGGCGTAGGGCGGACTTATCGACACTCGTCAATCGATATAAAACTCCGCAAATCGCACTTGAGCTCTAAAAGCCATCTTGTACGGTTAGAAATCGAAAAGTAATAAAGTGAGCATCGGAAATGACTTCCTTGTGGTCTAGTTCGGGATCAAGAGTAATTTCTATTAGGAAGTCCATTTCTATTAGGAAGTCTATCTATTGTAATAGTATCAATTAAAGTTTGCCTAACCATTGAGTAATACCTACTTTGTGCTTTCATTATCTCAAATCTCTATAATTTGCATACAGAGACAATTATATTAATATATTATTGTCTCTGTGTGCAAATTAAGTATGTAAGTGTATGACAATAATTTAGATGTTTAGCTTTCTATCATTAATTGTGATTTATTTTTACGTACAATTGAAATGTAACTTGGTAAGCATATTTCATTTTATGTATTTTATCAGCAATAATAAACAATTTGGAACTGGATTCGGGTATTTAACTTTAAATGCATTTTTTTATGTATATCGGTATAAAAAATAAAATCGAAGCATTGTAATTGAGAGAGTACAATTTGTATCAACCAAAATATCCGCATAAAAATAAAATCGCAACTCACTTTCTACAGCCAACATTGTCAACCTCAAAAATGTTTCGAATAATATTTTCTTGAGTGCACCCAACACAATATTTTCTCAGTTTGCTATACAATTTCACGAAATGTCATGGAAAGTTTTGTAACATAAACGTCTAAAGAAGATAAACTTTCTCTCATCCATATTTCTTTCAGGTTCCTTTCAATGTTTTCGAATATGAGGGTATTTAAGATTGAAGAAGTGAATAGTAATTAATCTTATGATATCCTTTTACTAAAATTTTTAATGTGAAACTTTCTACACGTTAAACAGGGATAATTTGGGTTGGAGAGGAACCTAGGCTACTTTTTCTTTTACATAGTATCTAGTGATAAAATAAATAGTTGAATTGGTTTCTCCAGTTTCAAAGTATGTTAGTGTAACTGTTAAACAGAGAAATTGTAAGTGTTCTTTTTTTTTTTGATCCTCAGGGGAGTCTGATGTTTTTTTTTTCTAAATTTATGAACAGTAGTAGGCCGAGTAAAAACTGTGAAATCTTTATTTATATCTTTTTACTGTTTGTTTCAGGTAAAACAGGGTCATACAACAATGAAGAGCAATAGGCAAGGAGGTATTCTACACTCTACCTAAATCACTCGTTATAGATTGGGTTTAAAAAAGTAAACTATTTTTTTGCGCTCTTGACCATAATCTAGCATAAATGGCGAAGATGTAGTAAACTCTCTTGAAGGTATAAAAGGAAATAGGAACATAATAATAATATTTAGTAGTATTTTATTATGAAATGTACATCGTCAACCATTTTCACATACAGAACAAAATCAAACACAACCTGACATTAAGTCATAGTAAAATAAACGTTTCTTCTCTAAAGAGATTCCTAACACCCCCTCTCAATATTGAATTGATAAAATTCAAGATTGTGAACATTATAATAACAGTAAAACAAAACTCGATAACTTTTTATCGATAATATCCCATCATTAAAAGTTACATCGAAATAATTAAATTAAATGTCCCAACACTATACACAATATGACATTGACACAACTCCATTTCTATAAAGTAACTAAACTTGACTAACTTAGGCTAGACTAACTTCCTTTACAAATAAACTAAATTAACTTCCTTTGCAAACTTTTAAATAAATAAATAACCAACAACTTCTAACAACAATATTAAAAAATAACTATTCTACTCTCATCTTTTTAACAAAATAATTATGTTTATTGTAAGTTAAAGACTTGGTTAATACATCTGCTATATTTTCATTTGTTGGTATGTATGTAACCGAAAATAAATTCTTACTAACACAATCCTTTATGTAATGATATTTTATGTCGATGTGTTTGGTACGTTTGCTATTTTCGTTGCACTCAATCATTTTTATAGCACTCTGGTTGTCGACTAAAATATATGCAACTGTGTCCACACTGTGAATAAATGAACAAATTCCTTTTAAATATACTAACTCTTGCGCTGTCATTGCCGCTGCTATATACTCCGCCTCTGCTGAAGATAATGACACAGTTGTCTGTTTTTTAGAATACCACGAAATTAAATTACCACAATAAAACACTGTACAACCACTTACACTTTTACTATCTATTTTTTCACTAGCCCAATCTGCATCAGAATAAGCAATCAATTGCTCTGAATCCTTTGACTTTGTATAAGTTAAACATTGATTAATAGTCTGTTTTAAATACCTGAGTACACGCTTGCCTGCAGTCCATGTCGTACGTGTCGGCTTATCTAGGTACCTGCTAAGAAAAGACGTAGCATATGTTATATCAGGTCTTGAAGTACTAGAAATATATGTCAAACAGCCGATCAACTCTCTATAAGGTACATTTTTCACTATTTCTTCATCTTCGAACGTCAAGTTTTGTTCCATAGGAGTTTGAGCTCCCTTACATTCCTCCATACCAAATTTCTCTATAACTTTTCTTATTAGTTTTCTTTGACTGATTTTTAACATTTCTTTATCAATAATAATTTCCATACCTAGATAGTCTTTTACTTCTCCTAGATCTCGTACTTTAAATTCTTCTTTCAATATGTCAATAACTTTATTATTATCATTTTCTTTCCCCATCACTATAATATCATCCACCCATATCACTAACCATACATTGTCTTTCTTATATAAACAGAAATCATGTTTGGATTGTTCAAAACCTTCTTTAATAACGAAATTATGGAATCGTTCATTCCAACATCTGGGTGCTTCTCTTAATCCATATAACGCTTTGTACAATTTTAATACTTTACCTTCCGATACTTTGACTCCTTCAGGGGGTTTAATATACACTTCGACATTAAGATCGCCATTCAGAAAAGCTGTTGGTACATCCAATTGCCTTGTCTTGTAACCCTTCTGTATAACTTGACTTAACATCATTCTTATAGTAGACATTCTTGCTACCGGTGAATATATATCGTAAGCGCTTTCTGTTTGAAAACCTCTTGCAACCAATCTAGCTTTCTTTCGACCGTCCGACTTGGTAGTAAATATCCACTTCGTATCAATAGTTTTCTTACCTTTCGGTAAATCTGATTCCTTCCATGTCTTTAAACTTTCTAATGAGCTTATTTCGTTGTTTACAGCTTCTTGCCAATCTTTTCCTCTATTTATTGCTTCACTATATGTTTTTGGATCACCATTGCCCATTAAGCAATAAACCACATTTGCATCTTCAAATTGTTCATCATATTCATCTCCTACCACATAATCTTTGAAATAATCCGGTGCTTTTCTGTTCCGCATTGACCTTTTATTTTCATTCTCATTTTCATTAGTTTCAATTTCCTCCGCATGTTGACTATCTTTACTTGCTTCGAGTTCTGCGTGCTTTTTAATTCTTTCTGTGTCACTTTCATTTGAAAAAATATCATTATTATAATAATATCTATTAACTTCGTTCTCTCTTTCTATTCCACTATATTGTATATCATATTCATCGAATCTTACATCTCTTGATACAACTATTTCATTTAAAACTGGATCCCATAGACGATATCCGTTTGGCGCATAACCTACCATCCTAGTTGCTTTTGCTCTCTTATCAAACTTATCTTGTTTTGGCATTATAACAGTCCAAGCTTTACTTCCAAATACTCGTAAACGCTCGAGATTCAACCTACCACGGTAAATCTCTTCAGGAGTTTTAAAATAAATTTCTCCAGATGGACATCTATTTAATTGGTACGTAGCACACTTAACAGCTTCACCCCATAATTCCTTGGGCAATGCAGATTCATTAAGAATAGTTCTAGCTTTGTTACAAATCGTCCTGTTCATTCTCTCGGCAACGCCATTCATTTGTGGAGAGTATGGTACAGTATACTGAATTTGAATACCCTTATTTCTACAGAATGTTTCAAGTGTATGATTTCTAAATTCTTTACCATTATCACAACGTACCTTCTTGACTCGAACTTCTTTCTCATTTTCTAAACTGTTTACATAATCAATCAAATTCCCTGTTGCTTGACTCTTATTTTGTAACAAGTATGTAACACAAAAATGTGAATAGTCATCAACAATTACCTGATAATAACGCTCACCTTGTAAACCTGGTGTTCTAGTTGGACCAGCTATATCAGTATGCAGTAATTCACCGATGTGCTTCGATCTAGGTCTTCTGGTAAGCTGAAAAAGTAATCGAGTCGACTTACCCTCTAAACATGGCCCGCATATTCTTGGACTTATCGGTAGTCTTAAAATTCCAAGTCCCTTTCGATTCACATGCCCTAAGCGTCGGTGCCAAAGCTCTGCCTCTGATGATGTAATATTATTACAAGTAGCATGGACACTGTTGCACATAGTCTTTAAAATAAATAAATTACCCAAACAAGAACCTAATATAACCTGATCTGTTGGAGTGATGATTTTTACATTGTTTTGATTAAATTCGACCAAATTACCATTAGCAACCATCATTTTGACAGAAAGTAAATTAAAAGTTAAACTTCTCATAATTAACGCATCTAATTCTATAGAGATTCCGCCAACCGAAAATTTTATATTTCCCACTTTCTCTGCTAAAAAGAAATCTCCGTTTGCAACATAAATTCTCATAGGATTTTGCAATTTTCTCACGTTAGTCATGAAGGTCTCATATTTTTCCTGAATAAGATGATGTGTACAGCCAGAGTCAATAACCCAGTTGATCACATGGTCCCTGTCGGTATTAATACAGTTTGCCATACCTGTACTTATAAAAGCTGATGAATCGTGACTTCTTTGTGCTGATGTATCCCCCGAAAAATGTCCTGTTTCACCTGTGTTTACATAAGCTCCTCTACTTCTCATGCCTCTGTACGGTCTCGCACGACCACGTCCTCGTCCTCTAAATTTGTAGCAATCTTTTGCGATATGTCCTGGTTTCTGACAACGAAAACACGTAACCAGAAATGTATTTTCACTCGAATTTGGTGTTGGTTCTTTATTTTTCAATTTTAGTTCTTCGTCTAATAAACGTGTTTTGACAAAATCTATCTTTAAGTCTCCCTCCTTGTTATCTTCTATGGAAAAATCTGTGTTACACTCAATAGCAGTAATAACCGTATCAAATTTTCCATCTAATCCGGTTAACAAACAAGCAATTTTGTCTCTATCGTTTAACTTCTCTTGTGCACATTCTAGCTCGCGCACTAACTCATCAAACCGTTGAAAATAGTCTTCCAGACATTCGTTTGTATTTTGCTTTAGATTCAACAATTTTCTTCGCAAATGTATTATTGAGATGATACTCTTCCGTTGAAATATTCCTTTCAATGTTTTAATAATTTCTTTCGCAGTTTTACATTCTTTAATGAAATTAAGATATTTGTCCGGTATGCATTGTACTATTATACTTCTTGCTTTTGCGTTGTCTCTTGACCAATCGCTCTTTTTACCTTCATCCGTACATTCATCTTTTATTATATATAATAACTGTTTTTCATCTAATATTACTTCAACTCTAAATAACCAATTGTTGAAATTCTCGGCCTTCAACTGAGGAAAATTCGCCGTAGCCATTTTCTTTTATATTTTTATATTATATTCTTTCATCTTACCTCACGTTGGCGAACATTAATTTCCTTCTATACATAATCGCCCATAACATCTTGAAGGTATAAAAGGAAATAGGAACATAATAATAATATTTAGTAGTATTTTATTATGGAATGTACATCGTCAACCATTTTCACATACAGAACAAAATCAAACACAACCTGACATTAAGTCATAGTAAAATAAACGTTTCTTCTCTAAAGAGATTCCTAACAAACTCATCCAGAAGAAGCCTATTCAATCGAACTTTAAAGAGGTAACTTCTTGGTTCTTATAGTGTAGGCATAGTCAGGTATATGGCGAACTTGGCTAACGCTGGTGTCAGAGTTTTCAAACCGCACAATGGCCTCTGACTTGGTTTTAACGACTGTAATCAATCGTCAACAGCCGGGACCGACAGCTTAACGTGCCCTCCGAAGCACGGAAACACTCGTGATAAATAGCCACTTTGTTCACCCGTTAGATTGCCTGCCGCCGTTTACGTTGCTTAACCTCACTGATCGGTTGAGATCAGCGAGGGCCACTGGGCTACGAGCGCTTCAGATAACTATCCTGTGCTTATTGTGACATGACATGTATATTTAGACTTGCCTCTGTAATCCTTATTACGGTCTAACTACAAAATTGCACATCCCTGTTATTAATCAGGATTTAACGTCATGATGAGAATATCCGTACTTCTGTGAGAACGCCAAGGCAACTTGGTGCCTAAATATTATTTAAAATTATGCTATAGTAAATTTTCTAGTTTTTTTGACAATTCTTACCTGTTAGTAAAACGAAGTTGTTATAATATCCTGTCTATTTAATAAATATAAAGCTCTACGTAGGTAGACAATAATTGAAATCCTCCTCGGTCGTAACTTTTGTATATGACAGAGAGTTAAATTCACTCATTTCATTTGAAAGTTATGGAAACTAGAGGTCGTTATCTCTGGATCGTAAGATTTGACCGCGAGTATACGACTTACGCCGTGTTACAAATTAGTCGGTCGTATCGTAAACTATACTACTTCAGAGCGCTTTTACATTAGACGACTTACTACAGACATGTTAACGATAGTCAGAATTTGCAAATTTACATATTGATTTTGAGGGAATTTTCATAACTGCAGCCTTATTTCTCGTTTACATCATAAAGAGAACCTCTATATACAATAACAGTTATGTAGGGAAAAGGGTTTGGAATAGATTTTGCGTCAGTAAGTTTGTCAAGGCCCTTCTTTAAATAAGTTGCAGCTGGAATAGAGCCATAGGAAAAAATCTAAGATATGCAAAGGCTAAATCAGTTCAGAAAAGGAAGTACCCTTTTGTCATAGTTTTCTTTCCGTTTCCAAATAGCATAATGTAAAAGGGCTCTGATAACGTTCGACGCATCCCGACTTCAGCGCTCAAATATAAATAACTACCAATAAAAATGTCATTAAAACACACACATATTACACGTACTTGTGTAAGTCTTGCTCGACACAGGAAATTGCCGGTTCACTGTATGGGAGTCCTTATTTTTACGCAACCCAAATTAAAAGCTCAAACAGTCTTAATTAATATTTCCTAATGGATTCACTCCGTGGTTTATGTGGGTAACATGTGTATTGAATCTAATGGTTGCGTCAGCAAAAGATGAATTATTTTTTTACCAATTACGAAAATACTATACAGGGCTTTAGGTATCTCTTTTTCAACCTCTCGGGTGGTTAATCAGTCCATGAAACTGAACAACTTCCCCAAGGAACATAGGTCAAAATTAGAGTTGCCACGAATAGTAATTTGGCCGAATACCGAATATTCGGCAACGCTGTCGGCCGAAGCGCCGAATATTCGGCACAAAATACATGCTTGTCGAGCGCGTCAGTAATCAAGAATAAGAAAAGTCGTAACCTGTCTCCCTCGTTGCGATGCATACGGCAAGTGGTGGTCAGCAAACGAAAAACAATATCCAAACCTTTCGAAATTTGTTAAAGTTATCTTTCTTCTCCTGGGAGTAGCGACTACAGTGAGAGGTTGTTTCCAGAAGTTGGTATCATTTATAAAGAAAAGCATAATCGTTTACTACCAAAAAATGCTGAAAAGCTTGTTTTTTTATCCATCACAACTTACCACTGATCACTTTTACTTACTAAGTATTGTAATTTGGTAATTAATACATTATATTGCATATTATGACGTGTCTTTTTTTCACGATTTGGTATTCGGTATTCGGCCGAATAACTAAAAAGTGGCCGAATAGGCCGAATACCGAATAGTTGCCGAATATTCGTGGCATCTCTAGTCAAAATACGAAAATGATCTCCCATACAAAATGCTCTGTATGCTGTGATGAAGTTTGTATAGGAACTCAATTTTTTTTTTCGTTTTTTGACCTATGTTCCTTGGGAAAGTTGTTCAGTTTCATGGACTGATTAACCACCTTAGAGATTAAAAGAGAGATACCTAAAGCCCTGTATATCGGAAATTACTGAACAATAAATTAAATTAGTGACTACACGCACTAAGATGTAAGCATGTTCTTGTGAGCTGTTAATCGCAGATAAAACCCTACGTTTAACTAAATAAAACTTCTTTGAAATTGGGAGGTACATACATAACATTATTATTATGTACCTTTTTGTAAGGTATACGAGACAACTGTTTCTTTTTATGAGATGAGAACGAGATTTTATACTTGACAGTTAATTTATTGTCTTACCGTAGTTTTTTATAAAATGCTAAAGCATGATGCACGATAATCATGGATTTAAATTATGTCATACTGGTATTACTGAATAAAACATTTTCTATTCTATTCTATTCTATTCTATTATTATACGACTTTCAAGTTTATTGCCAAACGCCAACAATCGTCAACACAAACCGAGACAATGCTTCTTTATGTCCCTCCGTCAATAAAACATAATTTAAAACTCCCTCCCCTCAAATTAGTACCCCAGAAGGAGTCAACGGTATATTGTTATGAGCATGAATTCTCAATAGTTTTTTGAACAAAGAAATACTAGTTCTATTCAGTTGAGGACTTGTGCTATTTTTAGGAATTTGGGCATTCGATGACGTAATTCAAAGCGTTCGGTTGCAGTAAACAAATGAATGCAATGAAATGAAATATGGCGTCCGTTACGCACATGTTCAAGTTACTAATTGGAAAGCTTACGTCAAGTTTATTTTTAATGTAACTCATAATAGTCGAGCTAGCTTTTAGAAGGCACATTAATGAATATGCCAACTTTGTTAGGTTTATTAGGTTTATACGACGTCTAAAAGTTCTATAAATCACACTTAGTATGATATTTGCTGATATAAGATTGTTGCTCAATATTGTAACTCGTTAAGTTAATACTTAAAGCGAAATAGACATATAGACCTAGCCTTATATTATAAATTTATAACTTTAACTTTATATTTACTGCTCCTGGCTATTTATATAAAAATATTAGGTAATTATTATTCACTGAAACAATACATCACATAAATATAAAAACAGGAAACGAAATAAAAGAAACACACTTAAAAGTAAAAAATGGCATGAGGTATTGCAGCAGTGAAGGGATTCTGAGTCAGCAAATGCATATGCACTGATATTCTGCCAGTATCCTAAAGTGTGACTGCAATTTGGTAAATAACGTAGAAAAAAAATCCGTAGTCTTTCAGACTAATTAGGTATTTGAGTATTCCTTTCAACCCAAGTTAGTCAAAACAAAATCGATATTACTACTGCGTGTACCACGGTATTACATTACTACGTATGTAACTATGTGTAGAGACAGAAGGTCGTAACTCACATCATGAAGTGTGTAAGTAATAAAACTTTTGAGCGTTTTAAAAGCGATATATAATTTAGAGTACTTTAAAGTACCAAATTACTTTTTATTAAATATTTTGGAACAAAGGCGTGACATATACAAAACCACATGTGTCGTGTTATTATTACGCAATCCCGACATATGTGAGATTTCATCATAAAGCTCTACAACAGAAGGATTAGATATTGTTAAAGCGTGTCTAAGCGGATAATGTTGCATCTCTGTAAGTGAGTAAGATCTTCCTTACAAAGCTTACCTACCTTCGTATATGAATAACTTAACAGAAAATTTCTTTCAAAAAGGTTAGGTAGTAATAACATGTGAGGATAGTTGAAAAGAAATTAAATTTCGAAAAGAACGTGTTAAGATTACAGCTAAAACAAAAAATGATAGTAGCCTTACTTAAAGAAATTAGTGTAATGTAATCTTAAAATCTTTGTGGAGTGTGACTTAAAAGTTCGCCTGTACAGTAAATGTTTTGTGCATTCAATATACTTAATTAGGTATTAATTAAAATTGATTTTATCACATGAAATGAGTGGTAATATCGTCTTAATTTTATCGTATAAAAGTCAGATAATAGTTTAACACCAAAAAGTATCAAAGACAACTTTCACAGCGTCGTTCAGTTTGAAAGAAAGATGGCTTTGCGCCGACTGCGCGGAGCACATGATAGTATTTAATCTGTCAACACTTTGACTATATGAAATTCCGGTTCTAAGATTTATATGGGATAGTTCTCTACATCTTTGAATAAAAGAGGACAAATGATATATTCCCTTCTCTTGTTTGTGTCTACTTTTGTTTAATTAGCGGAAATAATCGAATACTGCATATTTTATATACCTATAAATACATATTGTAGCAATTTATAGTAGCGATGGTAGGGAAGGATTTTGTATGTATTTATTTTTAAAGTTCCAGGCTTATCGAGAGTCTAGTCTGATTCTGTATTAGAAAAAATAATTTGACATATAACTGTTGCCAACTTCATAATTTCCTACAGCACAGTAGTTAAACTTAGTTTCCTAGCAAACTAACAGTTTACTTTAGCATTTCGGGTCACGGGGAAAGGTCTATAAATAACAATTTATTCGCATGTCCCTAAGTTAACCAGCGGGGGGCGTTTTACCCAGCGGGAACCCAAACTTACTTCATTGGGGTTCGAATACTTTCTATACGGCGTTAATGCACTTTACTGTCTGTTTTATATACGTTCTTTATAAGTAAGTACATTTCTACACATTTTTTTTCATATGAAATATATTTTATCGCTAAATTCCAGAGAAATGTGTATTCATTTTCTTATTAAAACGATCAAAGCGCTTGTCAAATATTAAAATGTTATGAGAGTCTACATTTTACGCAAATGCGTAATTCTTCCTTATTTCCTTGTTTTTTCTTCACAATCTTAGAGTATGTGTTCAGAATCTTTTCAAACTCTGCTTATTCCATATGTTGGTGTGTTATTGAGTTGGTTCTTTGAATTGCAAATGGGCCAGTCCTCGAAGCTCCATTGAGACGTCAATTTGTTTTCTATTGGGGTTGCGTTAGTCGAAGAGCTTATCGTCTTTCTATTGTGTTTTTGTACTGCTATCGAACTGATCTTGAACTTTAGGGCACCTTTTAGCGATAGGAAAGCGCTCTACATTGTTAAGAGCTGAAGAAGATTAAGGCCTCGTTTTGGTAATGATATACTTTTAATATTAGTGATATACCTAAACTAATTGAAGTTTTTCAAATATAATAGTTAAATTAGGACAAACATAACCCATTATTAAGTAGAGCTGCACATTCGTAAGCTTATTAAGATTCGTTTTTCTCATTCACGGGAAGATAAGTGAATGAAAGTGCGTATTTTAACTGAATTTAAATTTAACTGAATTTAAACTGAATTATAATAAAAAAATTATAGCACTTTAAAATTACCTATAACGGCTCCGAGCTATAATCATAGAACTCATAGAGTGGGGTGCCGGATAAAAAATCTCATTATAAACTTTGAATTGCAGAAAGAGTGCGTTTGACAAACTGCTCGACTTTAGGGATTCTTTTTATCGAGCGTTTTTGTGGTTTGCGGCGATCGTATCCGGACGTATCCGGTAGTATCCGGTTTTTATTAAAGCGGTGTTCGAGTGGCTTCCCGTAGGCTTTGTGTGCAATTTTAGGATTAAAGGAGTCGCCAGGTTCCACAATGGATGCCTCTACTACACTCTATGCTCCTTTTGTGTACGATGCCGTAGTCTCCCGTCCATAGGATTTTGAAGAACACTTTAGTTTTTTTCTTGTTAGAAGCTTGTCTGGAGGTTCTTATTTCTAAAATGTGCGAAAGATTTAAGCTCGGATTAGCCATTTTATCTTTCAATTAATTTTGTTTAGAAGTCGTAGTTCTAGACAAGGGCGACGTACTTAATATGAATATAAAACACCTTGCATATATTTTGTAACAGATTTATTTCCGTTTACTTGCTTCTACTTGCTTGCTCCGTTACTTACTTCTTTGTATCTTCTCTTAAGACTACTTTATTTTCTATATATCTATACGTTAAGTTTTGTAAAATTATATTTGGAGTGGCATCAAAAATATTAAGAAGACGTGATTGCGCGCGGCCATTGAAATTCAGATTTGGCCATTAGAATTCAGAGCACCGTTTGCATTCATAAAGCGTTAAGATGTTTTCGGCATTATTTAACATATACTTACTTAAATATGTATTACAAACTACATACCCACTTCTATTCACGTGTATGAAAGAGCATAAAACTAAGTTAGTGCCGTATTTTATCACTGCAGCACACATCTTTATAATTTCAATGTATGTGTGAAAATAAGTGTGCTAAAGAAACTAAAAGAAATTATGTCTATTAGATGTAAATCAAGGAAACACGGAAATTAATTCTCGAAAGTTGCAATTTTCGTACAAAGTTGCTCTACAACTGCCTATAAGCCAGACTGACGATACCCAAAGCTTATTGTTGTTAATTACTAGGTCATTACTTCCATACAAATACATTCCACCGCAGTTCAACGCACTTCAACACAAATAGTTTTATTTACGTTGTTGGTTAGGAAAATAATTTTAGACGTATGTTTTGGAATCTATTACGGGGATTTAGCAAACACAGTATTAGGTTAATGGCCTACAAGGATGTAGGTAATCTAAAACGTAGTATACATAAGCACTAACCTAATATACTGATTGTAATGTAGCTCGGTTGGGCTCTGAATGTAATGTAATGCCTTACAATACTAATTTAGTAGCTACGGCGGGGAGTATAACATGTAATTTAGTGGAAGTTTTTGTTTTTTTGTTAAAAATATTGGTTAGTGTTCTACTATATAAAAACTAGCTGATGCCCGCAACTTCGTTTGCGTGTTAATTTTTTCTTTTGAACAGATTACACTTTATTGACGGTCCATTAATGGACCTTCATTTAGTTTATTAAATATTGATTTAGTTTAAGATTTAGATTTTTACATACAAAAGTTTTTTTCCCGCTAACTCCTGTTCCCGTGGGAATTTTGCAACATCCTGTTGCAACTAAGCTTTAAGTTTACTAAGGTACCTGTATGCCAAATTTCAAGCGTCTAACTTAAGCGGTTTAGATTTTTCATGCAAAAGGATTTTCCCGCTAATTTCCGTTCCCGTGGGAATTTCGGGAATTCCTTTCTTAGTGTACCTCTACGGTACCTAAGCTACGTCCCTTCCAAATTTCAAGTGCCTACGTTTAGCCGTTAACGTAGCCGTTGTGCGTTGATATGTCAGTCAGTCAGTCAGTTTCTCCTTTTATATATTTAGATGAATTGACGATTTGCTATATTGTCCTGTGCTAAAATTAAATGATGTGTTCAAATCGCGAAAGTTTAAAGTGTTATATTACCGTTCGTAAAATCAGTGAATTTGAAAGTTGCGAAAAAGTGATTTATTTATGTTGGATAAGCGCGGATTTAATGTGATAGTGACTTACTTTGAAACACTATGAAGAAATCCGATACCTACCTGCATCGTTTTTCTTCAACTGTCGCTCTGTTACTAAAAGACTTGATATTTCTTGGAAAAAAAACACAGTTGCAACAGCACACATGGCGAAAAACAAATATACAGATGTATCGTCTTGAAGAAGAGGACCGATATCATTATAAAGCAGCTTCAATCCTTCCTGTATAAATAAACACACCAAATATAGTTGTTACACCAAGTTGCTAGTATTCTTTTCGGCTCACCTTTCGATTCCATTTCACAACCTGCTGCAACACCCCATACAGTCACTGTTAACGATTATGTGTTTTGTATCTCTTTATTAAGGTTTTAAAATCAATAAATGAATAAATAAAATTTCGATAGCGCAATGCTTTTCAAGTCGTAGATCGAGTCGCGGTGTCAAGACGAATGACAGATGCATGGCGGCGGGAGCGGGGTGCGGGGTGCGGGACGGTTGCATAGTCTTGATTTGTAATAGTCACAGACCCTGTCTTATGGTGCTTCGGGCGACCACTTGCCGCTGCGGCGTCTGACATACACATTACCCACCTCTATAGATCGCCTATAGGAGCTGGTGTGTATGTCAAATCACCGTCACCAGATCCATAATAGACGTAGCGTGAATGGTAAAGCTTGTGCTTTCATGTCAGTGTACAGACCGGAGTAAATGCTACTATTCAGCCTCTGGGGTAGAACTGCTGGGCGGCGGAGTGGCCATTGTCACGGTGACGATATTCTACAAAAGTGAATTTAATTATAAATGCCACTTTTGCACACTCTTAACCCATATAGTTCGCCACAAACCTGACCATACCTACACTATAAGAAAAAAATGAGTTTTTTTTCAAATACTCGGTCTAAATTTAACTCCTGTAGTCTGCATTTATTTTTCATGGCAATAAAATAAAACATTGATCGAAACTAAGACTCCTACCGAGCATGAGCTGTCTGGAAAAATAACTTTTGTTTACATTCACACACTCGACGCAGTCGCAAATTATTATAAAGGTTACTGCCCTTTAATTTGCACAAGATTTTTGCTCTTATGTATTATGTCTAGTCTAGTCTCTGAAATTAAATCTTTTAAGAAATAATGTCACGTAACTTCAAGGATATACTGTGTACATATTAGTTTACCTTAGAAGCTTTATATTTCTTATAAAGTGTTTCATCTCGTAGATTGTCATGTTTGTTTTAACTGTTTGTAGAACATTTCTTGTTCCAATTATTTGTAAGATGTAACATGTTACATCTTGGTTAAATAGCAAATTGGGGCAAAAAACACTGATTTGTTAAAGAAAATGTGACAACATTTACATATGATACTCTGAAAATGTATTAAATGGGCCTTTTTTAAATTCGAAAACGGCACGGCAAAGTTGTATTACCGTTGCCTCCAAAGTAATAGTAATACTAGAAGCTGAAAATATAGGGCGCAATGTTTATTCAAATTTTGAAGTGCCGTGCCGTGCCGTTTGAACTATAAAAAGGCGCAATGGCTACATTTTTTGGTCAGAAAAAGCGTTATTTAAATAACAACCTCTACTACACTGCTACAGCTACCGTAGAAATCCAGAAAAGCTTTAACTTTCTCAAATAAATGTATATGCGGTGACTTTTAATTAGTTAGCGAAACTTAAGGGGGCGATTCTCCTCATAAAACTGAACAACTTTCCCCAAGGAAACTATAGAACCCATACAATAGGTAAAGGTAAATTAGCTGATCGGACAAGTTCATGGAGAAGCAAAACATTTTTTTCATATTTCGTCCTGTTCCTTGGAAAAAGTTGTTCAGTTTAGTTTACTGTTTCACATACTTAATATTCGCTAACTTTAAAGTCATCCATTACGTATGTATAGATAGCAGCACATCAGGTTACCCATTTGCATTACGAAAGCCGGCGCTATTACCAGCGACATAAGGGCGACGTCAAGGTCAATATGTATGTGCTGCAGTGTGTACTGTGGTATGCAGACCTTCATGGAGGATCTGGCATAACGCAACTCCTTTCTCAATCGGTCATTTCGAAGAAGATTATTCGAATATCAATTTAAAAGATTTGAAATAGTATTCGATGTCAGCATTCGAAATGATTGAAGATCTGGTCTTCCGCCATTCATTGTAGAGAGCTGGCGGAGTAATTTTATGTATGCGATCATAGGCGTGCTAATAGCACTTTACCAGGTGTCAAGTTGTAAAGTGATAAATAACCGTACCTACAACTGTAATAAAGTGTAAGGAAGTGCCTGTTTGTTATTTGTAAATATACACCTCGCAGAAGAGCTACGTATTTCATTCATTGCCCCCGAAAGAGGTATTGTAGTACCTACTGAACTGTGCTTTCAACAATTCTGATTAGCACGTCGCCGAGTTCCTAAATGTCAATCAAGTATGTTTGAGCGTGTCGGGAGGATGGTGTAGGTTTATCTCGGTAATCCGCAGGTCGCCACTAATGGACTGAGGTCGAACAAACAACGCGACGAGGGAGCTTTACTTAGCTACGTCCTAATTAATTTATGTGTATTAGGTGACCTTAAATTAGTTCGTGAAAATTTAAAATGTGAATAAGCCCACGGAACTAATCAACTTTACCCAAGGAACATAGGTACCAAGGAACATAAAACTTGTGCGATTAGCTGATTTGCCTGTGTGTGGGAAGTCGAAAATATTTTTGATAATTTCATATGAGATTCTCGGTGAAAGATGTTCAGTTTCATGGGAACCAACCCTCAAAGTTCCGCTTATTATAAGTCACTCCATTTAAACGGTAAGAGTTGAAAAAGTGTCTGTAAACCAACATAGAAATTCATAATTTTGAGAGTTTAATAGTACATTATGCTACAAGTGTGAAAAACGTCGTATTACATGCGCACGCGTGTCATACGACGTTTTTCAACACATTTGCGAGTAAAGAAAGAAATAAAAACTTTCCTTTGATATTGATGGCAACAAGCTATCACTTGCATGTTGCGCCTCGGAAAGTATTTCTGGCGGTGTACCCACGTAGGTTTCCTGTTCTGCACTTGAAGATGACATTTTTTGTGTTGTATTTCCGACAATAATAACAATCTGATGAATACAAATGCCGTTTGTGAAAACCAAGTGAAAACATCTGAAAAGAGGCGCGATTATTTTTTTCTTTTTTCTCTCGCAAAATGAGATTCACATTGACAAGTATGCCATACAGCCAAATAATAAAAAAATACTTAACTATATATTTTCACGTTTTAGCATAAATAAATGATAATTTTCTGTTAAATTTAAATGATTTAGTGGAATTATATTTTTATTTACAAATAGTCTAATATTTACACTTTTAAATATAAAATAAGATCTGATCGCATTGCTGAAATAAAAAAAAAAAAACATTACGTACTAGTGCTTAATTTTATTACTCACGGGCTTGGTAATACATATCATTATGAACCTTAAAACAATGACATAAGACCCACTTTATGAGCTTTAAATTCCAACTGTACCTTCCCTTATTTGTATAAATTCGGACGAACAGGCTTTTTTTGGTAGGTTTTTGTTTATTCGGGCTCAGCGGGATTGGGCTGAAATCCGAACTAGCGCGGGGAATAACGCTCGTCACTTTCGCCCAATGAATAGAAAATCCACCAAACTATGGGAAATAGCCGTTACTGACGTCATCGGTTGACAAATTTCATCAACTGTCAGTTTCGTGTCCATGGGCCGTGAAGAAACGTCATCGGCACACATATGCCACCCGTATGTGGCTTCATAAGTTTCCACTGATCCAATTATGTATAATGAAAATAAAAGTCATATGGCGAAGTCTTTGATATATATTTTTTTTGAAAGGAACTAACAAGCCCATTGAAAGAATGAGCAGTAGTATCTACTTCCGATTCTATATTATTCTTTAAAAATCACAAAAATCTCGTTAGTGTAGCTTTTGCGTTGTACTACCATGTACGTATCACCTATCTCTATTATAAAAAAAAAAAATTCGATCGACAATTAAAACGTAAAATCCATTATAACAAAGTTTATTGCATTCAGAATCCATCGTAAATCAATCAGAAATGTCTTGTCAAAATTCCGACAGTCTAGTCTAGTGCCACCAGCATCACCATTAGTTAGTGACTTTTTGTTATTCATTATTGTTTCTGTTTCATAATAATAAATGGTAAGAAGCCTGGCTCACTTAATCGTCAGTTTATTTAATATTACTCCACAGTTTTATTACACGAAAGAAAAACCGTGGTTCAAAACCTCTTTTTTACGACGTTGAACCTATAGGCACGTTCGTAAGTACAGGTGCATGGAAATATGCACTCACCATTCATTGGTATCAGCTTCATCTTGATAACACGTAATAAGCAAATGGACTCACGTAAAAATTCAGTCGGACATGATAATCCAGAAGTCAGGTCAATGAACTTTTGAGTGTCCAATTTGCGTTTGTCTGCAGGCATGACAGACAGGGATAATGAATCACCGGAATGTACAATTGTTTCACTTTATAAATTGAATTGTTTATTTACCTACCAAATTTTGCGCAACAGTATCTCATTCACATTATTATTCCGTTCTGTTAATATTATTGTTAATTGCTTACATGATTGCATTTCATTTATGTTTTTGTCATTTGATTTACTTTCGAAATATTCAGATGTGGTTTCCTATGAAAATGGTTATTGTTGAAATGCATTCCACGTGTGGATTTCAAAAACAATTACAATTGGATATCAATAACATAATAAACATACTTACTCTCGGGGCATTAAATAGTGCATACAATCAGAAACATAAATAGTTATTTTTTGGCAGCAAGGTATCTTTAGAATACCTTAGAAATCCTTCTAATAGCGTCAAAATGTGTTAAGTTGAATTTTAAATAAACTTAATTTTTTTACAAGTTATCAATGAATATTAAAAAGGATAAAAGGACTACACACAGATGAATAACCGAGCATATTGGTACAAAATATTTTTTTTTTCTCCGATTAGTCAAAAACGGGACTAGAAGACTAGAAGAAATAAGTAGCAGTGTGGTTATGCCCTCACTTAAATCACGGAAATTTTAGGTGATGGTTAGAAATTCACATAGAAATTCTTTAGTACGGAGCTTCTGCCGAGCGGGCTAAAGACGATTTAAGTGAAGTAATTGAAAGCAATCGTTTCCATAGAAAATACTATATTGCATTCGAAACTGAACATAAAGCAATGCATTAAAGGTTACAAGAGTGGTAAAGAACTGCACTGGAAAGTTTAGATTTATCGAGACATCATGGAGCGTATTTTTCTTCCTACGCGTCACTCAACACTTGTTAAGAGAGTAGCAATAAACGTATAATGACGTTTTTGCCGCCCCTCATCTGTGACTCACTCAGTGATACTGTTTCTTGTTCAGCTTTTTACTATATTGTTCCCATTGATAATCATTTATAGCTTTTGACGTACATTTATTTTGCTTTGTAAGTTTTATCATTCAAAGTGCTATTACTAATATTACTATTAATGTATATCTTCATAAAATATTAAAATAGAAAACGGGTTCTTATTCGTGTATTTATTTCTAGCGTCTTTATGGTCCATAGTTAGAAACAAACTGTCTATAAGTATTGGTTTCTCTACTTAAATAAAATTATATGTTTTGCATACTCATTTCCACTTATGTACATATATGCCGACCCAAGGGATATCCTACCTTATTTCTTTACATTAATTTCTCATGAGCCTTGAAAGAGAATGGATTACATTTTTGAGCGTTTCCATTACATTGCCTTCATTCTATAGGGAGCTCGGTTTGACTGATGATACTCATTTGTTCGTCTCCCAAATTAAATTCGTTATATTCTGAATAAAACTCTGATCGATGTCGTCTTTTTAATTCTTTAATTGTCATTTCCAAATGACGAATAAGAGGGTCTGATTTTGGTGGGACATTTATTTTTAATCAAGTTGTCTGAAACCTAATTTGGGAAAAAAATTTTTTTTATGAATTAGATCATCTACGCCAAGTAAGGCGATTCTATAAATTGCTTATAATATTGTTATTGTGCTTCATGCAAATAAAATGTTGCTACGGAAATTTCCCCCTTTCAATGATTCTCCCGAGATCGATTTAAGACCCGACAATCATGGCTCCAACTTATGTCATTAAAAGATTGAAAGATTACGCGTTCTTCGGGGTAAAAATCACCCTCCGAGTTTATCTCATTAGTTAAATGGTCCGTCCAGTTCTGGAGGATTGAGTCGACTTGCGAAAACATCGGTACTTTTGCAGGCTTTAAATAAAATACTTGTTAAAAATTCCCTGTCTGCAATTGCTCGGTCCTGTCCTTCGCCTAATTTATTCATATCGTTTAATGTTTTGCGTTTTTCGTCTTCTTTTGACAGTCCTTGCGAATTACCATTACACTATTTTACCAACTACCATTTTTCTTTCACTTCAAAGAATGGAGGAACCTTGCAATAATAATAGACGCTATCGATAAGATGATTGTAAGCATTCGTCTTACCAGGAAAATAGAAACTGTCGACAACTTATCTCAATTCACCCAATTACGTCGAATCCTTTGTGACATCTTCCTCAACAGTTTCAGTTCGGTTGTCAACATTCATATGTACACCATCGATCAAACCTTGCACACCATTAACACCTTTATATCAAGGGAATTTTGTCGTTATTGGTATAATTATGATGGAGTTCGTTGATACGTTGGTATACTTTACGACTTGCGGCGCAATGCAAGGGGAGATCTTATTGGAAAAGTTTTAACGGGATTAGATTCGACTAGACCGATGCTCGGATGAGAACTTTTTAGTCTGTCGCGATGAGTTTTACGATGTAAGGAATATCATGCTATTTAACAGATTGAGTTACGGTTGGGCGCGCTGAATGAAAAAGTTAGTAGCAGAGATTGCTTAGATCAATTCCGTCTCATGATGGAGTCACAGCAACTTATAAATGGAAGGCGAAAATAATAAAATAGAAAATTAAAATATGTTGTAATTATTAGGAATATACGAAATTTCGCTGTTTTTTATTAAGAACAAGAAAAAAAATGTTAGTTTGCATCGTAAAATTTTGTTTCTAATTTATTTCTTCTAGTTAAATATAAGGTATTCATATTTCAATTTGATAAAAAAATATATCGAAAAAAAAACAATAAGATATTGTGTTGGTTTATTTGAAATCATGTGTTTCACGAAGTTAAATATTTTATCATTCACCTTCACCTTTAGGTACCTACACTTTCTCATAATACGCTCCAATGATTTCATATTCATATTTTAGATCTTTTGTTACGATGGCATGAATGCCATCGAACTCTCACTTCATGATGACGAATACTGTGAGGATTTTTTTTCTTCTAGATATAAATTTTTGACGTGTTGAAAAGCTTTTAGATTAAGTCATTAATTTAAAGGTCAGTAAAAGCACACGATCCATCAAACTCGGCCGTCGTTGATGGACCGTTTGGCGTTATTTTAGGATCCTATTAACCTAGTACATAAAAAATGCATTTCTCCGATAAAATATTCTAGATAAAACATTGGATCAGTTTTTGGAGCTGTCTGTCAATTTTTTAAATTAAGGAAATATCTATCAGCTGTCCAATCAGTGAATATGTTTTTAGCTTTGAGTATTGGCAGTGATTTACTTATATATTTGTGGTTTTCAGAAAATATATCTGAATTTTGACTTTTTTTCTACATATGAAATAAGCTATCTGAATTCTGCATAATCAATAATCATTATGACGGACATGGCATAAGGTGTTGGTATTCATAGTGGTTATTATGACAGTGGTAGACAATCGACAACAGCCGAGACCGACGGTTTCATATTCATTCAAAGTATGATAATTGCCACTGGTTACCCATCAAGGCCCAGGAGCCTCAGCCTGTGAAAGTTCTTAATATCACTAATCGATTCTGAATAATATTCTAGTAATGAAAAATAGGACTAGATAGAGTTATATTAAGATCTGGTAATCACAAGTAACAGTACAAATCTTGTTCCAATCAAACGCTTCCGTTTTGATACAACGTCGATATCATTTCAATTACTATAATACGTGTAATTGACGTGTCTAGTCGACTTAATGGTACTCGTATATTGTAAAACAATCATGAATATAGACAATGCGTGTTGTGTGAGATGTTGATTTTCATATCAGAGTATTGACAAGACTCATTATGTTGTTATGAAGTCAGTGATGGCAATCTTGTTGTAAGTGAGTTGTTCGAGCGTTTCCGTACTTCGGAGGGCACGTTAAGCTGTCGGTCCCGGTTGTTGTCGATTGACTACAGTCATTAGAACGAAGTCAGAGGCCATTGTGCGGTTTGAAAACTCTGAGACCAGGGTTAGCCAAGTTCGCCACACACTTGCTACATGATAAGAAGAAGAATAAGTTGTTTTGACAAAACTTTGAATCGGGATTACTTTAAATAGGTAGTAAGTCAATCTCTAGGGGGGTGATTGTGCTCATGAAACTGCCGTTCAAACAAAGCGCCGCGGTCAAATGTCAAAAAAGTGTTGAAATGACAACGCCAGGCGGCGAGCACGCCTTTGCGCAGTGCCATCGCCATCTGATTGATCTGACCGTGCTAGCTATGCTGATCAGGTCTTTTGACCTATGTGAAATTATAAAAAAAAATTACGTCTTCTCATAAGGAAATCAGCTGCTGATTGCTCAAGTTGTAAGGAGAGAATTACGTCTTAGAGAAAATGTTTTCATATTCGACTATGTGCTTTAGGTTTTGTTTTGTTTCCCATCTTTAAGTTTTCGCTAACTAATTTTAATAAATGAAAGCACCAAAAAAAAAATATTTTATAAGCCCCATGAAATATGGTAACAGAACGCGAACTAATTAAAATGAAGCCCATAATTTAAGTCTCTCATTTGGCACGTCCACTTCCCTTCATATTTTCATCGTCTCCTTCCCTAATGTGGACCATATTTTTCCCTGATATTACCCGCAGGTGCAAAGGTTATCATTAACGACGGATTAGGCCCCCATCCAATCATCTCTCTCCAACCAACCGTGCGCTCTCATACCCATCTCTTTCACACATAAATGCCTCTCGAATCATAAACGAAAAAGTCTCGAACATGGTTTAAGAAGCCTTAGAAAGGTAAGATTGAATTTCCAATTCACCCCTTTGAGTGAGTTTTAAAAGGTTTTTATCTAAAAGAGCCTCTACCCTGATTGAATTTCGATGTTAAATTAATTCAGTGCGACGCAAAATTAAAACGAAAATTAAAAAAGAAGACACTAATTACTTTAATAAAGTTGTTTTTTCCTCTCTAAGGTTTATTTATATGCTATAAGGCCTATAAAATAGAACGTCAACTTACCTATTTTTGTTATAGTACGCTGCAATAAGTAGATCTTTATATTTTATATTGGTGTGCTAGACAATGTATGTAAATATGCTGAGAAAAAATTCTCTTTGTGAACTCAGTCTAAACATCTAGGATAGTATCATAATACTTGGTCCGTTTTAATGTATCGTCACTTATTCATGCTTATAAATACTACCTCCAAATGGATATGTCGAAAGTCAGTTATCACTTGCAACACAGTTTAAGAAAATAGAACACATTTTTTTTCCATCTAGATCTTGCATTGCATTCCTCAGAAAAAGGCATTTCTTGCAGTCGATACACAGGGAAATTCCGTTGAAAACATTCCCGATGCCCAGTCACGTCCCGGGGAACTTTATCTTGTTTCACGTCGACAGCGGAGGCCGGCAAACGCAGGGGCTAACTTTTTCTGTTGCAAAATTTAGCAATGTAAAATTTGACGGAGATAATACCGTCGCACGGCTTAATTAACTTTATTAGAATTTATTTTGTGGGACGTGCCCTCTCCTTTAATTGAGGCTTTTCAGCGGTTTATCCCTTTACGGTGACATCAAGCTGGCCAAATCTGGCTTTACGCTAATTCTTTACCGCGCTTTTCGAAGGTTTAACCTAGCATTAACCGACGGTTTATTTGATACTCTGCATACAATTTGCGTACATCAAACGTGCTTTTATCGGTTTATCGGTAATAGGCAGATATGACTGAGTAACGACCACTTTTTTCATTTTATTTGCAGAGATTAAACAATGTTTAAAGAATTCTCTCTTTTATGCTGATTTCACATAAAAAAATATTTAAAAGTTGAAATAACCTGCCCGTCGCCCTATCGTTTCGAAAAATCGAGTCAATATTTTCTGTGTGATACCATAATTTAAATTGAATTTTGGGGGAGTGCGTACTCGAAACAAAATGAGCAAAGGGTTATTCTCTTTGTAAGTAAGTAGGTTTTTGTAATAGCGCATATTGCTTTCTTGATTGTTTAAACGTTTTCCCCTCTCCGCTTGTATTTGGCTATGTCTGGCTTAATAGGAATTTTGTTCCCTCTCTCCGAATCGTGAATTTAATAAGTTTGTTTCTATCGTTTGTTTTAGTTCTGATACCACAGTTCAACAAATCTTTTAATGAGCCAGGTAGGGTTAGCAAAATCTAAAATGAATGTTTTTGTAGTGCAGGCAGAAAAGTCGGCTGAGTTTTGGTAAATTTATAAATTGGTCATTATATTTTGATGATGTAATGTTATTAACACATTTTTGATAAATTGATGAAGATGATGTAATACTTCACGTACGAGTTTTAAAAATCATGCTGTATACATATATGTTCATATTTATTAAAATGAATTAAATTCATTTATTTCAGTCACAGGTCCACACAAGTTACAATGGAAGTTCACAAAGGCGAGCTTATCTCTACAAAGAGATCTGTACACAACTGTGTTCAAGCGAATAAATAATCTTTGAATATGAAATGGGGCTAGAATGTATATTTTTCTAACATTTATAATTATGAGAATTATGTTAAACGTGACAGTAAAGCGGTTTATTAGCAAAACTATATCTCAGCTGCTGCGAAGGCATAGAAAAGGATAAGAGAAGGAGTAGACTGATGACTAAATAGTGTTGATATCAAGTACGGAGTGTCCGTGTTTGTAGAGGTAAGGAGCGGACATTAGTCAGAGCGCCCGGGCCGCAGTTTGTTACCCCTGACAACGGAATTATTTGACCATCATTTCACATCCGGAGCACACCCGTTTTGTGAAATTGCTTCTTTATTTTCAGCTGATTGTTGTTTAGTAAATAGCTTACTTAGAAGTTTCCTTTCAATTTAATTTCTTTAACCTCCAGAAATTAAAATTGTAACTAGTCTAAAAATTCATAATATACGAAACGAAATAAATGTCCAGAATCATTGATGAGACCAACCCCCAAAAAAATATCAATAGAGATGCAGGTCAACTGAAAAATAAAATATAGAGATTATTTTCTCTCTCCAAATACACGACAAGCTTCTTCAAGTGAAATGGGTTAAGATACTGTGAGATTTTTGTATTCCTCAAAATTGTTTTTGTAAATTATAAATTGTATCTATAGGTAGGTGACTTTAAAGTTAGCGATACTTTAGGGGATAATTCTCCCATTCAAACGAGAGAGAGTTGATCGAGCACAAGGAGAGGCTTATATTTTTTATATTTCGTCTATGTTCCTTGGAGAAAGTTGTTTAGTTTCATGCGTTCATTCATAATTTGACTTTTTGCTAACTAATTTAAAATCACTGTATTTGGTACCATATTTCTCATAATATCTCAGTATTATGAGTGCCTCACCCTAAGGAATCGTTGGTCCTTTTTATAATTCGAAAACGGCACGGCAAAATTGTATTACCTTTGCCTCCTATGTAATAATAATACTAGAAGCTGAAAACACAGGAGGCAGTGGTAACACAAATTTTGAATTGCCGTGCCGTGCCGTTCGAATTATAAAAAGGCCCATTTAGTGGTAAAATTAATTGGATGAAAACTCTAGAACTGTTGAACTTAAGAGGACGCACTAAGTTTATGCTCATGAAGACTATTTTATTCCCGGTATTACTCACTTTATGTGTTTACGACTTAAGAGCACATGTGCGGGAAACTCAGTTTTATAACATTTAAAGGAGAGCTATCTCGGAGCTTTAGATGCTCTTCACTTGTCATGACACTTTTAAAATTTGTATTTTCTAGAAAATATTTTTTTAATATTATCGTTGTTGTCCTCTATCCCTATTAAAGTAATTGTTATCTTTTGTTACAGGTACTGCACGTGGAAATTATACCTACAAACTTTTTTCACGGAATTTCAGTGAGAATAAGTAACAACTTATATTTTTACCATGTTAGACACATTTACTTGCTTTGGTTTACAGAAATTATGGTTTTACACCTTTTTCAGGTAAAAAAAAACCATGCAAGATTTTTTATAAAAGTGGGGCAATATTACAATTTACATTAATTAATTAAGGTATTGACTTACTCCTTATACTTTCAAAATTATGCCGTACAGTTTCCGAAGTTGTAAAATAAAATGCATGGAACATATAAATACGATCATGGGTAATCATGATCATTTTATATGTTCCATAAATCTTGAAGGACTAAAATTTCCTATTTTAGTGAGTTTAGTGACACTACCATTCGTATAGTCCGTCCACACACACTCACAGTCACTTTTCTCTTGTAATATAATATTCGCAAACATATTATATCATATTTACTTACATATTCCTCAAGATTATCAATTCATCTGACAAAAGTGTGCTAGGCGGGTGAAGGATGGGGTTATACGGGGCTTAACAAACAAAGATTAGTTATATCCCGCGTACCTCTAGGTTACGTTTACGTCGAGACCGTGACGCAGCTGATACCTACTTGGATAATCTCGTATTGTGTTTCAAAGTAAGGGGTAAGGTTGAAGTCTGGGTACATCCTTCTTCTATCTTATACTAAGATGTTTGAGAGAATAGAGACTGTATAGATACCTATTTGTTTTCACGCAAAAAAAACTGAACGAAGTTTGTTGAAACTTTGCATTAGAAGCGAAACGTACGTACACATAGCTTATTTTTATACTTTAGAATAGACAAGGCTATTAAAATCAAAATTCTAAATTCACTAAACTGCAAAAGATTTGCAGACTAGCAGGGTACCTAACTGCAATAGATAGATTTGCATTTGTTTCATTTAATATTTTAAAGAGAATTTACAAACAAGGTCGGACCACGATGTAAGAATAATAAATGTTATTAGCGATACGACACGTATACTCAGCATATCGAGCAAAAGACACAGCATACTTTTTTTTAAATTAATTTTTACACTAATTCTAGGTACTTTAATCTTTAATAACTTAAATAAATTGTTAAGACTCTAGTTTCAAATGCTGCCTGAAATTAACTTTCCAAAAAAGATTTAATTTGTCCTTTCGACTCAGAAAGATTACGCTTAATCGAATAAGTTAGAAGGGTTAATTAACTTTCCTAAAAGTAAAATAAATAATTTAATTACGTACTCTTTTCTAAATTGCTATATTACTTGAGCAACTCATTCTAATTTGAATCTTTTTTTGTTAATATAAGGCTCAGGTTCGTTCTGGCGGTGAAATGATAATTTAATAGTTATTTAGGGGATGTAAAACGTCGTAGGCATATTGTTTTCAAAATAAGGCTGTTTAAAAAATACCTGTTGTATACCGATTGCCTATTGTAATGTTTACTACTAGGTATATGGGGGTGACTTTAAATTGGCTAGTTTAGCCTCAACTCTGACACCAGGGTTAGTCAAGTTCACCACATACTTGACTATACCCACACGATAAGAGAAGAAGGGGCTGATTCTTCCCATGAATTTCAACAACTTTCCCTAAGAAATCTATAGAAAAAAAAAATTTTGTATGGAGAAGCGACATTTTTTTTCACATTTCAACCTGTGTTTCTTGGAGAAAGTTGTATAGTTTCGTGGGATGTTTGACATCACACAATATCCTCGATGTGCCGCGGCAGCTTGTAGGTGGTGTGTATAATGCATTCAGATGCAGTTAGGAAAACCATTTCCCCATTTTATAAAATGACCCTTTTGTTAAATGAAGTCGCATTTGTGAGCGGATGTATTGTAATCTTACTGCCACAGAAACAGCAAATCATACCAACTTAAGGCACTCTAGCATGTTTTAGGGCAAAAGTTCCTACAGTTGCAATTAGTATAGGCACCGTTTTTTGTTCCATTAATTTCACAACTGAAAGTGCCGACACTCATACCCAGCGTGTTTTTGTTACACAATGAATGCAACCAGAATGTAAATCCCTGCATTTCATTGCAAACAATGTTGGCTGAATAATAGTTTAAAACTTTCAGTTTACGGTTCACGCTTGGCACCGAGGAAATAATAAAATAAAAAACAAATGGAATTAACCAACAGAAACTAAACCAAAGAGTAGGTAGTTTTTTTTTACCAGCCCATATACGTCCCCACCGAGGGGCACGGGCCACTTTAGGTATTTTTAAAACTTCCAATTACAAACTTTGTGACTCTTATTCTTTCACGAAAAAAAAACTGAATATTTATATCGAAATCATACCATTGCCATCACATCTTCATATAGCACAAATAAATATTGAACATTGAATTAATCGCCTAAAACGGATGAGTTATTAAAACTCCTAGTTAAGTAAAGGGAAAACTAATCATTACCACACGTGGCTGCTAATTATCATATTGACCACTTATCATCAATTCATGCCCATAGCCAGTCTAAATTCGGTTCTGAAGGTAATTTAAACTCACTAATTATCGTTATTAGATTAGTTGAAATTTTTTATTTATTTGTTATTTTACGTTGTTTTTCATATTATTCAGCATTATGACTGTAAAAGCCCGAATAGACGTGGTGTCCATTGAAGCAGAATAAGACTTTTACCATTCTTAGCGAGGCGTCGCAAATGAGGCTGACATAAACATTACAAAACCTTCAACAGCAGACTGATTAAAAAAGGCGATGATCCAGCAGCATATAGAGAACTTCAGGGAAGAAACAGGCTAATAAAACACTTCCCAATCCGTCTACCAATAAGATTAGCAAGGCCTATGACCCGTCTAGGGACGTCTATTTCGGGACATTTTACTTAGTTTTTAACTAAGGGAACCTATATGGGTACTTTAATAAAGACGTTATTTGAGTAAGAAATGTTAATTAAGTGTAAAATAATAATAAAAACAAGTCAAAAATAGCATAACATATTTTGGTCTGATTAGTATTCGAATATTTCAATATCGCTATCATATTGACCGATTCATTTTATGAAAAATAGGAACAAAATATTCAAGAATAAACCTTACTGAAACATCACCAATGGACTGAGTTTCGAAGAGTAACATTTTATAACTTATAACTGGATCCCAATATTGGGCGGCCTACTGGGTTTGCTTGCAGCCTTATGCCAATTTGTTTTATAAAGGCCTTTGTAATGTTTGAAAGTCAGATAGGTTTGCTTTTATTTCGTTAACAATTGTACAATATGTATGTACTCTTGTTGTACTTAATCTAACCTAATTAATTAATTTAAAATTAATAAAACGAATTAACTTTATTAATTTGCATTTTGCACACAAAGCAGCATAATGTTGATCTTGAGGTCGTCTTTATTTTGTTTGACATTAGTGTCGGCTTTTGTAATGTAATGTATTTCACTAATCTGAATTTTAACATAACTTTATGGTTAGATACTATTATGTGAATTAATTTGGTCTGTATACACATAATAATAGCTCACCTTGTCATTAACATAGAATATATCATAGCTCAATTCCACCACAAGTTCACCAAAGTCCTTATTCTCACCCTGCCAATTGATTCGAGTTAAACTATACTCTATTATTATACTGCCTTTACCGTTATTGTAGTTTCTAATTTGAACTTGTGGCTAATTGTTGTTGACGTTTACGTTCTACGTTGAAGTAGTTAAAGCTGACTTTAACAAGTTAACTAAGTTAACGGTTATAGCATTGTTACCCGCCAAGTTAAGACAAAGGCGGTAGTAACGACTATCGAATAACGGTTCAAGTAAAAAAAGTTTGAAGGTAGAGAGTGTTGTTGATAACAGATATTAATTAACAGAAGACCAAAACGTTTAGCAACTGAAGAGCATAACAACATTTGACGCAAGTTGCATCTTTATTTTAGTGTGTTTTTTTATAGATATGTTAATTTCAACAAAAATCGAATCTCTATAACTTTAAGATTGATTTTCATTCATTAAAACATCTTTTTTGTTGTAATTTCACTTGTTGCTATTTTATTTGATACCAAAAATGTAATTTGAGAACTAAATAGAGTTCTATTGAAAGCTTAAAATCTACACTCACAGTAACTAAAAGGTTGTTAAATTTAAATTGAAGCTGATATCATTGCCGTCATACGTTCGCAGGTGTTAAACGCAATTTATCTAGCTTAGCACGATGCAACGCTAAATCTACTTTATTTATATCCAAATTATGCTGACTTTGTTCTCTATTTATACCCAAATTGCACCAAGTGCTGTAAACTCACCCCTTGATGTGTTTTAAATTATTACACTCGTGCGTTATTTGTACACAGTGATAAAATACGTACCGTGTACTTAAATTAAGGTTTGTAATTGTTAGTTTAAATTTATGAACTGTCAAGTGCATTGTTTTGATTAAGTCGGAAACAATTCTAAGAGCGTACGTAATATTTTGATTTAGGACATGTGTTGTTAAACACTAGTTTTATATGAATCGATTACTTTTGATTCGGCCGTTATTCAAAAAATTCTTGACTAGATATTCATTTGCGAGACTTGGTAATAGGTGCTTACTTAATAGTTTCCCTTAGAAATGTGAGTATTGCTAGTTGAGTAAGCAATTAAGTAAATTCAATAATAGTACTAATGGTTTTTATATAGGTAATTTACATGTAATTTCTCTGTTAATCAATCTAACAGGCTAGTAAAAAAATATAAATAATTGGATTCTATTCTCATTTGTTTTACTAGCCTTAATTAGTTATAGATACAGCAGGACCTAACTTCAATTCTTTAGAAGTTTAAACACGCTATTATACCGCGTCATTTCAAACACCCTTCTGTGCAGGTTGCTCAGATTACAATGAGTAACAGGATAGCTTTACAGACCGCATTGATTAGTACACCAAGAAGGATGAGAGATGGATGGGGCACATCACTGTGTTAAATAAGCCGCCACGTTGCGACGGATCGGGCTGAATGATCTCAGTTGACAAATCACATAGTGCACCTGAGCTAAGCTAGCCTTACATATGGGGCTGGTGTAGGGTTGCCTAGAGCTTTTATGCTATTCATAATATAAGGAAAGTTTGTTTATGGACCCACCAATCGAAAATTTTTTAAACAGTGAGAACTGGGGTCTGCAGAGAAAAATTGGCCAAATTTTCTGACCGAAAATTTTGTGCTTAAGCGGAAAACTTTAAAATAAAAAGAAGAAAATTGTAAGTTAGATATAGACATTAATTGTTTTTGTTTCTTAAAGCACACATAGTACATTTAACAGAGGGCAGTTTGGAGTTTCGAAGTTATAACAATATGTGTTTGTTGTTTCTGTTGTTTTATATTTGTTTTGATCATTAAGTTACTAATTTGTGATAAAAATATGCGCTGTTGCAGGCTGAAGGATCGCCTGAGCGATTGCATAGCGCATTTTTAGTATCTTTATAATTTGACCCCTATAACGACGCTGAGCAAAACCAACATTAAATCACAGATTTTCGTCGTGTAAATTTACTGACCGTAAATTTATTTGACTTTATTCTCATCTTACAAACGTCTGAAGCATTTTTTGCGTGCATCTTATTTATCTACATTTATACATATCACTTATTTTGACAACCCTGTAGGTAAGCTAGAAGGATGCAATGCGCCCGACGATACTAACACGAACAAATTTCATTTTGAAACATTGCAGTAAAATACGAGTAGTTTTATGAGCTTTATTGTTGTAAACCTCTAAATTATGGATAATTCCGCAAATTTAAAACCTGAAAATTGTTTTACAGCGTCTATTTCAAAACATTTAGAAATTTTTGTGAAAATTGCAAAGTTATAAAACATAGAAACATAGAAGTTTTGGTGTAACTATTAATGTTCCCATGGGAATTTAAGGGTAAAAAGCCCACTTCTGACAGAAAAAAAACATTTTGGTCAACTCGCAGAAATTCGATACAAAATCAAAGTTAATTTAATTTGCAGTTCCCAACTGTGTTGAAAAACTCTCAGCTTTTTTCTCATCTGTCGAACACACACCTCCACACGAACTTCTATTACCACGATAATATATATCTCAGTATTTCATTATCTTATATCTAAAACCGTGGGTTTACCCAACCAATAAAAAATAAGGGGGAGGGTTAATTTGTGTTTCAGTTGTAACTCACGTCCACATTTGTTCGCCGAATTCAATTCCGCTTTTTACTAGCAGGACTGTCACCCTGTAAAACAAACAGCCAGCCCTTGTCCTACAAAAACCCTTTAAAGGGTTCTAAGTCCCACAAACATGATAAAAACAACCTTATTACATTTTCATAAAATTGATATTTAATCATGTGAAACCAGAAAAAATATTGTTTGATTACTATTTATAACATTAAAACATGATATTATATGAGACGAAAGCACTATGCCAATGATAAATTCTAAAACTCGTAAATTTATTTGATTAATACCTAAATATAAGACTAAAAATACAATTTTCTATAATTAAAATACAATAAAAACAATTAAACATGGAGTTTTCGCTGTTTGATAAATATTCGATAGTAAATAACAGAAAACAATAAGTAATTTACATTTATCGTGGTTATGGATACATCGTTCGATAGAAAGGCAGTTGGGTAACGTAATTATTAGTGGCCCAATAGTCAATTAACAAGGCCTGACAATTGGCTTTGATTAAGGGGTTCGATTAATCCCGGGATTCTCTTTGAAATTAAACAAAATGTCGATCTAAACTTTGAAGACAATATTATCTTTATATTTCATAAATCCTTATCAAAAGGAAAGTAAATTCTAGCTACGAAAGTAGTCAATAATTTTATTAACACACAAGTAAAGTATACCTCTAGATTCTATAAACAAATTGATGTCGTAAGATTTGTTAGCTAGACACATAGCTGATAATTAATTATTTTACGTTATGTTATGTAATTAATAGATTGAAATGTGACTTTCAGCCTTTTCTCATCTTACGTTACCCATCAACTGCCTTTTAATACATAACCCCGATAAATGTAAATTACTTATTGTTTTCTGAAATTTACTATTGAATATTTAACTTACAAATCATAACTTTAAAAAATAATTGAACTTGCTATATTTGCTTTTGGAAAATAACTCAATCCTTTTGCAAAAAAAAAACAACGGGTTGCACTCCGGGAGTGCCGGCAGAAGTGAAAACTTGAACATATATTATTTACTCGCGGTCTACTCTCCCTCAGGTCACGTATCCTGACGCGAGTTTAACATTTTTTACCCATCCCAAAATGAACGCCGCTAAAGAAGTTTTCACTCCCTCTCCGTCTTACGGATTTTCGATCAGGTCAGGTGTCCTGACGCGAGTTTAACATTTTTTACCCATACTTCAAAGTGCACAACACCGCTAAAGAAGTTTTCACTTCAAAGAAATTCTTAATGAATAACACAATAATAATCGGAACAACTTGTTCTTGGGTACGAACTTTATCGGAACTGGAAAAAAAAGATACTAATTTATGATGTTTCAAGGAACAGGCGAGAAAATGGTGATTTTTCACTGGCCGTAGCTAGACAATTAGAAGTTGGCAGACACGTGGGAGATGGCTCATTACGGGCACGTCCGGGTGGGGAGGAACGTGACACGATGCTTAGAGAGTACATCACATATACATCATATCCGTATGTCACGGTGTAGGGTTAACTTAGCGCGTGATCCCGTGTAATTAGGTAATAGGTAAGGAACATATAAATTAGTACTGTTAGTAGCCATTTGTTCTCCGATATATTTCTCATTCAAAAGTGATCGTTTAAATGTTTTTACCAAGTCACTTCCTGTCAGTTGTTAAGTCATAAGGAGCTCCGGAAGTGCATCCGATCGAGGCATCTTATTTTAAAAAGGGGGTAATGATAAACTAATGATACACTATAATATTTGAAAAATGTTAGGAATAATGACTTTTGATTCCAAATCGATTTATTTATACTTGTATTTGAATGGTTGCCTTGCAAAAAAATCCAAAGTAATCTTTATAACAATGTTTTTTCCCTTTAAAAACAAAGGAGAGCTCGATGTTTTTGAACAAAGAATTATAGCGAAATTCCCCTACACACGTGTACACACGCAAATAATTGTATTATGGAAAATTTCATTATTCTATGAACAAGCATTACCACATTAGCCGCAAACGGTTTAGACATGTAGTACCTACCCTACTGTTATCCTCTTTCAACCTTTTCCTAGGCATCCAGTTGAATTTCAGTTTCCTATACGCTTACCGCACACGTGAGAAATTTTTAAAAGTAGTTCTAGGGTTACAAAGTTTTATGCTTTATTCTAGACTCGGAAGTCGGAAGGTATTATGATGCTCACGGCTCTGTGAAAGAAAGTGGAATAGAAAAGGAAAAAGAGTCGCTACTTGAGTGCTATGGAAATGTTTAAGTGAAATTAGTGTGAAACCATAGTGTGACACTTGTGAAACTTCAAACTTGATAGAATTTGCTCGGATATTTAATAGGTTTGTGTGTGTGTGTGTGTGTGTGTGTGTGTGTGTGTGTGTGTGTGTGTGTGTGTGTGTGTGGGGTGTTTATGGGTATGGTTTTTTACCTATTGTAAAAAAAATTGCTCAAGTAGTACATATTGAAATATTTTGTACTTAGACCCAAAATTAAAAAAAAAAATCTTACAGTTCTCATTTTTTCAAATATTTTTCAGATAAAATTTCAAACTCAAATCCAGTCGTTATAAAAGTGACAATTATCTTCAATATCAGTTTTTCAGATAAATTATAAAAGGGCCACTTACACTTTGATAAAGTTAATTAGAATTCATCGAAAGAATGCTTTGGGCCTTCTAATGAATCTTTTTATCCTTTGCTCATCGGCAGTCCCTTGAATTTCTTCACGGAAATTAACATTTTGTAGAATTTTATCCTTACTACTAAGAGTTTAATTTACAATCTCATTTCTTGTTGCAATTTTTTTTTTACCTTTTTCGTAAAACTTTTTTTACCGAGCAGAGTTTCAAATCTATGTTATGGCATTTTAAAATTGGTTTAGATTTTACATATTTAACTTATGTAGACCAATGATAGTGCCTTTAGTATCAGTAATAAAATTTCCCTGACGTAATAGCATTTAAAATAAATTATGACTTGAAAATCTTTCCGTCATAACATAACAAAATAATCGATATTTTTTTTGCAATCCATGTTTTTATTTTAGTATAGGTCCATGCTGCAAACAGCCACTATGTCTAAATATGCTTTATAAATAGATATTATTTCTATTAGCGTCCGTAGACCAACATACGTAATACAGGAAGCAATCATAGCTCGATAATCAACGAAAGTATATACTTCTCACGAGACAAAATGACAGTTATTAAGTATCATCATCGAGCCATTGTGTTTACTCCGGTCTCCTTTGACTGAACACTTTCTTGCATCAATTAATTGCGATGACGAGAATGATGGCAATTTGATTTACATCAAATAACTGTTTGTGGAAAGAAAATTCGCAAGGCGCGGCTAAGATTTGTTCAGATAAGGGTTCTTCATTGTGAGTTTATTTAATTATTATTTTTGAAGTGAAAACTTCTTTGGCGGCGTTGTGCACTTTTTGGGATGGGTAAAAAATGTTAAACTCGCGTCAGGACACATAACCTGATCGAAAATTCGTAAGACGGAAGGAAAGTGAAAAGTTTGTTAGCGTGCACTTTTTGGGATGGGTAAAATTTTTTAAACTTGCGTCAGGACACGTGACCTGATCGAAAATTCGTAACACGGAGGGAGAGTAGACCGCAAGGAAGTAATATATGTTCAAGTTTTCACTTCTGTTTTTTTTTAAACACGATGTGCAACGATTACAAGTAATAAATTTAAAAACTGCAAAAACGATGTACGAGTACACTCACGCCTGTATTGCAAGAAGATTTAGATTGGAAAACTGTTTCATTTAAATAAGTGCCTGTTAAATTCAAGGGTTTCCCTCAACTTCCCTGGGATTCCATAATCAGATCCTGACTTGGTGACATTGGGGCCACCTCTGGACTACACTTTCGAATAAAATTTGAAAATTGGTCCACAAATGGCGGAGAAATCGATAAAAATACATAAGAAAAAAAAGGTACACAAAGTCGAACATAAAACCTCCTCCTTTCATGAGTAAAAAGAATAGCAAACACTTTGTACTGAAGAAAATCCTTGAGAAACACGCGCAAAGTGAAAATCTCTCTAGAACTAGAAAACACTAAAGGGTCCAGCATAATACTTTCTAACCTCATTCACTGGTACATGCGGTGAGAACTACTTAAGTCATTCCGATCTAACTCCATATTGCACTAATGGACCAATTGCCCACGAATGTGGCTGAAAGTGGCTTTTATTACACATTTCAAGAATTTCCAAATGATCACCCACACCTATGTAATTTGCTATAATCAAATTTCCTTTCTACTTTTCGACCTCTTTTTTCGTATAATGATTGAAACATTTGTTTAGAATACTGAAATATTGAAATTCATGAGTTTTGATTTAGGATTCATCAAATAATAATTAAACTCTATACAAGCATTAACATTTATTGTGTTTGACTTTTCTATGCTAACAACTGATATTTATTTAGAGTCGATGTTATTTGAAATATTTCAATCTTTATTTTCTTTTGTTTGCCAATAATAACATTTGTTTGACCGTGGCTTGATCTTTCTTATTGGAAAATAGTAAAAGGGACAACGATCTCAATCTGTCTAAATACGATCTTGCCAAATGTTTCAAGAATTTTATTAGTTTATTGGCTTCAATTAGGTTACAATTTTCACTAGATACTGTAATAACAATACATCGAAGTTAAGCCCCCGTAACGTTGAAAATGCCTCGAGAAAAGCTGTGTCTGTATCTTTGATTTTTTTTAATGATCAACTTGGCGATATAGATTATTGATTGTATGTATTCTAAACTGATATTATTATCTATTAGAAAGTCAATACCGTTATAAGAGCCCTTGGGATCCCCCTGCTGGGAAAGTTTCCTAATTAAAGTTATTCGGAGAAAATACAGTAGTTGCCATACTTGGCGGAGATCAAAGTAAGGAAGTAAAATAACCAAATCATAGGATCAGATATTAAAATGTAAAAATATCTAAAATTGCAACTGAACTTCATTGGCAACCTAACTTGTGCAGTCACATTATAAATGAAGGTTGTAGAAGGGTCCAACAGCCGAAGCTATTATACACATTATACAGGGGGCTGCGTTTGACGAGAGCCGCGGGCGACACCTTGGAAAATTGGACGGGAAATATAATTGGAAAATTATTCCACAGCCACTTCCCCGCTGCCTACTAGTGCATAGGTGATGGCTCACGGCCATTTTTAAACTAGGGAAAAAGCTATTTGGGGCTCGTTGGCTGAGGTGGGTTTAAAATTGAATTAATTTATAACTTTTCAGTTTCAGGTGTTATTCAAAACAAAGTTCGATTGATTATTTTGAAAAATAATAAAGAAATTGGTGATACTATAAGTATAAATGAAGATGCTGTAGCTCTTTTGTATACTGAACCTAGCTTTGATGTTACTTGCAAATATATAATGAATAATAGAATACAAGACAAATAAATACAGGAATAAGCCTTAAAAGCACCCAAAAATCCAAAAGATAAACCAAAAGTTCATAGGAGTGCTTGTTGATAAACATTTAATGATAATAATGAAATAATTACATTTGAACGTAATTTAAATTTTACAACTAAGCCGGTTACGTTTCTGGAAAAGTCACCGTCGTCCTTTCTGCACAAGCACCCATTATAATCTTTAATATAACGTCCTTACTTTGACATTATAAAGTGAAAAGCACTTTACGTTTTCAAGCAGCACATGCAGTTTCAAATTCGCCTTGTCTTAAAATATATCTGGGAGGAAGTTGAAATGTAGCAGAAATTTTTCACGATAAGCTTGTTCTGTTGCATTTGTTGCAGATAAATATGAAATCTGAGTGAAGATTTCTTCAATATTTTCTTAGTTCAATTAGCATCAGTTTTCATACTCATGTTTTATTTAATAACACTCTAATATGAAGAATATTATCGTACAGGTATTGTCAAGTGTTGATTAACCGTGATGTCAAGTAATGCAATGAATGCTAATACCATCACATTATCCAAACAATTCTTGGACCTAGCACTAGAAAGGGCTTTTCTTGTCACGCAGCGGTTTTCCAAGGTCATGACACGATATCCAAGACATAGTGAATCTTGTGAGAGATTTGCTGACGCTCAATGAAATCGTCTTTTTCTTCTCACCCTAAATAAATTTGGCAGTAAATGTACAGAGCGCTCTTTTCATACGTGTGTGCGTTGTCTAAGACGTCTTTAGCAAATAGAAATACCAATTTCGGTACCCCTCGCGACTTCTGCTGCATCGCGAATGTACCAACTTTTCACAGTTTCCAATTTCCTAGAGTGTCATTGTCACTCTTCAAGGGAGCGTAATATACTTGTTTGGGAATTTTGAGCGTTAAACGTAGTGTGTAATTTGTTCGTGTAGTGTGTTTTTGAAGTGAGTGGTTTATAGAAAGGCAAACGAAAAGTATTTCGTGGATTTTGAAGCTGAAAACTTTTCGCATATAAGAATTATAGGACGGGATGTAGATTTGTTTTCTCCAAAGTTTAATTAGCATAAACACATTAATTAATAAACAAAGAGGTAAAAATATATCGCTCTATTCAAATACTAAAAGTCAGACAAGATTTTAATACTTTTGGTAGTTAAAATTGAAAAGTTTAAAAGTTTTAGGCGCTTAAGTCAATCCTTCTTTGTGTTGTCAGCAATTCTGGAACTAAATTCCGAACAAATGTGCCTTCCCGTTACACTTAGACAAATTTAAATTTCATATTCACTCAAAAGATCACCCATCTTAAACGATATCCGTGTTTAACCAGCCTTTTCAGTCTTACTCATATCATATCAAAAGATTTTCTCCGTATAAACGCGTGTGTAATTACTAAATTAAGTTTGAGAAACCTCCCCAACCGTTCATTTCTTACAAAGGATCTCCAAGATGTGCTAATTTAGATTCCCTCAAATGGAAAGTTTTAACGTCTTGCGAGTTACTCTCATACCACAGCTCATATCTTCCATTTTATGATGGATTTTAACGAGTTATAAGATATTTTACTGCATAATGTTCTTAATTACCTGATTGTACGAGAATTAAGTTCATAGTAGGTACTGAAACTGTTTAAAATAGATTTATCCTATGTTACAATAAGCACCAACTTGAGATCTGCGATTCTATTGGCTAAAGGTAGGTGATCAACACGGCCTCATCAAGAATCAATATACTTCCTATTGGATACTTTCCTCAATCACACACATGATATGTGTGTCTGTTTGTTTGATTACCGAATAGTCTTCTAAACCCTAAAGCGGCCGCTTCTGAAAATTTCCAATCGCAAGCGATGTTTTTAGAAGATTCATTACATCACACTTGTCAACTGTAATCTCTTAAACAAACAAACAAATCCACGATCAATCTAAAGCTTGGAACTTGGCTTGCGTAATAATCAAGTGAACGTTCTCAGCACGTTTCTTGCACCCCTGTCAGTGAAACGTAGGTAAACATCGGGCGTGATATAGGCTGCTTCTGCTGGATTTTGGCAAGCTTAGAACTTTGTTTAACTTATATGTACTGCTAAAATAGATTCAAAGTTTCCAGAGTATGATAACGAACGTCGTATAAGTGATTAAATACTAATAGACAAGACTCACATGAATCAAAGTTGAGTGTTAACGCTTAAGTTTATAAAAGTTTTAATTGCTTTTTAATAAAGCCTGTAAGACTGTTACCTACTAATATCATAACCATTTTATGGGTTTGCCCGGAACGAGCCGGAAAGGGAGAGGATCCTCCAATGCTTGAAGTTAGACAGGATGCAGGTTGGGGTTTTAAATGACATTTTGTCGGATCCTGGCTGTACTGCAGCCAAAATGATATGTTCGCTATTAAGGTAGAGTGATAGGTTAATTAGTTTAAGGCACTATAGGACTGACATTTACGCTATGTAACAAGTAAATGTCTAATAAATAAAGAAAAAAAAAACATTTTATAGTTTCAAAATAAAATAAATCATAAGAGTACCCACTCCTACTATAGAGATTTTGTATTTTGCGAATCTTAAAAAATATGTTTTTTCTGAAAATACCATTATTGCTCATAAGATAGATACGAATACGAACAAAATGGTCGGTGAACCCAATCCTTTCCTTTAACAGCTGGTCCCCTGAAGACTGACTCGCCCCAAAGCCTGTAGAAGTTGCTCCTAGTATCATTTCCCTTGCGAGCGTTCGGTCTAACGTCTCAGTGACACAAAGTAGGGGGTCCGCAGTGCACATGCTTCCAAAAATGTAATTTCCTTCACCACACGTCCCCCTAGAGGTTTCAAACGTAAATATACTCGTGCGTGACAAACAAGAAATGAAATGATATATTTTTGCCGATCTGTTGAAAAGACTCAAATACACTGTCGATAAGGATGCAATCTGTCTTAAAGGGGATTTGTACTGAAAATTCAGAAGCTTCCCTTATTGGCAAACATGGAGGTACGGTTGATAATTAATCTGGCCAGACGGCCGACGACACCGCGCAGAATACAAATCAGCCGGAGCACGAGAGCACGTGTCTCAAAGGTAATGAAAATTTCTGAATAAAATATGGAGGCAGGAGTAACGCAGATTTGTGCTGCGCAATTACATTCCCGAAAAAGTGATCTTACGAGAACTTTAAAGAAAAATTTTAAACAATTTAGAAAAATAAAGAATTCACAACATTGTCGAGTCGATGCAAGCGAAGTGGAATTTTATTAGCAGTAACGAGCGCGTAGGTGACTCACTTTAAACTAGTTGCTGCTCAGTAGAGACTTGATGTCAACAAGATAACTTTAGAATCCAGTCATCCATTACCAACAATTGCTCGCAGAAAATTGTTTTCAATCTCTCACTCAAATTAACTAAATGCTTCGCTGTTAATTATAGATTCAGAAAGGACCAAAGTTTAAGAAAACTGTCTGTGATTGGCGTGGCCACTTTCAAATATCTGAACCTTGTTCTTTTATTCAAATGATTCGATTGTGTCACGATTAAAACTTTCTGAGGAAGTCAATTAAAGAGGAGAAAATTTCGTAAGCGAAGGTAATAAACAAACGCGGGGTGAAATGATGTCGGTTTGTTTGTGGGCTATAAACTGAGGAGGCTACAGGGGCCTGGCAGTAGGCATCACGCAGTAATTAATGGTCTGCCGGGAAGCAAGGGTGAAATTGGATCAATTTGCGAGCTTAAAGGGTAGACTATTGGCACAGCAATAGCTGACATAGCTGGGTGAACCAATAGGTTTACAAAAGTAAATTAACGATAAACATTGATTGGAAATCGAAACCTACTTTAAGATCTTTGCCAAAATACCTTTCCAAAATTTTTAAACGGAAGCAAAGTTATTTAAGTATAAAATTAATTGTATTTACCTATTTACAAAACGAATTGAAAGGCGTGGAGTTTCTTAAATTCAACCCTAATTTATCGGTCTCATGGGACGCCACCGTAAATAACCCACGCAATAAAGGACTCCAAAATGTTACCCATAAAAATTCTACGAATTCAGCACATATTGAGTGGTCTCGAGGTTTTAAGTATGGGAAGCGAAGGTGGCAGCATCCGACCCTCGTATTTAGCTATTGTTTTAAGTGGGCTACACTTCGTTACGCCCCTGCACTCGCCCGAAATTTTGAGATCGGGCTTTTTATATTTTTTAGCGAGGGCCCTCACGCTAAACTGATAATGACGGTGGCTGGGGGCTGTTCTGTAGTCGGTGTTTAGCGAGGCTGTAACGATGAAAATTTATTGTAACGGTTGTAATGCTTTCCTTTGCTGGTAATGGCTCCCTTAATGGTAATCCTAAGAACTTGAACACCTGGCCCTCTGAGACACGAAGTAAGATACTATCTATCGTAAAAGAACAGCAACACCAAACTAGTGCAATCTATCTTAATTAAGTGCATCATTAATGTTGTGGTTTTATTTGGATATTTGAATCTCAAAAGCCGGTATTAACAGTCATGACATGACGTTAGAATGGATGTTTGAATCTACAAACACAGGTTAGTACATTCAAACGCCCATTTTGGCAGTCAGTTTGAGCATAGAACCAAACACAAGCTTTGTAAAGTCGGGGTTTGCTACGATTAGCGCGCGCAATCGAGTTGTCCGTGCAACAAAGCACTGTGTGGATTGTGGACACTGTGCGACATATCTCAAATGACGTTTGCCTTAGGCTGTTGCAGAATCGACCCCTCTCGACACAAACAATTCGCAAGAGTAATTTATCTCATTTCCCTCAATTACGGCCTTTTCGCCAGAGTCTTATGTCAAATGGGGTGAACTCGCCTGTCAGATTGGGTATACATATTTTATTCGGATGCGGTGCTGATGTAATTATGGGCCCACGATTTGTAATTAGATTTCATTTAGTTGACCTTAGGTGTTTTCATTAATCAAGATGCCATGTACCTATATATGGTTCTGTTTATTGGTACGTTTTTCTTTATTTTAACGATTCTCTCTTCGATTCTTCTTCTCTCTAGTCTTACGACTCTTCTTGGTTTACAAATTCTACGTAAGTAACTGTAAAATAAGTCTTACTTCATTCTGTACGGTGCCGGTGCACTGTATAAAATAATGATAGTCTTTTGTTTCATAAACCGGATACGAAAGACCTCAATAGCGGCAATTTTGCTTCAGCCGATGTTGCCTGCACTCGAATCCAATTTGCTTTTCTTAGCATCAATTTAACAGATTTTCGGATTTTCATCTCAGACTAAGGTAGGGTGCATTCCTATTTGTTCCAAGTTACCCCACTTCCCCCGGGCGTCGCATCCGAGGGGAAGTTGGGCTTAATTAGGAAATAATGCCTAAGCGATTAATCACAATACCCTACACGCACCCTATACACAGTCTTTTGTTTTTGAATTCCTTCCGAACAGCTGACTTGGGTGAAGGTAAAGACATAGATACAGTCTCTGGGTTGAATGGGACAGGGGACAATTTTGTCATCTCTTATTTATTTTTGTTTATTAGAAGAGAGTTAATTCATATTTTTCAAACATGAAATAATTGCAAATGCAACTTTTTAATGGGATGTTATAAGTGGAAAGCAAAATAAAACTAGTTACAATGAAATAAGTGTCCTGAAAATTATTAATTTAGATTTTAAGCCAGTAAATTTAGATTTTAAGCCAGTTTACAAAAACATATACACATGCCTATTGGTGTAGGTAGAGCCTCTATAACTAAGCACACTTGAGGCACCGTTAGCAAATACTCCTATAAGAAAAACTTGACTTTGGATATTGATGGCGACTCCAATACGTTTTGACTTGACAAAACTATAATTACTTACTCAGCTACACACCTACACATTTGTATACCAATGTTTTCTCTCGTGTCCAATCTTGTCAAGTCGCATAGAGCGATATAGAACCTGACTTCCAGTGGGACAGAAGGGACGTCTCCAGTAGACCTGAAACGGTTTCGCTTCGATTCACTCCGCGTACGAGTTCCCTATTGTTGCGAAGTCAGAGGTGAACCGCGTTGAATCACCGTGTGTTTCGGTGAATATATTTGCTTTGTATCAATTCTTGTCTTTTATGGTCTCTCTTTTTAAAATATGTGAATTTATTTACCTAAAGTGTTTTCGTGAGCAACTGAAGTAGATCGATGTGTTTATTGTTTGTCCTCTTCCAAGATAGGAATGTTAAGTTTCTGTTTGACTTGTTTCGGACATTTGTGCCCGACTTTTGGCATTCACTGCAGAACTAACTCGTATTATGTAGGAGAGGTTTGTATTTGACTTTGCTCTCATCTTGTAGAAATATATATTTTTTAAATTCAAGTTTCACTGTTATACAGCACAGAGACCCAAAATTTTTAAATATTGGGTCTAGTAATAATAATCGGCTAAAGACAGACATGATTTGACTTGATTTAGACAAGTATTCATCCTGCCTCTGGGTAAAAAACACTGAAGCCTAAAAGTATTTTTTTTTTGTTCTATTGTTGTCATGCAAAAACTAGCTCGTACGTTATTGATAATAACACCGATAACATAGAATTACAATTAAAATAATAAATCGGTACAATCCGCACGTGACTGAAATTCACTGCCTCACCGCCAAATACAATATAGCGTGCCTAATTAATGATTTGGCGACACACATTGACAAATCCAAAGAGCTTGTTAGGAATTAAATGAACATAATTGGTAATACAAAACCGCGGGGGGATGCGGCTGTTATGAGGCATACAAATTTTCCACAAACCCTTTAATCCACCGCTCGCTTATTTCACTTGTCCCCTCGTTGGCGAATCACCGGTCTCCCCTATCGCTCTTTCTCACTCGTTGACGAAACTCAATGCCTTCAAGGTATACTATGTTTGTAAAATTGATGCTAAGCTCTTGATACAGTACGTTGAAGTAATATATGCCTCTTCACAGGTGCATGTTGTTTTATAAAATGGCGCCCCAGGGAAGAAGAGTGCATCGTAATAGCATTATTTTAATTCCACTTCAACGTTTTGGCTTTTTTGAATAATGGTCTTAGTAAAATTTTTAACATTTTTACTTTATTATTTTATGTTAGCTTAATAATAGCTTTTTTTTGTGTTATATTTAAGATACCCGTAACTGCCCTGATATAGTTTTTTTTTTCCTTTAAATGTCTCAATCTTATTAAAAAACCGCATACTCATACTTCTGGGTTATTTACATATCTTTGCTGCAAACACATAATAATGGTAATTATTCATAATACATATGTAATTACAGACTTACTGCAAGACACTTCAAACGAAGTTCATAATAGTATTGGCTGGATTTTTTAACTTCGAAGTAAAGTAAGATGTCGCTTGGGGTCGCTCAAATATCTACTAAATTTATATGAAGTTGTTCAGGAAAAAAATGTCCAATCCTATTAACTTATCAATTTATGTATTAACGAAAGTTCATTTTAAAAAAGTTTTATTGTAAAACAGAACATAATAGAAAGCAGTTCAATTAAATTTATTTATAACCAGTTTACTGCACTCGTTTAAATAATACAGAAAAAATAGAACAAGAGAGACGAGACAATATACAATCTGTAGAAAAAGCTTATTTACAAAAAAAAACTGTTTTCCAGCGAACGCAGTTAAGAAGGTACAGTCGGTCGATTCCCTCGATTGTTATTTAAATTCCTTCTAATTTGAACCTTATCGCCAGTGGACCAGAAACTGAGTGAGTTTGGATTGAAGGAACTGTCTGTACCAACCTCCTATATAATATTTTATGAAACTCCGGTGTAGTTTCGTTGATTTTATATAAGCAAGTTAAGGCCTTTGTGCCCGCGGACCTCAGACCCTTCCATGTGGGAATTGAATACAAAGTCCCTTAACCAATTTACATACGGAAAGGAGAAGAAACTTATTTTTTGACTATAAACAACGTGGAAAGCGCGAGTGAAATTTATGCCAAGGTTCTGTAGAGTTTTATAGAGTGATATCCGGTTAGGATCGGAATAATTTTATATTACACTTAAAAACTACCTTACTCCTTTGTCCCACTGGGACAGGGCAGAATTTTCCCGAGCATAATGCTTCCTTAATTGCACTGATCGGTTCCAAATAATACCAGTAGTCTACGAGCGCTAATAAATATTGTCTTATGAAACACTGTATTTTTCAGTCGAGGAACCCAAAAAACTTCATTCAGTCGCCATCCCCGTCGGAGGTTTTATGAAAATGTTTCGTTGTAAATCATAAATAAGTATCTTTCAGCGCTGATGCTATTTATTTTCATGAAAACTGACTGACGTGCCCTTTTGTATGTTTTTGTATGAAAAAATATTGTTTAGTTCTATCGTATTTTATGCTAATTTGTCAGCTGCCAAATTTTCCCAGGCATAAAGTTGAAACCAGTGAGGGACGAGAAGATTTTTCTGTTTCATGGGCGACAACCTACCACCTCTATATTCAAGTTTCATCCAATAACCCTTAGCATGTATGTCAAACATGGCGTCATATAAACCACATGATGTTCTGCCTACCCCGTGGGGGATTATCGGTGTGAGTGTATGGAAGGATTTTTTATATTCGTATCGGTTAAAAGTAGAATACCATCTCTTTCTGCGGATATAATTATTATGGCAAGTGTGATTTTTAGGGAAAAAATATTTAAAGACTGACGAAAGCCTTACAAAAGTTGGCGTTTACAGGATAAACTAGGTAAAAATAAAAATGCAGTTTAAAAGATAATGCAACTAAATAGGTTGATAGCATTTTCCTACCAAATAAAACACGCGAGTAACTATCTAAATTATTTTCTTGATGTATTTCTTTAGTACCCGAAATAAACAATAACGACCTCACAATAAAAACGCCTTAAATTTTTCCTTCAAATAAATCCACTCCCTACTTTATGCGTCATTATTCTACATCGTATCATATTCACAAAAGTTTTTATTATACAAAATCAAAATTTGTTGCTTGTACTTTTTACACTGCACATTTCATAGTAGTACCTTCCTCTGGGGGGAGGCTGTGAGCAGCATACAAAACAGCTAAAAACTGTGGAGAGAATTCCTACAGCTTCCCTTGATCTACGGAATAAGACCGTAATGTAATATACATTTTGCGTCCCTGCACAAATTGCACCGTATATTTTTTGTGTATTTTTCAGGGATTCCGGATAGCATGTTATATCTGCTTCGTGTTGATTTTGAAGTTATTATACGGAAAAGATATAATCTTATTTCTGTACAACGTTATAAGAAATATTTGAGGTTGAGACTTGAAGGGCTCGTGATTTAATTTCGGAGAGAGCAGATTTCGACCATTTTTATGTTTTTTTTTAAATATTTACAACATGAGGGTTTTATAGACGTTATTGTATAATAATTTTATTATACAAATTACTTAACGTCGGTAGTTAAAGCCACGTCCTTTATACATAATACGTATATATTTTCTATCAAAGTGGAGACAGCGTATGTTTGTGACAGAACCATTTTTGACAGGTAAATAATTATGATCATCGTATGTCTGCCATAACTTAAAAAAATCACCATATTTACATTTCGCTTACGCGATCGGCTGAAATATTAGTCGTGATATAAATAAAGAAAAAAATCTCCGTAATATTATGGCATTATATCAAAATTTTGCGAATCCAGTAATGAAGAAAAAAAATGGATAATTATTTTTCCTTAATTTTAATAAGTTACAATGTCTCTTGTTAACATATAATTGAAAAACTTTTTTCAAAATGAATGAGACACAAAGTTTTAATTAAATTCTGCCACAAATTTCGTGTTATAAAACTTATTGAGCTCGCGGATTCAAATGGAAAAAATATTTATCAATTTTATTAAAATACTTCTGTATACTGGCTTACTAACTAAATTACGAGATAGTAATTATAACTAAAAGTTTCGTGACCCTGGGTATAAAAATACTTTTGAAGAGTGTCTTTTATAAAAAATTATATTAAGTACTTATCATTTTCTTTTTCTTGTCGAAGAAAAGAGGAGAAAACCATATACTTACCTACTGCAAACTCGATTAGTAAACGAAGTCACCAGGGCTGTGGAAATAAAAGAATCCCCTTGATAAGTCGATGTCACGTATGTCGTCAAATCTAATTAAAAGTAACACACCATACCATGTATCTATTCACATCTCATTCATAGACAACAACTCTATACTGGACCCCGATTCTGTAACTTAAGTTGTGTGTCGATGGAATGGTCGCCATTTTATCTGTTCAGGTGGCGAAATTGAGAACTATTCAAATTTCATACATCTAATGATGGCTGCTTTGACTGGTGGCGCTACCACCAACTGAATTTTCAGTTGCTAGGTAGTTTGCAATTTTACGTTCGGTTGCCGGTGGCGCTGCTGGTCGGGGTAACTGACAGCAAGTATATGAAAATTAAATAATTTTCAATTTCGCCACCTGCACAGATAAAATGGCCTCCATTCCATCGACATTTAACTTAGGTTACAGAATTGGAGCCCAGGACTTTTAGACAATGACACATTATTTAGCGTTAAAGTAAATCGAAAGCTATGAAATGTAAGTGATTCAAACACAATTAAATGTGTAACAGATACAATTAAAAAGTCACGTGTTTAGTCTATGTCAATCCCATACATTTTAAAACTATCGATCTTAGTTATTTACTTTGTCTAGGGTTTCTGTTCTTGTGAGTTTACCGGTTTGGAAAATCACTTTGAATACAGTATTTTTCAATAACTAAGTTGTTGTATGGAATGCATAAAAACTGTAAATTTATCTTTCCCAACAAATGAATAACAAAAGCGCTAGTTATTTTTTATTCGTCAATGTCATAAAATAATATAACTGTCACACTACGCATTGTGTCTGGTCTGACGTGCAATTTGTTGCAAAATAAAATAAATTGTATAAGATAAAAATCACTCTTCAAAATCGACATTGGGGAATATTGTAGGCGTTCAAAAATGAAATATCCGACATCTGTGGAAATAGCAACACGGTACGTCTGGCGGCGTTATTCCCTGTCCGTGCTATGCCTTGAAAAGCCTTCGAGCTGCCAATCATGTCGGTGCATGAGATGTGTGTTCATACTATTTACCTGTGCAATTTCAGACGCGACACATTTTAAGCCCAATGGGATTTTCGTGTCATTATATATAGTGGAATTAAAATGTAAAATGTTTCGGAAGTAAAAAATAAAAAATATATACTGTGGTTCGGTTTCGATAAAAAATTGTACTTGCTATGTCTTGGTGTTTCATTAGCTACTGAGCTTTAGAAATATTTTTATTTGAAGATCATCTATAATGAATGTGGAAGAGGCGAGGGCTTGCTTGAACGAAATCAAATGGCAAATATTACATAGACGTGAGCTTATTTAAAAATCTTTTAAACAAACTTAACCAAGCATTCAGTAAAGGGTACTTATCAGTCTCGGTACCTAAGTAACCTTTACTTTCTTGGCAAAAGGTGAATCCGTAAATCTAAAACATGCGTCAGACAACCCTACTTCTTTATGTATTAACGTTACAAAAAGCGTACCAAAAAAGCTTTCACACATACTCTGAACATAACATCCATATTGTACTCTTGATAAACAATAAAGATATTTGATTTGAAAAATGTCGACAACACTGGCAGTTGTTTTCAGGATTACATTAGATTATTGTCGTAACGCAGAGTTAACCTATTTACCGGTTTTCAGTTTATTTTTACTAGCACTTGCAAACTAAGTCTATGACTGACTACGACCGATAGTACTTCGTACTCGTGGCATCTAATGTTATTATATCTGACACTTGATGATAACAGGGACAGGTGGGTATGGTCTTGGGGCACGTCCGATACTCTAAAGAATCAGTTTATACTTTGACCATTACGGTTTATATCTGTTCTCTTTATGTAATTCTACCATGTAGTTGGTAAGGGATGAAGTATAGTTCAGAATAATGAGCTGGGAATAAATAAACGATTATGTATAAGTTACACATCATGCTGGGTTTTTGCATGCAAATTTGATGTATGATACAAAACATCATTACGGTTAATAGTCTAGATTCTAGACACAATAATTGATATTGTGTTTAAGATCCGAAATCATCCGATATTTTGGTGATGTTGTAGGCACCACGATCACGGATGATCGGATTACCCGTTATAACACGTTTAAAGCTAGTGAAGATAACCGCGGGAATCTTGAACAATTAAAATTAATATAACTATGTCTTTATATTTAAAAAAAATGTTATCATTGTATTTTTTTGTCCTTAGGATGCCTCGCGCAAACGTTAAGGATCTACCCGATGCAGAAGCAGCAGACGGTGGCGGTGGGCAAGTCCGTGGTCCTGACCTGCCAGGCAGAAGCCCCAGACCCTGGGCTCGTCACCCCGCCGCAGTGGAAAAACCCGAAAGGCTTCGTCATCAATGAGGCTGCGTAAGTACTAACTGTTTTTAACAAAAAGATACTAATAAGAAACCAGAAAAGGCTCATATGGAGCGACTTCAAACTAATTAGTGAAATTTAACAGTGTGAATTTGCATGTAGAATTAAAAACGAATATTTATTTTAACAGTCTTATATCTATTTGAAATTGTTAAAAAAATTTGAGTTTTTGTTTGTACAATAAAACTATTTATTTTTATTTTGAATGGTCTTTAAGGAAATTATTTCATTTTATTTTAGTGAGTATAATTAAAATAGATTTACGTGTTTATTTAGATGTATATCAGAAAGGTGTTGGTCCTTCATTTCTCTAGAGCTGGAATGTGATAAAAGCAACTTTTTTTTCAGTTATAGCTCGGGTTAGTTAAAAATAATTGACATTTCTTGAACTACCTACTGTAAACGTAACGGTACAATATCACAGCAGCCATAAGGAACGACAGTGTTCAAAACTGATTTTAATCTACACTTTATCATATTATACAGAAGAAAGATTTGGATTTTGTATGTTTAGCTCAAACCGATTTCAAAAATTATTTCACCAACAGAAAGCTCTCTTATCAGCGAGTGACATAGGGTGCATAATTTCCCCGCACTCCCGGGCGAAAAGCTAAATAAATTCTCTCCTATCCAGGGCCGGCACTCGACCAGAGATCTACACGGAGACGCAGTCGGCCAAGCAGTCTCAGCTCCTCTACATCTCATCCATCACGCCAGCAATGGCCGGGAACTACACCTGTGTCTCCACGTATGCCAACACTCCTCTCAGCGACAGTGTTGTGCTTGAAACGATCGGTAACTTTTATTCACGTACATATTTGAATGTGAAGGGAGATTTGGTAGCGTAAAACAAACGAGCATTTTTAAAATGAAGCTCTTTTTTAAATTGGCGTGGCACTACAAGTACATTTGCCACAAACTAGTTTAGTTTGGTTCAAAGATGTAGACTCGTTATCGTTATAAACAATTATAAGTTATAGATCGGTGCTGTTATTTTTTTTCATTTGTCTTTCTCGGCGGTCAGCGCTTATTTCAACACCTTTTTTTCCGACACAGGTTCTGTCCATCTCTTTCATTAAGTACACGTATAAATGATTTTCTTTTACTTACAGCCAAAGAACAAGCTATGCTCTTGGGCTGTAACATTATTAACATTAATGGTTCTACACAAAATTATATCCAAATGTATTTTGTTTACTCAATATGTTTTAAATTCTACAATCATAAATCCATTTTGTTTTCAGTTGCCATCACTTGGACTAACGCTAATGAGAACCAGTATGCCACAAAGGGTAAAGATTTCAAGGTCATGTGCGAAGTCACGGCAGAACCCGCTCCTTCCGTGGACTGGTTCAAAGAGGGAACACCTGTAAGTTTATTGATTTCTCATGTCTTTGATCATGTTTCTATATCGTACATCGATGGCAATCAATTTCTGACTCTTGCGATACAAGCTCGACTTAGTGCAAAGGTGTGATAACCAGTTGTTAATTTCCTACTTTCTGTTCGACATTTTGTAAATATTTGAAAACTTTCTTCTTGGTAATAAACGGTAATTTTTCTTCATTATTTATTATCTAATAATATACGAAGTAGGTAACGTTACTGTTTTTTTAATGATCTAATCCGTGATTTTATATGTGGATGTATATGTGTGTGGATGTATATATGTTTGATCTGGTAATCCTTGATCACAGAGTTATTTCTGTGGCGCAGGAAAAATATGAAAATTCTCCAATCATAAATGATCCTTAATCTGGTCAATAAAAGCTGGTTAACGTAACTCCCATCATATGCTACAGATTATAAGTAATAGTAACAGAGAAGTTCATACATTGAATAACTTTCGTTGGTTACTGAACTTTAATAGCTCGCGTATAGCTATTAAAAGTTTACATTAAACTTCGTAACTCATTATCCCTCTGGAGTTTTGCTATTAGCTAAATACATAAGTGAAATGAGTTTGGAATAGCTTGGTAACATTATTAAAATTCTGACCTAAAGGCACAATAATGCCAAAAATAAAATCATTTTTTAAATCATTTTAAACTCGAAAACTCAAGAACTTTTTTTACAAAATGTAGGTACCATGATACGCTTCCGTGTCCAAAGCATTCCCACAAGTAAGCAGATTAGCAACGAACGTTTACCCTGATTTGCGAGGCTAATCCTCTGGACTTAGGTAACTGTCAGGTTTACGATTGTTAGATTTGTTAATTTTAGCCCCAAGATAGAATAAATAACAGTACTTAGCCCAAAAGCTTTAAGAGCTCATTATTTTAAACCCAATTCCGTCTACCGATACATTCTAGGATCGGGTATCAGTATCAGTAAATCTCTCTTTTGCGTTATACTGATGACAGTGTCATGTAGTTACTAGTATTGCTGGTATGTCAGTCGTGATTTATGAAAGCTAAGATGAGATCCCGATATTGGAATGCATCAAAACATTTTCTATCACATTATCATTTATTTTTTTGCAGATAGTGACAGGTGATAGATATGTTGTCCACACTAATGGACTGCTTATCAAAAATGTCGAAGAAAGTGACGATGGAACGTATACGTGCCGAGCTGTAGTCATCCAAACTGGTGAACTGGCTGAGAGAAACATCAAAGTCGAGGTATATTTTGTAAATTATAAAATTAATGGCTGCTATTCTACTACCTCTGGTCTAAAAAAATATATATGTACCTATATAATATTCCAAGCATACCTAGAATAATTTTACGAGTTTGAATTATACACTAGCACATTAGAAAATACATTTTGACCTTGACGTCACCCTTATCTAGCTTTTAAAATCGCCGGCTTTCGTAGTGTAAATGTGTAAGTGATTTACTATTATCTGTACCTAAAATGGATAAACAGAAGAGTAGTCTTACTTAGAACTTTGAAACCATCGGGAGATGGGTATCATTTATTGGAGTTCTTATATTGTAACACTATAGCAGCATTTAGCTAATTGAGGTCATTATAGAAACACAAATATATCTTAAAGTAATATGGTATTCATATCCTTAGGTTTACACTGCACCAGAGTTGGAAGAGCGTGATCCAAGAGTTGTTATTAAGGAAGGAGAATCAGCAGCTATAACTTGCAAAGCCAGAGGAAAGCCGCCACCAAAGTACTCTTGGATCAAAGCTTCAACCCGTGAGGTAAGTAAACATAAGTTATATACCAATGTCATTACTAATGCGAGGGTCGCTGTTTCAAAAAAAATTTTTTTTTGTAGAATCTGGCCAGTACTTCACGGTTTAGCGTCAATGAGATCACTGGCCTCTTAAGAATTGATCGTGTAGAGGCGGGAGACTACGGCAAATACATTTGCAGCGCAGTCAATCAGGCTGGACAGAATGAAACTGAAATCGAAGTTGATGTATTGGTTCCACCAAAAATTTTCGAACTCTTTAATACTACTGCCGACGAAAACCAAGAAGGAAGACTGGAATGCAAGGCTACTGGCAGGCCTGCGCCGAGAATCCGTTTTAGAAAGAATATCAAGAACTACGAACCTTATGTTAACGGCCCCAACGAAGCGGGAAGGTAAAGCAATATTATTTACTGTGTCTAATGTTGATAACCGTAAAGGTGACCATAACGAAATGCGTATCAAATTCACCTTGATTTTGTGTGTGAGCATCTTGTGTGGCATTTTATATCAACCTACCTTTCTGAATACCTCTAAATGAAAGTAAAACAACGATTAGTGATAATTGAACTTGTGTATTGCAGGATAAATATTGAAACATCAAGTCATACAACGGGTGATCAAATGCAATCTAGAGCGCTTATGACTATTCTAAAAGTAAATAGATCAGACGACGGATTGTATGAGTGCATTGCTGAAAACGACGGTAAGATGAGAAATATAATATACCTACTTAGAAGTATCTGTTAGATGTGTAAAGATACTGTCAGATAATATTTTCTGTTGTAAAAGATAAATCTAGCATAAAAACCTTGTAGTCGACTTAATACGCCCGATTCAATAAATTTTTTTTCGTAAACCAGGTGGCGTGGCATTTAAAAACGGACTGTTAACCGTACAATTCCGACCGACATTCGAAAAAATGCCTACTATACCTATTTGGAGCTGGAATGGACAGCCAGTAAATCTCACTTGTATTGCTGAAAGTATACCTAATGCTACTATTAAATGGAAGTAAGTCAGAGAATTTTAACAACTATTTATTTCGCATTTTAGATAATTGTTTGATTTTTTATGTTATATTACAGATTCCACGAGTATGATTTGATAGAATCGCCCCACGTTCGAATCCACGGGTCAGGGCCAATCAGCATAGTAACAGTAATCCCAACAGATCCAGCGTTATACGGAGTCTATAAGTGCATTGCCACGAATAAACTAGGTGAAGCCGAACACATCATTCAACTGAGACAAGCTTTCCCACCCTCGTCTGTTGTTCAAGTAAGTTCTCGCTCGCAATTAATAAACCTTTAATTTTGTTAACGTTTTTTTCATTTATAATCTATCGTTAAGGCTCTAAGATATTATAAAAACCCTCTCCTTATGCCACAATACTGACTTTAAGTTTATTTCAGGCTAGACAAGAAACTATAACGGCAACATCAGTATCCTTCAATATTGTTGGACCAGCAGAAGATATGGGTCCACCAATCCTAGCCTACACCGCTCAATATAAGGAGAATGGCAATTATGACTGGAACTTAGCTCTAAATAGGACCTGGTCGGTTAATTCTCCCTACATTGTTGAAAATTTGAAGCCTATGTACACTTACGACTTCAGATTTGCTGCTGTTAATCAAGTTGGTGCAGGCCCTTGGGGAGCACCGTTGACTGTTATTATGCCGAAAAGGTAGGTATCATTAGTCGCATAACTATTTATTTCATGTTTGTTACTTTTTAAACTCTTTTTGAACTAATTCGTTTATCACAGGTCACCACCAGAACAACCGAAATGGAGAGACTTGAAACTAAGCTCAGAATCTATAGAATATGGAAAATATGCAGACAAATACGAACTCCAATGGAGAGTTCCTGCTCACAATGGTGAACCGATTGATATGTATGAAATCAGCTACTGCCCTGTAAGTACTTGAATACAAAATCCTTGTTTGGAAGTTAGTTATTGGTACCTAATAATTATTCTGACTCAAACTTGTAGGTGCTGAAAGTCAGCGGAGAATGGACAATAGCAGCTGAATCACAGTGTGTTGTGGAAGAGCTTAAATATGAGGCTATTTCTTACGAAGTGCGAGGATTGCAGCCTGACACTCGTTACCGCATGCAAGTCCGTGCTCACAACGTACTGGGCTACTCCTTACCTGCTCAGCTGTACATTCAAACTGCCCTTGGTGAGTACAATAAAGAAAATAACGAAGTCCCGCTTCGAGCTGGCTTCTACGACGTCTATACTGCCCCGGATCCCTTCCACTCCAGTTCAACAGCCGTCACCGCTTCTATCTTTGGTTTATTCGCCACTATGTGTTTGTTTCTGTGAAGTGTTTCAATGTGACTTTCGTTCAATTCTGCAGACTTTATGTTCTCATCTTATGTAACTTCCAAGACGTTTGTATTATTTATTATGTTATATCATGTTTATTTTTAATTTTCTTTCTGTAACATTGCCTTTTCAGTTATAGTCATCTTGGTATCAACTAGCCTTCAATAGGTAGTATTTATAACTGACTGATTTTTAGTAGAATAACGCGTAGGTACAATTTGAAATCAAACGTGCAAATGAATTGTGGTTAGAGTGTTAACCTTTGAGTTACTGTATGGCATGCATTTTAATTTTTTATGATTTTTTAAAGATTGTGTTGTGTTACTGCTTTTGTAATAATTATTATGATTTGAATAAGTACATAATTTGACAACTATATCACTAAAATAAACGATGTTATATTTTGTTGGTGTTAATTTGTCACTGTGGTAAGTTATGTTTTGTTCATTAATTTATTGACTCTGACTTTTTATTGTATTTAGTTCAGTTTTATCTGTGTATTTATTCGATTGTGCATATTTATCGTAACAAATGTTTTCTAGGTAACCCAAGTGGAAGTCCGACATATTTGAGATGGGCTCAAACCAAAATGGATATCTTAACCGCAATATTAAGTATAGGAATATTTTATATCGCTTAAATTTTTAAAATTATACTTAGAATGATGAAAAAAATATTCGAGTAAATATTTGACACTTTGTAGTAAAACAATAATATGATAAAAGCGACTGTCGTTTTAGGGTATAAACTGTTGTGATAAAGTATTTTACTTGATGTTGTGAAACTGCCACTTGTCTATAAATTATAAAAGTTTTAATTTTAATATGAAATTTTATTGTTATGTCGCATTATGAGCACGTTGTGGCCAATAATTTTCATTTACATTTATTAACACTTGCAAAATATAAAATCGTCATGTAGTTACTGTACCTACTATAACTTTTATTATAATTTAAACTATTAACTATACCTATTCATTAAAATCTACGCGTTATGGCGTGATATCATAGCTAGATAATATTACTAGGTTTAATATAAAGATGCCAAAGTTAAGGCATTCGTTCGTAGCTTTTAAACTTTCATGGACTATTATACAACCAGTGTCTACGAATTTTTGATGACAGTTTTGTCTTTTTTCTATAAGGCTTAGGCTAATTATATCTGTAAGGCAAAAATAAAATAGTAGCAAACTAAATCGTCCAACTTTAAGTGGATTTCGAAATTTTTGACAAGTTGAGATAATTTAATGTAGATAGAAGATTTCTAAAAAAGCAAAGAGTTTGATTGTGATCTGTTTGTTACACGAGGGAAAATGACCAATTTGAAAATGTAATAAATGATGTTTCGAAAAGGGATAACTTGTTTGACATCTTCCCGACGACCGAAAATGAATGAAGCTTAAAATATTGGCCGTTTAGCTATTTCATATAACTCAAAGAGTGTCTTGGAAAGGGCTTCACTCGTTTTCATAATAAGTACACACAACCTGATAGCACCACAGTCCCTTCTATATGTTTTATAAAAATTAGAGCCGATAAGAAAGCTGTCAAGATGCTAACCAAGAGACCGACCCATGTCCTTTTGATTGTCGATCGTTTCAAGTGTGTTTGTGTCGCCTTGACTGAAATTTGGGTAAATATATTTCTTATATTAATACTATCCTATATAGTAATCCTGCTGTGCCCCTAGTTTCCTGGAATGAACTAATTTATGCATGGAATTAACGCTAGTTGTGTACACCGAAATGTTATTAAATCACTCTTCCTACTAGCATGGTCCATAAACAAAATGTTATATGTCACATTTAGTCGTCTATACATAGATATTCATAGACCCATCGTTCCCGTTATTATTATTGGGACTGAATCAAAATATTTAGTTTTAATTTTTACCATCTCGAAACCCAAAGTATGAAGATTCTATGCAAACAGAGAGAGCTGAATGTTAAGTGTTGATTATTACATATACCTCTCTTGTATCCTTGACTTTTACACTTATTTTTTATAATTATTTTACATTGTATGTGATTTTTAGTACTTTGAAAAAAATAATAACATATTTTTTATTTTTTCACTAGACGCAAATGAACTTTAAAAGTACATATCTATTTCCAAAGAGATCTCATCATAAATGTCAAATATCTGCGTCTCGGTCGCCTCTAAATATTTCCCATCTTGATTATCGTTTTTAAAAACCTTTTTTAATTGACTTCAAATGCCCGCCTTCATTATACAGTTATTAGAACACAGCATTCTAGTTTAAATTACCCAGAATTAGGCCTTAGTGAATAATTAGTTTTTATCCAAGTAGCATGATTGTTCTAGCAATGTGGACAGAATATTATAATTATTTTATGTAGTATTTATGTCCTAAAAATATATCTGTATTAAGTTATATTTATTCTGGTTGTAGTACCAATAGTTCATTTTAATATACACGTACGTTTGTTGTTTGAAATATACTGTTATACAAATAAGCAGACACTTTTTAAATTCGTTTCTATTCATACCTCGTTTCTTTTGTTGTTTCAAACAACAAATTCACATTTTTTATTATTGTATTCGTAAAGGTGATGGTTCAATTATCCCCTGATTTTTACCTGTATTTTTATAATTCGTTTATTATCACTTGATAGTAATTGTCAAAATTTTATTGTTTCTAAGCGACAATAAACATTGCTTAGATTGTGACATTTGGTTATGTGAATTGAAATTACAATTTTTAAAATGTCGTTTTGTTGATAAGTAACTCCTTAAACTTATAGACAATAATTTGAAATAATTTCTACATCATTCTGTCATTGATCTTTTGTTTAACGAGGCGACACACATGATAAAATGTCACATTATTTATATCTAAACCCAATAGTATCTTTTGTGATGGGGTTTGAACATTTATTTTTCAATAGAACTTAAATTGGAATGTTTGCATCTTGACAACTTTTGTTTCTTATACAAAGTCCTAAGGTTGCTGCTCGTTTAATGCATTACCTTTGTTTCTCATTGGCCATCAAGTTCATATCATTCAAACCCCATTTCATCCCGGCGGAGAGCTTTCTATTCGGAATTTCGTCGAACCGTCGTATTTTGAGTTGTGACGGTATTATCGGTGATTGGGTGCACGTTTTGTTCAACTGAAAGCACTCTTGCTATCACCATACATTTGATTGTAATGAATGACTTGACAAACGCTTCAGTATATCTGAATCTATCTCCTCTAGCACTTTTATGAGCACACGAGTCGTTGCATTTGTTACAATCACCTCTGTCGCGTCATCTAACATTTTCAGCTTTGCAACATGATACGTACAACTAACTGTTTAAGAGCAGTAAACCTTTGAACATTAGCATCATTTAATTCATAGCTGTGTAGTAGTCTGAATATTGCGTCTACTGCTCTTATTTTTATTGTTGAAGATTTTTGATTATAACTACTTTAATTTCGGCAGGTGTGGGAAGATCTGATTTTGTTCCGTCGCAACTTCTGTCAAATGCGGCTATTATTGGAGTGGCTTTGGCCGGAGTCTTCATCTGCCTCATTGTTGTGGATCTTCTGCTCTTCTGTGTCAAACGACAGGGTGTTATTGCGACTCTCTGTGGCAGACGCACAAAGAAACACAGCGACGATGAAGCTAAACTGGGAAGGTATGCCTGCACTTTTACTATAATGTACCCAACTTATAGTCACAATATCACTTGCCATGTTAACTCTAACGAATCAATAATTATTCACAAACACAATATTTTAATTTAATAACTTTTTAAATTTTTGTTCATTTGTCAGCTCATCATCGACTTCACTGTTATCCCTAACATCCACTTATTTTTTAAGTTTATTTTATGTCATTTTGAGATGTTGTGTCTATGTTGAATGTCTCCGTACCTATTCAGTGTTAGTGTCGATGAGAGATGTTTCTGCCCGCTAGTCTGTACGGTTGGCGCTTCCCGCTCCCTTATTGCAGCACGAAGCCGCGCGCGCCGCCCTCCCCCGCGCCCCTGCCGCCGCCCGTCAAGCTCGTGCCGACCCCGACGTAAGGCGACAGACCCATGAGTTTGCCTGCATGCTTTCTTTGTGCAGACGCTAAGGCTCGGCCCCTGTGAGGAAACAAACACTTAAAATGATTGATCAGCGAAGACTTATAAGTGAAAAACTTCGCTGGGGCCGGCCGAAATGTAAATACACCAAACCTGGAGCGTGCTTCGCGTGCCTTTGTAAATACCGCACAAATGTAAATTATGAAGAAATTGCAGAGCTTTGTTTTATAAAACGTTCTTCGCAAGTCGTAGTTAGCAAAAGTATTGAGTGTCATTGAATAAAGTTCGAGCATGTAGATATTTTGAAATAATGAGCAACGATGCGATGGTTGAAAACGTCCGATGGCTTTAACATTTCAGACGCATAGTTTTTAATGATTTCCTCTTGAATGTTTTGTGCGAGTGATATTTCTGGAACATCTCCTTCGACCATCATTTTTCATACTTTCTCATTCCTATATTTTTATTTATTTATGCTATATTATTTTTGTATCAGAATTGTTTGTCCCTTATAGCATTATGCTCATCATTCTTGCACAAACCACTAACAAAATTATTGTTTTTCCCCACGCTGCCTCAACCCGGTCACATGTAGCTATGTACCAACTACGCCAGTGTAAGATATTTTATGATATTACCCGACAGTTTTTAACATTCTTGCTGTAAAGACCCTAATTTTTTTAAAGAAAAAAGACCGCTGTCAAGTCATTTGCGTTACGAATACGATATAAAACCTATTATTAAGATAATTTAGAGCGTTTACAGCAAAGTTTTTGTCTTTCTTTGGTTAATACTTCTATGGTATTAATTGTTTTAATTTTTTTGAATGCTGTTGGTTTGTGTGCGTTTTGTTGCATATTTTTTTTAAAGTTACTATGCTCTCACGCAGCCGGCCCTTTGTTAATTTTGCTATTGTTTAGATATTATTGCCGCAGTTTATGAGAGTAACCGTCCCTTTGCAATACGAATTGCAAATTAGCAACCCATAGCCCTATCACGAACAGACTGACAAAAGAGTTAATGATACTTATTGACACAATAGTACTCCCTACTTTTGCACAAAATTGTCTGTTTCTATAGCGGCGGCGGTCATTAGTTAATTAAGTAGATAAGTATGATAATGATTACAACTTTTGTTGAATACAGAAGCTCATTAATATCTTTGTGGAAATTCTTTGCTCATTTAATTTGTGTAATTTGGATGCTTTTTTGAAGATAACTTATTGATAAAATGGTATATTTTTGGTTATGTAGTCTAATGTAAAATACATAGTTATGGACTTAAGGTATTTGTGGTAGTACTAAACGAGGTGATATTAAATTAGTAAGTCAAATATGAAACCGATGGATATTGAATACATGTGAACAAATAAAAATCATGTTATTATTTAAAAAAAAAATTGATTTTTATTTATAAGCTTAAATCTACAGGGTGGAATTTTTTAACGCCACATGGAGGGAAAGTACTCTAAATACTGGAGATAGAAAATTAAACTCAAAGGAAACATTCCTTTATTTTTAATAAGAAACTAAACTGCATTCAAGGATTTTCAAAAATTCGTGGCAAGCGAAAACAGCGACGATGATCCGTGAATTGAACCGGCTTAAATTCAAAAAAATACACCCTGTCGTTTTATGGTATCGATCGATAGGGTCAATCGTAAAGATCAAATCTCTCTAACAAACATGGTAAATTAGATGAAAGGAGAACCATTAAACTACATAAAACCTAACTATGGGACCCTTAAGTAAAAGTGCTTTAACTCGTCCCATCCAATTTAAAAGCTTAGATTTAATGGTCTTCCTTTCACTTAATTTACTATGTTTGTTAGGGAGATTTGATCCTTACGATTGACTCTATCGATCGATACTATTAAAGTACAGGGTGCTTTTTTGGATTTTAGCTGGTTCGATTCCGGGTGTGGCAAGCGAATTTTCGAAAATCTTTGAATGCAGTTTAGTTGCTTATTAAAAATAAAGGAATGTTTTCTTTGAGTAAAATTGTCTATCTACAGTATTTAGAGTACTTTCCCTCCAGGTGGCATTAAAAAATTCCACCCTGTATATAAATATGTTAAAACATTTTGCTAGCAACCTAATTTAATGTCACTCTATGTAAATAAATATAACGTAGGTAGTTTGTAATTTAGTGTAAATATAGTATCGCTGTGAATACGCTTACTGCTCTCCTCGATCTAAGTCTAAAAGCTAATTTTTCACACAGGGATGAAAAGGAGCCTCTTAAGGATACCGGAGACGATGCATTGAAGAGAAACTCGTCCATAGAGTTCGATGGCCGCCGGGTATATTCATCGGCGGGAGGACCAATTATTGGCAAGAACTCCGCCGTCTAAAAAGGAAATCTCAATTTTAAAAGAGACAAACCTTCTTAAAGATGTAACCGGATTACTGGATGTAAACGAGTATAAAGCTTGTGTATTTGTGATGCGCGACCAGTATTCGAAACTGCCAAAATACGAATTGTTACTCTTATTGTTAAGTGTGTAATCAGCTTTACTGTTGTAATATCGAAATGCATCAGTTAGTACTTTACCAAGTTATGATAGGAGGAAGGGAGAGAACTAGCTCTATATGTTTCTCTGTTCTTGGTTCTGTACTGTACCCTCCCCGCAATCCTGTGAGACGCGTTGTCTCTCTGTTTTCTCTCCATCTATTTCCTTTACTATTGACTGTTCTATTTTATTGTAATCACAATATATGTTTGTCTATATTTATTAGTAAGCTTTATATTTAATGGATGTTTCACTGTTGCTTCATAAGGTACAACTTGTGCCTTCTAGTTTCTACTTGATGTTTTTTCCGGGCTGAATATATGTGTTACGAGCTGTGTTATTGCAGTTTAAGATTAATTCTTGAAATATATACATCAACACGGTCTAGGGATATTGCTTGATTTTTCATTCAAAAGAGGTCTGTTTGAGAAGCTACAAAAGCATACTCGAGATACAAGGAGCGCTATAATTTTCTGACGAGTAAATGCTAAACCTGGATTTTCAATTCTAGTCAATAAATTTTGTTTTACTTGAAATTTGTGAAAACCATTTTCTTACAAAAAGCATGCAAGAAGTGCATTTTCGTTTTTGTTTCCGTCACGTTTTCACAAATTTCAAGTAAAACAAAATTTATTTACTAGGGTTGAAAATTCAGGCTTAGCACTTGCTCGTCTGAAAATTATAGAGCCCTCCATGTATCTCGAGTATGCTTTTATAGCTTCTCAAACAGACCTCTTTTGTATGAAAAATCGTGCAATATCCCTAGACCGTGTTGATGTGTGTATTATAGTAAAGTTGAACTCAAGCATTTAATCATTCAATAACGACAGAGAAATATAGAGCTACAAACTTTGTTACTCTGTTAAACAATATAATTGGCACGAAAAATTAAATATCTATTTATATAGACAATACACCAGTTATCATTTAAAAAAGACAAACAGTTCGTTTTTAGTCCTGAAAAAACATCCTAATATCTTTATAATGAGGGTACTATAGATTAGTGTATAGGTAGGTACTTAATAGCATTTTATACTAAATCTTGTCACAATTAGAAGGAATATTTTCTTGAATAATATAACTCACTGTCACATCACTTAAAGAAAAAGACTTAATTATTACTTATATCTATGGCCACATAACTTTTACTTGTACTTTTTTTAAAATATATTTATAATTTAAAAACGCTTTCAAATATTGTTACTTAGTTTTGAAGCGCAACGTAAACAAAACACTCCTTGACCGAATAAGTCGAGCAAAATACTAGGGTAGGCTACATTCGTTCTGTCGCAAATATGCCACGTACTATTTAGAAAATATGTATACAGTCTCAGGATCGATTAGGGTTAATTTAAAAAGAACTCGTTCCCCACCGCACCATTAACATAAAAAAGTATACAATATACAGTACACAAAATTGTGGCATCATACAATGTTTTTTTTAAATATACAATAGTTATTTCAAACGCTCTTAGTATGGGTAGGTCATTGAATAGACATTGATTTTGTTTGAGCAAGTAAAATCTTCGGTTTCGAAAAAACATGAAAAATTTTAATTTATAAATTCATACCCTTCAACAATACATATTTACCCACATAATATTTTAGTCACATTTATTTATTTGTGACATTTGTACATATTATAATAAGACTGTAAATATTACTTGTAACTTATAGATGTTAAAATAATCTCATTTTTTTGTGGAGCGATTTTCATCCCCTGTTGTTTATTGGGAGCTTAAAGAAATTCTTTTTTAAATTGGTAACTAAACTGCTTCTACAAAATGAGGTTAATGCTTAGTTAGTGCTTATGCAAAATGATTTGCTGTTTTAGTTTAAAACATGACATGTTTTATAAACATATATTTATCTTTAAGAAGAATTATTTAGAAAATCTTGTAATATTTAAATAACATACATATTTTTTTAAATACTTGCATTATATCCTACGGCAGTCAAAATTTTATCAGAAAGTGCTAAAGAAAACTCATTAAACGACATATATGAAATGAACCACAGAGTTAAAATCATTATAGGCTCGATGCCTGACATTGTAATTATTGTATTATTTTAACCTTTTTATTTTTGTACTATTTTAAGTAGATTTTTAATTTATTTCGTAGCGGGTGAGTTTTTGTTAGCATTCTTTTTATTTGGGGTTGCCTTTACTCTAAACAATTATTACGGAATTTCTACGGGATAAATAAGTAAAATATTTTTACTACGATAAACGTATAAACGTACCTATAACATTTTTCTTGAGTAGATTTATTTGAGAATAGATGTATATCTACGCTTCTTATTTGACAGAAAAATTAAAGATAACGACAACAATTTAGTTGGCAACCTTAAATCTTAATAGTGAAGTTTATTATAACGTACCTATGTTGAAGTAGGTAATCAGAATAAGTATTTAATACATTCGATACGTGAATGAAAGGTAAAAATATTTTTTTACAAAACAGTAGCTATTAAAAAATTAACAGCACGAATCTGTTCTTAATTAATATAGAGAGTAAACTATGTTGCTCAAGAAATCAACTGGTTACTATAGAAACTACATGGCTTATACATCGTTTGTAAGTTTATATGTATGTCTGCCTGTCTGCTTACCTGATACGAAGCGAAATCATGAAAAAATGATCAAAAACGCATTTTCAAAAAAATAAATGTGTTAAAATATATATTTTCTTGTTTTATTTACTCGCAACGAATGTTTACGGATCATCAATTTTAATTTGGGTTAACAAAAGCTCAAAAGTTTTTAAGGTAGGGACGCCCAAAAAATTTGTCGACAAAAGAGATATCAAGATTTATTCTCGTTAGTGAAATAGATAGTGAATGATACACGCTACGCTTTTTAATCGACCCGGTGTTATTACAATGTAATCCTTTGTGGGACGGGGATGCGTCGGACATAGGGCCCGCAGTTTATGAACAATAGGACAAATGTTGTGCAACAACACTTATAGGCGTATTAGCAGGGTAGTGCTGGCATATTCTCTTTTGAATCGACATTTCATTCAGTATAATAACAATTTTAATGATATTTCTGCAACTCCTTTTCGTGGGTTGTCGTAAAAGTTGACTACAAGTACAAAGGAAGACGGGTAGATATTGTGTTTTCTAAGTATTATATTTATTGAACATTATATTGGAATATTTTTTATGTTCCACGGGACCCACGACACAAGGAAACACCTTAGTGTGGGCCTTTGAGTGTAGCGTTAAAAAAACACATGCCTACTCAGAAGGCTTTTATGTGAATCTGCTACAAAACATTAGAAGTACTTACCAATACTAAGAAGTACTTACCTATACTTAGCTTGTATTTCAATATACTGTCACTCCGGCCCTTAAATTTCAAACACGAGTCAGCCTTTAAAAAATCTTTGGACAAACGGCAGTACATCCGGCTGTACATGTTGACCTGGACGTCGCGTTTATCCCGCTTGTAATAGCGCCGACTTTCGTAGTGCAAATAGGTAACCTGATGTGCTGACAAAAATGTCGGGTCGATCTGTTGCTCAGTTAAGATTTGAAGGAACAAATAACAAATATAACTTTTACATTTAAGATAAAGCATTAAATATATTTTAAGTGCTATAGCAACATCAATAAGAAGGAACTTCTTTCTTCAAGAGAAAGTTTTTTCGACTTAATAAAGATTACGTCTGAAATATCTTACACTTTGATCTCAAACCGCCCCGGCGCTAAAAGCCTTTAAGAAAGTTCCAAGTGTTTGAATAAGCTTATGAAAGCCCAAGTTCTAGGAGACCACTTGATCCAGTTATAATGCTGAGTTGGTAAGTCCAATGTCATCGGGGCATCGTCTGAGGGCCACTCAATATCGGTGTCAAGCACTCCCCAATGAGTCGTTTACATTCGCTGTTCAATAAACGCTTACTCACATTATTATTTTCTTCGTTGACTTGTGATAGGTACATTTTCCTTTTTGTAGGAAAGATAAAAATTCAATGAAACTTGTTAATGCACACAAGTCGAAGTTTTCTGAAGCTTCGTGACGTGGACTATAAAAGCTTGTATCGTCGAAAGCATGAAAATAAGTTCCTGTTTGTTCAAAATACCTGTGTTAAGTGATAGATAGACCTAATAATGTACCTGATTTAAAATAAAATTAAGTCAAAATTTTGATTAGGATATTTACATTACCTATCATCGTCGTAAATCTTCTAATTATAACATCAGTTTGGTGATAAGAGAATGATATAGGAATAACAGACTCGAATATCGGATCCGGTTTGGTCGAGTGGTAGTGACGCTGCCTCTTGATCGGCGGGCCTTGGGTTCGATCCCCAGTCGGGGCAAACATTTGTGTAAAAAGCAGATGTTTGTTCTCGGGTCATGGGTGTGTTTGTGTTTATGTGTGTTCCGAAGGACCCACGACACAAGGGAAAACCTTAGTGTGGGCCGTGGAGTGTGTAGCGTTTATTTATTTATTTATTATTTATTTTTCGATTATGCTCTCTGTTCTTCATAAGTACAAAAGCCAATTCGAATAGTGTTTATCGACAAATACGAACAGTATAATAATCAAGGCACAACCCTACAATAGCGAACTCTATACAGGGTGCAGTCAATCGGTGTGGTTTCATACATTTGGGCCACGAACGCAACAATGGCATCCCTGCTGCGAGGGAAATTAATGTACGGAAAAGAGACCATCATTTGACGGTTATAACGGAATGGAGAAAGGTAAGAATTTTATTCTATAGCCGCTTAAACCAGATAATTTTAACATAGTACAAAAATAACAGATTGCGGAATGTAATGCATATTCCTAACCAGCCCGAGTGGTATTAATTTTGAATGCTGAAAAAACGGTTCATTTTTTAAATTATTTTTAAAGTTCGACTGAATAGGCATTTTCTGGGTGAGATCGCTTCATCCTCGACCGCATCTTCGCCCTTGTGATCAAGAGCAAACATATAAAATAAAAAAAGTAGGTTATGTAATATGATAAGTTTTATAAAGTTTTATCTGTACAACTTATAAGTATATAATTAAACGTAGTTTACTGTAGTAACAAAATTTGGTCACCCTTGTTCTTATTACTTATCGGACGCAACAATTAGGGTGGCCACGCGTCGAAGCTTACGCAGGCCAGACAGTCCCTTTTAAATAATTACCCAGTAGCAGATGATGCGGATTACACGTAAATAGGGCACACCCTATAGCACAAAATATAGCGTCAAATGTAGACCGGCTTACTTATTGAGGTACCATACTATTAAGCCGAAAAAAATACACCCCATGGATAAAAATGAAATGCCTTTTTAATTGGAGCATGATAGTAAGCACAAAAAATAATCTGAAGTTTGAATTGTTTATAAATATTTATTTCTAAATTATTACCGTTACAGCTTAGAGCATTGCGAAATTAAGGTAGTGGTGAATAGGCTTCTACTTTACTGGAAATATTATGGCCTTTGGGATATGATGGCGTGTTTTGCCGGGACGAGTTTCGAGTGAGTTCCGAAAGTACTCAAAAGAAACGCACAAGAAACAGACTAGACCGTTTTTTCTGCTGTTAAAGTGTAACCCGCAGTTCTTTTTTTTATTGTTTTATCGAATACACTCCATTTTGCAATAAAAAAACAATCATAACAACGTAAAACACGAAAACCAGCAATGTAAATCGCACTCCGATAGCAGCGCGGCGCGGGGGGATCGCGCGCGGGGCGCGGTAACACGATACGTTGCGTAGCGCCAAAGTAGGTAAATAATGAAAACTCCTTGACAGGACATTTCCGAGAAAAAGTAATTAGTTATAGCTGATGATAGTTATGGGTAGATTCCACCATTTGAGTATTTGCTAAGCTGTCTTTTACACCCTGTATGTATTCTGTAAGTCTATACGACTGACACTTTGGAGCATGAACGAAAGAATATTTTAATTCAATTCTTGTCATGATAGCGTCCACGATTTTCATGATTTTTCAACTGTCAGAGTATTTTAATCAGTATTCAAAATAAAGAATGATGAAGTCGCCAATATCAAGTTAAAAAACCCTATAAGCAAGGTGCACCGCTATAGCAGGTGAGGATGTTATGACCTCACACACCCGTACATTTATTTCTCTCTTTGACAGTGACGTCGTATCAGTGACTCAGTCGTATTTCGCTGAAGGGCATCTATTCTATTAGTCTACGATTGACATACGACCGACAATTGTCACTCTCTGTCACTGTCATCCGATGACTCGAAGCATCGACCGGTCGTAGACGTACATAATAGATGCTCTGTTCTCACAGCCCGACCGACGATTATACGTCGCTGGATGCAAGTAGCACTGAATCCACCAAATGTTGACTGATATTCTTCTTATCATGTAGGTTTAGTCAAGCGTGTGGCGAACTTGGCTAACCCTGGTGTCATAGTTTTCAAACCACACTTTAACGACTGTAAGTAGTAAATCAAGCCGAGATCGACGGCTTAACGTGCCCTTTGAAGCAAGGAAATGCTCGTGATAAATTGCCACTTTGGTCACCCATCAGGTTGCCTGTGTCTGTTTACGTAACTTAACCTCACTGATCGGTTGAGATCAGCTAGCGACACTGGGCTACGAACGCTTCAAAATTCGCTGAAATATTAATCCTTACTTTTTATCCGTAAGTATAGTATAGATATAAATACCCATAACGAAATTTGATCTTAAAGCACTTCCATTCAAGCGTCTTTCAATGTCACTTATGTTATGATTATGAGACTTACCTTGGCTCCGTGTTAAGAAATATATTCTTTGTAACATTTTCCTCAAGACACGTGTAAAAAGGTTTTCCCTTCAAATATGAAACGAAACTGATTTCTTTGTACTTGATTTACTGGAAAGATTTACATGAAAGCGTGAAAAGCTAGGCTGCTTACCGTAATTCGGATTGAATTTTTCAAATTTTTATGGTATCAAATAGTTGTACAACAAGGAAATTGAGTATGCTTTGTTATAATTAATTAATTCAACGTATGAACACCACTCGCAGCAAATTTTCGTTAACATCTTACGTAAATAAACGAAGTTATTGGCAAATCTGAGATTAGTTAATTACTTTGGCGTGAAGCATGTGCCAAATAGATGATGTTCTATCAATTTACTTAGATATTGACGCTCGAATGTGCTATCCATCAAACTGCCAGCCAACCCTACGTTTGGCACCTCTGGCTCGTCTGGCAGGGGTGATAAAATAACCTTGTTGCGTCAATGTTCCAAAGAACAGTCATCTATCTTTATCGTAGAAAGTTGATTTTTTATCGCTTTGTCTTGTATAAGAAATACAGATTAATTTTATTTTTAATCGATTTATTGTATAAAAAGCTTTTTTTTTCACATTCTCATAAGCACGGTTATTAGTGAAAAAGTACTACAAATTTTCATAAAAATAATAATAACAATTTATTATTTTTATGAAAATTAGTAGTATAAAAATAATAAATAATAATAACAATTTATTAATTTAAATGAATAACAAGTACCTAATGTGTTCTACAATAAACTATAATACATATATAATAAAGTATAATGAAATACAATATTTCACTGAAGTTAAAGAGTTACGGGCGACACTACGACATATGATGTGTAAATAAAATGTGTTTATTTCGGTTTGTGTGATAGTCGCTTACATAATTATTAAGGACCAGAGCGATGCCAAACTGCCTCCACATTTCACAATATTAGCTCTAATTAAATTGACATACACACATCAACACTGTCTAGGGATATTGCACAATTTTTCATACAAACTTGGACTGGAACTGTATGATAATTGTGGAATTTGACAAATTTCCAGAAAACAACACATATTGATTAGAATTGAAAATTCAGGTTGGACACTAGCTTACCTGGAAATTGTATCTTTCAATGGTTTTGAGCATACTTTTATAACTTCTCAGACTTGCCTCATTTGTATGAAAAATTGTGCAATATCCCTAGATAGTATTGATGTGTATAAATAAAGCTACACACGATGATGAGATGTGATATTCCCAATTTGTTATTCAATTTGCAACCCACTTGCTCGTACTAATTACACTGTTAGTGTAATGCGATTGCTACTATAGCAATACGTTTTGGAATTGAGATTATCTATCTACTGTTATATGCATCCTGCAAGGTATTACGTCATATTATTCGTGCATAACTGATTATTGCAGAGAACGCACCACAGTCTTGTTTCAGACTAACCATAAATATCAGCTGTTTGGTAAATAGATGATGGAGCATATTTTTATAGTTAATGTTACATACTTATACAATACAATAACTCTTTATTTTATTGACAAAAAAAAATTAACACAAAAAAAAAATAACGCTAATAACCCTTAATAACGCTAATTTTTTCTATATTTTTATGTATCATTCTTCACAAACCAAATTGCCAATATTATTTTGAAATATTTCTGAGGAGTCTAGGTGTATATATAAATTAAATATGTATTTACAAAAAAGTAAATATAAGTAGTATATCAGTCATCCAGCACCCGCAGTATAAGCTTTGCTTAGTTTGGGGTTAAATAGCGCTGTGTGAATTGTCCAAGAATATTTATTTATTTTAATACCATTGTTAAAAAAAACATATTTTGCTCTTCGGTTAAACCATAGAATATATAATTTCAACCAATAGCTACTTTAAGTTTTTCGCTATCACACCTACTGAGTCGTTCATTCTTGAACTAATGCACCGACATAATGCTTAAGCGTCGACGCTGTGGGTTTAAGAATAATGGGGCTGAAAAGTTTTAGAAAGCTGCTATCAATTATCTGGTCTTCCTTTTTGTTACTGAGCTTTTTAAAACCACGATCGACTAGATAGAATCCGCGATTGAAAACATTCTATAGAGTGTGTTAGTATGTGTTTGCTACACAATGTTTTATTTTTCTGTGCTCTGTGCAAAACACCTCTTCTTAAATAATAGAAGTGCTTTTCTGTGGAGGATCATTGCCACGACAATCTAGCAGTCCCATCCATATACTCACGCCTATAATCCCTTTCGGGGTAGGCAAAACGTCATGTAGTTCGAAAACCACTTTTTAACAAACATTTTGAGGGTTATTAGATTGAACATGAGTATAATGGTGATAGGTTGACAGCCTTTCGCCCACAATACAGCAAAACCCTCGCATCCCACATACTGGCTTCTACAGAATAGTAATCTGGCAGTACTTCCTTGTAAGTTACAAAATTAGTAACGAATTTTCACCATTACATAAACTTCACATCATATAAATTGAACGTAGATTGTGTTACCATAAAAAAAGGAAAAAAAAGTAGCTTGAATATTTAATGTGTTTCTGTCATTTAATTAGGATTCGTAGGTATGTACTTTAAAATATCGTTTGTACGGATATTGGTTTTAAGTAAATCAGAATTATTTTTTGTAGCAGTAGCTTTCCCATAAAAGTTAGAAAATAGAACTTTGCTATTTGAGAAAAGCAGCAAGTTCCATCTGTACTAAAGCTATAGTCATTAAGAACTCAACAGCTGTCGACGAAGTAAAAGAAAATGTCTGACTTGAAAAAACTATTTAAATAGTTTGGAAAAGTTAGTCCTTAGTTGTAGTGAGAGTTGCCAAGACGCCAGCTTGTATTGTGGTGACGTATAAAAGCTATTTAACCTGTAAACTGCTAGAATAAGGGATTACATATCCAAAAACATGAAATGGTTTTTTTTTTAAGAAAAAGGCTTGGCAGTGATTTTTTGAAGAAGAAACATATCTTTCTGAGGCTTGCAGTTTTATATGTACTACTTTCTTTCTTATCGTGTTGTTTTAATCAAATGTATCTACGTTTCAAACTTGACTAACCCTAAAGTTGATTGCGTGATGAATGATGATATATACCCGGACTATGTAAAAAAAAGTAAACATATTTCGAGACTCCAAAACCACATAACATTTTTAGTTAGATATGAGATAACAAATGTCACAACAAATTGAGCAAAAAATCGTCAAAATATACTCTTCAACGCTTCAAATTCATTGAATTGGTGAACATGCAGAACATGGAAAATCTGCGAGTTCTCTCATATACGAAAATGTTGGAGTGCAAACGTAACCGTAATCCAATTATGAAGCGAACTGTACGAGATTAACTTTACCTTTGTAGTTTGAACACTTGATGGAAACAAACCGCGTTCTCTTCTATGCTTTGATAAGTTAATAATCTGGAATGCGGATGTTTTATGTACATTTTTATCTCCCTTTCACGTGAAATGGGTTTCAGGACTTAAACCCGATCCAGGATAAGTGTTAATAAACTTCACTACGAGCAACGATATACAATAGATATTCGTGTTTTAAAGTACCCATAAAAAAAGGAAAATAAAAATTTAATGTGCAGCTATTTCAAATAATTATGTCAAGTATATAATTTTAATTATATGAAACTTTCATTTTGAGAGATGCCAAACCGTGCAACTGATTACAATTTTTTATTTGTATTTTATTAGAAACTAGCATTCCGCTCGGGACTTCGTTCCCGTAGGAATTCGGAAAAATTATGTAGCTTAAGTTACTCAGGGATAATGTAGCATCCTAATGGTGAAAGAATTTTTGAAATAGGTATGTATGTAACGTATGTTGAATAGGTTATTGAAATAGGTATGTTGAATAGGTTGAATTTTTGTATGTACGAGTAACATACAGTATCGTTACATACAAAAATACAAATCTTTCCTCTTTATAATATTGTTAGTGTAGTCGTAACAATACTTATAAATAAATTTCTCAATGCTTTTAATTTAAAAGGACGTGTGGTATTTTACGATATAAACCTTATATTCAATGTGATGAAAAATACATTGTGTTTTTTGAATATTTAAAAAAGAAGTCCCTCGCTGACTCATCACGCCCACAGAGGTTTCCTTTATAATATAAACAAAGAGTAAAGCTGGATTTTGATAAAAAGTAAAGTAGCTTTAAAAAAGGCAAAGCTGGATTAAGAGAAAGCTGGATTTTGATATTTTCCAGGTGTATGGACTCTATGTGTTAATTAAATTCCGTATATTCATTATCATCAGTGGAAAAATCTGTTTAACAAAAATACTAAAACATTCAATCAGCTCAAAATTATATTTACAAAACTACCCTCGGCTTGAAACGACCACCGAGTATTAATCTAATCGACCGCTAGGTTTGTTTACCTAGTCCAGCCCTTCGGCAAATAGGGTCGGATTATGATGTTACTCTAATTGACGCTGCGCTGTTTCGACAAAATTGGAAACAAGACCCACCGAGATCCGTGCCAGTGCATTCGATGTTGCGATCGGGGCTTGATATATCAGGATAAAGCAATGGTAAATAAAGAAACATATGGCGTCTAATACTATCTGTATCAACCAACAACCAACACTGTTATCTTACGTAGCATGCACGGTTCGATCATTTTAATGCTCAAGGGCATGTGTTTTATCTATTTTTCTCGTCAGTATTTGGTTTACACGTTAAATTGTTTTCAAATGAATGCCAAATGCGTCAGCAGGGTCGTGAAGACCTGACTAGGACCTATATAAATCTACAGCTATACTAATAGTTTAAAGAGGAAAAATATTTGTATGTTTGTAAGTTTTGTAACAAATGAACCTAAAAACTACTGGACCGATTTCAAAAATTTTTTTGACTAATAGAAAGCTCTCTTATAAGCGGACACACAATACATTAGTGATTTTCCCAAATTCTCACGGGATATATAATAAAGACTGATCTTATTTTTAAAGCTTGACTTACTATTGATTGCAACAAAAAATAAATAATGAGGGTATAAAATACTATCATAAGAAGAACCATCATAAGTATATCAGTATGCATTGTATTCTTCTCCGTCATCTGGTGGTTTGGACCTTTCGCCTTATTCAAAACGTTGACTGCCAACCTACGAGTATACTTGGGTTTTTAAATAAAAATGATTTTAAATAAATAAATTTTACGACCGTTAATACGAAGTTTTAGAAAAGTTTAGTTCCGGTGTAAGCCTGTGTTTGTTTAAAATATCGATGTTTCTCTTGAGACTTCGTTTCCGTGGGAGTTTGGGAAAATTATATAGCCTATGTGTTAATCCAGGGTATCAGCTAACTCCATGCTAAATTTGGGTATGTGTTTTATCTATTTTTCTTACACGTATTTGGTTTACACGTTAAATTGTTTTTAAATGAATGCCAAATTCGTCAGCAGGGTCATGAAGACCTAGCTAGGACCTATATAAATCTACAGCTATACTAATAGTTTAAAGAGGAAAAATATTTGTATTTTTGTATGTTTGTAACAAATGAACCTAAAAACTACTGGACCGGTTTCAAAAATTTTTTTGACTATAGAAAGCTCTCTTATCAGCGGACACACAATACATTAGTGATTTTCCCAAATTCTCACGGGATATATAATAAAGACTGATCTTATATTTAAAGCTTGACTTAAAGCTTCAGCAACAAAAAATAAATAATGAGGGTATAAAATACTATCATAACAAGAACCATCATAAGTATATCAGTATGCATTGTATTCTTCTCCGTCATCTGGTGGTTTGGACATTTCGCCTTATTCAACACGTTGACTGCAAACCTACGAGTATACTCGGGTTTTTAAATAAAAATTATTTTAAATAAATAAATTACTGATCGGTGATTGAAGATGGAAAATCAAGACATTCGTTCGTGTGTGTGATGACATCGACCGTTAATACGAAGTGTTAGAAAAGTTTAGTTCCGGTGTAAGCCTGTGTTTGTTTAAAATATCGATGTTTCTCTTGAGACTTCGTTTCCGTGGGAGTTTGGGAAAATTATATAGCCTATGTGTTAATCCAGGGTATCAGCTAACTCCATGCTAAATTTGATCACAATTGGTCCAGCCGTTTGAGCGTGAAAGAGTAACAAACATCCATACATCTGTGCATCCATACATACAAACTTTCGCGTTTATTAGGTAAGGATTCACTAGGTACTTATTTAAAATAAGGACAAGTCCCTGTGAATTGTCCCAATTTACCCCAACTTCACCAACCAAATCGTTTCGCCACCATTAGTGTCGGCTATTACAGATTTTCAAAAGCCAATAACGTGAGGTCGCAACAAGAAAATCACCATGACCAGACATTTATCAAATCGGGCCCTCATGCGCAGATGGCCAACCTATTGACCAGTCCATACATCGATCCCAGCTAATACCACGATGTATGAGCTATGAACAGATGTTGTTTGAAAATGTTCTATTTCGTTATTATTTCGAAAAAATCTTAGTTGAGTATGACCAAATAAAATGAACTCCGTTTAAGTTAAGTCTGTTTCTAAAATAGAGTTCATATTTTGGCAGCTATTATTTAAAATACACTTTTATTTATGACTTTTGAGTCGAATAAGCGGAGATAAATCTGATTTTCAAAACAATTTTGAATCTAACAAACTTTTTTAATCAAAAGTGTCAAAAAATGTTTTATGCAAGATGGATGCAAATCAATCATACAGAAAGCTATGCAGTTCTGCCTACCCCGTTTCGAAAATGTTTATACTTTGTTTCAAGCCATTACGGCGACAGGTATACAATCAAAGCTCAAAGCTTCAAAGCTTGTAGGTTGAAAATAACAAAATGGGAATTGACATATGGACGAATGGATTATACAAAATCTAGCAGGAAAGCCTCTTTGTGACGACTGCTAGAGATTGTTATTGAGCTAGGTATGCGACGTTAGGATTTATCTTTTTTTCTTTTTGGGGAACGTTGAGCTGCCTGAAAAAATATATTTATCATTATATTTTCTTTTAGTTTGTGCAACGTATCTTTGTGAAAAATGCTGTTTGTTTGTCTATCTGTTTAAACATGTATACTTTGATTTGTAATTTCTTGATGGAACTCGATGCGACCAGTTTCTAACACCATCACGAAGCAATTTATAAAAGAACTTGGTAATAACTTCTTAGGTGAGAATTACAAAATCGTAATTCTCACCTGCTAGTAGAGCACTCTGCCGATCAACGGACAAGGCCTGATATTGACGACTTTGCCATTCTCTCTCATACACATGGACAAAATCACGAAAATCGTCTGCCCCGATTCGCGGTACCGGTACGTACCCGGCCGCTTCTCTCCACAAACGTATGTCCGACGGTACCCTCGCAGTAACGCGAGCCCCACAGGGGGCACCCTTAGGCCTGTTACTTAAAATTTTGGGTTGAGAGCCATCTGCGCTCGCCACTTGCTCGGTGAAGCTGTCAAGGCCATCAGCGGCCAACAGCGTAGTCATTAAAAAAAAAAAAAAAAAAAACGAAAATCGTGGAAGTCATTTTGTAACAGATTCTTAACCTTTTACCGCAAAAAAAAAATATCAGACGTTTAAGTTTCGTGCGCTTGCTGCCAAAGTCTGATATATCAGACAATTTTTTATTTTTTTTACTTTAATATCGTTCACCAAACGTTCGCCATGCGCCACGCTATTAAAAAAAAATCTTTGATGCCGTGGCGTGTGGTGGGCGTTTTTGACGAAAACTCTTGGCGCTAAAAGGGTTAATTTCTCATGGTGTTGGTTACTATCGGTTCTTAAATTACCTGTATGCGAAAGACCACATAAGTCAAATTCATATGTTACTAGCTGACCCGACAGACGTTGTCCTGTTTTTTTTTAACTTTCTTATTTTTTTCTTTCATAAGAATCTTCTCCAGACAATAAAGAATACAACAAAAAAAGAATTATCCAAATCGGTCCAGCCGTTCACGCGTGATGCCGTTACCAAGGGAAATAGAGATTCATTTTTATATATAAGATTAGGAGTAAGACATTTTAAACCTATACGAGCTTTTTATTTAAAAACAAATGAACTTGGTTTACTCGTTATATCTAATGCACTAGATACAAAAGTATATCGTCCCATGTTGTGTATGGGCTGTTTAATTCTAGCTTCATTTCCGCATCGTATTAGAAATTCAGCGAGGTGTGTTCTCTCGGCACAGACAGCTCTGTTAACGACTCTACAGGGTGTTATAATTAAATTATAAACTTTTGTGATCCCCAACCGCGTGCAAAGGGTCAACTTACTCCAAAAGTAAATGCCATATCGTAAAACTTTATTACGTGCCAAATAAAGGGGTTATAAACTTTTACATTTGTTCTCCTTCCCTAAGATTGTAAAAGTACAAATTAATTGCGCTGAAACCTTTTGTTATAACGGATCCCCATTTTACATTTTTATCTTATCTTGTGTATGAGTAATAGCGTTAGCTTTTTCAGTATAATGTTTAAAAAAATTGGAATTTTCCTTTCACACAAAAAATCGTATAATTCAATTTGAGTGAAATTCGGACAAAGCTGCCCTTTCGCTAAATACCGAAAAGTTTTCGTACGTGACCCCATCACTACTACATCCCAAAGGGTCTGGGCCGCTCTCCTTTTTTATTTGCCATTTTTATTCCACTAAAGACGAGTTCCGTGTTTTATTGCTCGTTGTATTTACAGTACTTTGTATGAGCTGGGTTTGTATAAGAACTCTTTTATGGCATACGTAATTGAGAAAAATAATGGGACATACGAGGGCTGAGTCAGATAATAAGAAAGCAAATGCACGTTTTGCGCTATGAATTTATTATACTTTACGCAAAAGACCAACCTGTTTTGACTTAGTCCTTTTATAAACACATTTTTCATAAAGTGCTCAGTGTCCCATGAAAAGATTTACGAGCAATACCTTAAAAGACTGGACATAGTATTAAGATCATAACCAGCAAACCTGCGCCGCTCTCATAAAGTGTTTACTTTAGCCGTTCTGACTGTCCACCCCCTTAAATACCGGGCTCGTTGTTGACTGTTAAGGGTTCCGGCTAAATGGTCACATTCACTCTCGCCGCGACCGCACAGCTGAGACCAGGGAGGAATACTTTATTGTACCTTTATTTACGTACCCCACTCAAGATTTAACTTTGCAACTCGTGTGTGCAGGTTGCATTAACTCAAAGTTTTAAACAACTTGTCAGGGAACAAAGGCACATAGGAACAGTACTTTGGGTTGTCTGCATTTGTAAGCACTTAGGATTAGTTTAGTGCATCAAAACATAAAGTTATTACCGCAACAGGGGCAGTGGCTGAGCACGCGTGGTCTGAAGTACTCCCGCCTAATGGAAATGTTGTAGCCATGTTGCCGTGCGAGTTAATTCTCTTGCTATTGTTACTAATTCAGGCGTTATGTGTTTAGAGGCACGTTCAGCTTTAAATTATATTTTGTCAGATATCACGAGTAGCACAGTTTAATTTAGTTATGTCTAAAATTTAAGGGGAACATGATAATTTGTCTCGTCTAATATCGTGAAAATTATAAAGGTTAGTTTACCAATTAGTGGTTTACAAAATACAATAAATTATATGAAAACAAAAAAAACGTCTACGAAACTAGTTGACTGTCTTCGATATAATTTTTGCTGAAGTACTTACCTTACCTGGTGTGAACATTCACTAAACATTTATGACTTTTAGTTTTAAACTTAGTATGCAAGTTCCCGAGCTTTATCAACCCCAAGAGAAAAGTAATGAATCTGGGACTTGAAGGTTTGCTCTTGCAAAATTTTTGTAATAAAATTATTCTGTTTCCCGGCAATATTTAATTTTATGGAGTGGAAAAAGGCGAGGGGAGGGACAATGGTATGATTTGTTACGGGGACAGATATCATCTTAGACGAAAATTTAAGAAACCTTTTATAAAAATAATGTTATTCTTTGTACCTTCGTCTTTAATTTAATGCCGATTTCTTTTGCGGCTATAACATTGTAAAATATGGCTTTTCTCACTTGCGACTTTTGTTGCTGGAAATTGAAGTATTTTTTTATTTTCAGTTCAAATGTTATAAAGTTGATCATGCTGAAACCATTTAGGTCCCTACTAATATAATTGTACCTGCAGCTCGAGCATGATGCGTGACAAACTCGCGCGACACGCCACTTGGCTGACGGTGAAACTTCACTTTGATTGCGCGAGGGCCCCTTGCTTGCGTGAGGGCTAAAGGCTTGCTTGCTCTCTGGCGTTGTCAATGTTGACATTTTGACATAGGTAGGATCGCGGCGCATTCCGTGCGCGACCACATCGTGCTCGAGCTGCTAGTGGCTGTGGTTACAAATAACACCAGCCTATTTTTCCCGTGATACTTATATTTTATTAGACTCTAGTGGCTCAAGCACAACTTGCCTGCGGTCAAAGTGCCGCCGTCAATGTTGAAATGACAACGCCAGAGGTCGAGCAAGCCGTATAACAACGCATTCGCGCTGTCAAACTGTCAAAGTGAAGTTTCATCGTGGCGCGACGCGCAAATTTGTCGCTGAGCGGGGTTCACATTGCAATACCTGATGTCAAAAGTGGATACACGCCGGCCTGAGAAATTAACTTATATTGTTTATATTTAAAAACTGCAATTCTTATTGTCAATGTATCAAAGTTCTACAAGGCCTTTGATAAGAAGGCCTATAAGTTTAAAATTCATTCGCAGCGAGATCCCCAATCGATTTATCCTAAGTCCCAATACATCCCCATAAACATTTTCAACGCCTGGCATTTGCTAATTGGTCACGCGAGTAACTTTGCTGTTACTATTCATGCAGGCGTATAGAACAGGAGTGACCCCTACCCTCTATATTGACCCTGTACTAAGTCAATTAATTAATTATCTACGCCAAATTGACAGGATATCTGTTATAGGAGCCAAAATTCATTATCAGGATTGATTACTAACTTTGATGGCTTATATTAGCTTGCGTTTGTCATTAATTTGGGTAGCCATTAGTGATTTGCGTTTAATGGTTGCATGTCTAGGTTTTTATACAAACAAATAAAACTTTTAGTTTCATTTTTACTTATCATCAAAAAAACTACCTTCTGTTAAAACTACTGCCGTCAAAATCTATGCGTTCTATTTTAGGTATTATTTTGTTGTCTCTAACTGAAGTTACGTTGCTATAGATATAATATACATAGACGTATCTATAAATTACAGCTATTTCTAATTGACACATCTTATTACTTTACTATGATGATTTAATATATGTTTTAATAATCTTTAAGTTTATATAAAAGGTAAAGGAGCTACCTTTATTCTTACGACTACATGGGGTGACTTTAAATTGGCTAGCGAAACTATAAGAGGTAATTCTCTCCATGACACCGAACAACTGATTTAAAATTCTGAAAAAAATTGGTGACTTCCCCAACAAAAGTAAATCAGTTTATCGTCAAGTAGTAGGTATGGAGAGGCGAAAACATTTTTTCTATTTGAACCATGTTCCGTGTGGAAATGGGTTTGGTTTAGTGGGCTGATTCACATCTTTAATTTTTATAACTAATTTGAAGCCACCCACCGCCATAAAAGTTATAAGGATTAAGCGCATACTGTTCCTTACCACGAATCCCTTTCGGGGAGTAATGACCAAGATGCTAAAAATGATTGCACGGAGTCAACTGAAGGATGAAACTAAAAGGTAAAACTCACAGTTAAAGTCTAATAAGAAGTAGAGAACATGAGCAAGTTTACAATAAACTTACATATTGTTTTCAGCCTTTAATGCCAGTTAATAGACTTGGGTGTAGTAGTTCTGGAAACTCATCGCCGTCAAGTAGGCGTCTGCAAACAAGTTCGTCCATACGAACTCGAACTAACTTCATACGCTATAACTTCACGCCTCCAGCCAGAGTTGTAATTTGGGTTATAAGCGCCGCTGACCAAATTCTAAATTCAGCTTTCAAAACGTGGTTCTTATTTCTACAGCAAGAAACATAAAAAGAAAAGACTGCCGCGAATTGCAGATTCTATAGTCGAAGACAAAGTGAAGTTAGAGACGGATTTAACATTTTCTGAAACGGATAAACTTTCTCTTGGTAGCCTGTAAGAAATTTCTTTATAAAAATTAGCAGTGCCTGGTCGAGACGACACAACCAGGTCCTGTTTGTATATTGTGTTTAATTAATAAACAGTAAATATAATACAAATTTTAGTATTTCACATAGGTCACGTGGAAAAGTTACTATAACTGTTTTCTCTTTTCTATCAATTGTGCACACACTTCATGAGATCGGGAAAACTCGTGAAAATTCACATAATTAATGTTAGTGTTTGTGATCAGTGATCACAAATAAATAAAAAAACGGGTTGCACTCCGGGAGTGCCGACAGAAGTGAAAACTTGAACATATATTACTTCCTTGCGATTTACTCTCCCTCCGACTTACGAATTTTCGATCAGGTCACGTGTCCTGACGCGAGTTTAACATTTTTCACCCATATCAAAGAGCACAACGCCGCTAAAGAAGTTTTCACTTCAAAAAATAGTGTGTTTTTTACATGTTTTACGGATGTTAGACATATTTGAAACAAATAAAAGTTTGGTACTTAATTGATTTTTTTCATATTCATTTTAAGTTACTATCATCCATAATTTCTCTAGCGCGAACTGTTCGCCTTTGCATTAATTGACCTAAACTTTGACTCTAGATTCAATTGGGACAAGTTCGCACTTATAATTATAAATATTTTTCAGGTTCAAAAACTATATAGGTATACTTTTTGTCGGTTTCCTGCGCCCCTCCGAGTTTAACGCTCCTGACAGCGACCCATCTAGCTACGGTGCTGTTTCCAGCCTCTCTTCCTGTATGTCATCTTGGTAATTTCAACGGATTTCCATTAACTAACTCAAGTCGGTTTTCTATAGTGAAAGGACAAGTTTCATGGTAAAACACGTCTTTAGCGTACTTTAGAAGTTTGGCTACGAAAAGGCTTGCTCAGTTTGTCTTACAGTTTTATTCAACGAACTTTCGAGGATAGGAAACTTAACAGGAAGGGGATAGTTTAGAAAAAAGTTCATCGACAAATAAAAAAGTTTTTTAATGTTATGTAATGTTGAAAAAGCTACATTAATTTTCCTTTTACAATTGATGAAATGCCTTCTTCGCCTCAAGATATATATTAACAGAAAAAAAATCCCGTCATCTTTTTCTGTTGTATAATTTCCTTTAGTTTTTTATATCAAAAATGTTCCTCATTCTCAAAGTTATACTTTTTGCTTATAAAAGGAGACCGTTTTAGTCTAAAAACGCGTAGTAAGTTTTTTTTATGTACACTTAGTAACTTATTGCAAGAAAGTAACATGTATTTTTATATGAAAAAATCATAAATCGAAAAATCATGAAAAAAACGTATGAGAGGAATTAAAGTTTTTAAAATAAATTCTTTTCTCCAAACTCATAAATTCTTCAAACTGAAGAATAAGGAAGCAATGTATTTGTCCTTAAAAGAAATAAGGAATTTATTAAGGGCCAGTGCGGTCGACCCGAGTTGTCCCTTTGTCCCGGGCCCTGTATCCCGTAACCCCAACGTCCCATGTCCTTCGGGACATCCTCTGCTACTTTGTTTTTATGGCACAAAATTAATGTAAAGAATCTCTATTTTATGTTTCTTAGGGTAAAGTTCTTCTTTGTAATTTATTTATACGCGTGAAAATATTACATGAGCGACATGTCTTGTAACACTGAATCGACCGTTTCTAGGTTCGACAAACTTTTTTTATTAAAAGCAGTCGTGTGTTCCTTCCCGGGCGGGTCTTAATTCTGCCAAATGCATGAAAACTTAAATTTGAAATAAAAAAAAACCGTTTAAGGACGATGCATTTTTTTTGCTGGCCAGCTCTTCTGTATTTTGGGACCAATGTTGTATGTTTTAAAAACGTATTTCGACCACGAAAAGTTGTCTCCTCGAAACAAAACTAGTGACATTCAAGGTCGCAAACTTAGTTTTTAAACAGCGAAGGTTTCGCTCTTGACCACAATCTAGTCCAGGGGCGAGATCGTAGAAAGCTCACCCAGAATAGGCACTCAAACTTTAAGAATTTGTCATACCCACACAATAAGTACCTAGCATTTCTTTTGCCGCCATTAATAAGCAGAATCACTTTTTGGATCCTCTGTGTAATGGCCTACTTCTCAATATACCTAGATGTACTTTAAAAGCAAAACATGTCCACCATAAATATTTTCCATACTACCAACACCCTCAACAAAGACCTTTCCGAAACAATACGCTCCCATTATTAGTAATAGGACGGTCAGCAAGTCGCCAAATTACTTTTGACACAGCCTGTCGCCTATCGACACATTCAACAAAAGAATAGCACAACTTTGTACATAACTTGCAGTGATCCCCTAACCACTGCCTAATATAAGGCTAAGTGCAGACGGGTCCAGAGGTGAACGACCTCCATCCCTTGGGACACCTGCTGATGTTATTGACAACAAGCAGTCTTGTTTCTTTTATTTCCAGAAGGGTCCGACCAAAATTGGTATTTTCTGCACATAAACTCGATCGTATTTGCGGTGATACAGAGAAGTGAAAATTTATTATGATTTAAGTTATCGGGTGCGGTCATACCGTGTAGTAACGCTAGGGAGAAAGTCAGCAGAAAAATCTTGGCAATTTATTTTTGTGAGTTCCATTAATAAGCCATGTAGCTATGATACTAAAATGTATGACATCGATTTAAAAAAAGTATAGATATCAATACCATATGTTGATTTCCAGGTCTAATCCTCCGTATTGAGAATAGAATAGACTGTTTCTAGAGGTGGAATCGATAGCATATAAGAAATAAGTCCGGAATTTGGGACTTTCTCTAAGGTACCTATATATTAATCATAGATTTTGTTACATCATGTTTGTTTGTAGCTAGAAAGATAAAATCAGTTTCGAACCTTAACTCGTCCAATATCAATGAAAACTAATGTTGGGGAAAGGGGATATTTGCGAATGTTTCCCTTAACCCAACTATATCAGTTTTGTATTGGATTGGACATGAGGGAAATATGGTGGGAATCTGAAACAGTTTCGTAGAATCGTCACACTGGTTAGCAAGTTGTTATTCATACATGTACAGATTCGTTCACGGATACATTCTCTGTAGGGGGTACAGAAAGCATCATTAGATGTAGCAGCTTTATACAGTTGACAAAAATGAAGGTATTGATATTATTTAGTCGGTGGTAATATATGGTGACACAATGGTATATTCCTTTGTCGAATTTTACTGCAGCCCGTAAGAAAACAACTGAGTAGGTATATGTTTACCGTAACATTTTTCTCCGCCTAACTCTCTTTCATTTCAAAGTGAATATCAACTATTTCTACATCACAGTTTGTACCAAAAAACATCAGCAGCTCGAGTACGATGGTGATAGCGCGCGTAAAACCAACATTGACAACGCCAGAGGGCGAGCAATCCTTTGCACGGGGCCCTCGCGCAATCAAAGTGAAGTTTCAGCATAAGCCGAGTGGCGCGCCGCGCGAGTTCGTCGCCATCGTGTTCGAGCTCACCTGCATATTACAACAGTTATTGATTTCATTTGTTTTGAAGCTAATTGAGTTTGGAAATTTAATTAGTTACTTATTGAACAAGCTCAACTTGAATAAAATTAATTTAGTAGGTTTTGTCGTGTTTCGTTGGTGATACATAATTTAGACGTTAACTGCTGACATAGCTTATTTCACTGGCACAAAAGCAGACGTTTTTCATCAGCACACAATAGGAAATTTTTCAATTCATCATCTATTTTATAGACAATCCAGAAGTTTTGCAAACACGATGTAACATTAAACTATAACAGTTTTGCATCGTACTTAGGGGCCGTCTATTAATCACGTGAGGCTCAAAAGGGGGGTAGGGGGTTTAGCAAAATCAAGGAATATCACAAGGGGGACGGGAGGTGTAAGATATCACGTGTATTTATCTTTTCGTCAAACCCGCGATTTCTAAACCGAAAAGCGGCGTGTAGTACAGCTTGATGAAACAGACGTTGATCTTCAACAAAGCACAGTGCCAACAACTGTCTTGCAAGATGCTTATCCAGTTGTTAATGTTAAAGAAAGTCTTGCTAATCCGTGGTCCAAGGACAATGTACATTAAATAGTACAATATATGTTTTCGCATGAATACACCATTCCTTTAATATTATTTTTATTCCAGTTTAAAACAACCTGCAACCTTTCTGTCTAGATATTTTTATCATGGTCCTTTATATTTTCAGAGTAAAATTAGATTGTACTATAAACCTGTATTTAAAGAAAATATTCTAAAAAAAATTTAGATTCTTTGTAGGTACTAAAAAATACACGTGATTTTTTTATCACCAAGGGGGAGGGGAAGGTTAAAAAATTCTAAAAAAACATCACGTGATTAATGGACGGCCTCTTAGTGATTAATACATTGGTCGTATAGACTGGTGTTACAAAAATACAAAAAAAAACTATTGAAAGTACTTTACCTATTAACTAGTAGGTATTCCTGCTGACAAAAAAAAATACCACTTTGGCTCTTAAAACATAGGATTTCTTACCGCACTGAACCGCAACGGCCGTCAAAAATCCATTGCGCTGTGTACCTTCCCTGTTACATTTACTTCAATTTTATTTTATGTTGATCCTGAGCTCTCGAACACGGCTGCTTAGGGAACAGTAAAGCTCATAGGCTTATACAGCAGAAGCACGGTTTACTAACCTGCCCTATGTTAGAGGACGAACTATTTTGAAGTCAAAACCACACAAACTGTTAAGGCCACACAAACCGTTAAGGCCGCTTTCGAACAGCAACGACGTGAAAATGTACAAAAAGTAAAACAGGTTTGAGTTTTGAAATATTGTTACTAAAAATCTTTTTATTAGAATAGCATAAAGTAGTCTGAATAACTTACAGTTTTATTATGTTTAGGTTTTATAATTTTAGCGTTCCTTTGAATTCTTTTAATTTACCAAAACACTCTAACCTTTATCCTCGTGTATTTAGTTTCTCTATGTCTCTACAATACAAAAGCATATAAGATATTTTTTATATCGAGACAATATGAGAGCTCATCGTAATTTACAGGATAAAAAGCTTAGTAAAAAGAGTAAAAAATAGAGGATGAAATGCTAGAATAAAAACGAACATATAGGAGTTTGAAATATTGGTCAACCTTTACAGAGTTTTGTACCCAAATTCAACCAAACATGCTTATTATCTTACGTTGTTTATCACACGGCTACGGCCGTACAATGCTCCATCCAACAGATGAATTTGTAAGCTCTATTATTTACAGAATAAAAAATTCATCGCAAAGAGAATACTTGAGGTGCGATTCTTGTTTGTTGTGTGTTTTATGTTTTGTGGGGACATCAAATCCACTTGCTTTTTCTATCGGTTGTTATGATATATACCTATGCGTCACAATATGTAAATACTCTTCTAGAACATAGGGTTTTTGTAGTCGGAGGGAAGAGCGGTGATATCCGAGTTGGTTAAAGAACAGTCTTGTAACCGGAAGGTTGTTGGTTCTAATCCAGGTTCGGGCCCATATCACTAAATTTATCGTTTCTCTAATTTATTTATAGATTTTTCATCAATATGGCTCTTGCCTGTGATGAGGTCGTTTGTACAGATTCGGTAAACTTCAGTATTTTGACGTTTCTTTGATAAAGTTAGTCAAAGTAAACGGTACAAATATTTACAGCGCCGCAGTATTAAACTGAAATGCCAATCTCTTAATGAATCTAGGTCTCCGGCCGACGAGAGGTAATAAACTAGAAACATTGAATATTTATTTTAGACCGTGCCCGCTCCTTGTAAAGTACTTTACCCTGGATATTTTCTACTAGGAACTGTGTGCTAGTAAATTGAAAATAAGAAAACTTTAAAATAAATTTCAAATCGAGAATTTTCTAGCTGCTACACTTTACTAGTTTCGTATTTGAAACCTTCAGATGTTGTTCTTAATCATTTATTAATGTGAGCAGGACGTATGTTCTTTTGACTTCTTAGTATTAACATTTTCAGATAAGATTTATTGACTTAAATACTTAATGGATTTAGTATATTTCCTTTTATGTCCCTGACCTTTGTATGTATTATTTTCTCTATATCGTGTCAATTGAATACAATAAAGTTTCATAAGACTAGGCAAATAAACAACAAATAATGGGTTTTATTAACTTATTTTCAGTATGAAACAGGTAATATACATATTTATAAAATAAAACTAAAGCGTCTGGTTTAGAATCTATTTCATTTTTATTTGCCATTAAAATGTGATCATTGGAGACGGAGGTTAAATGAATATTCGAAAAACGCAAAAGTTGTTCATCGTTTGCAAAATTTGTTTTAATTAATTACGGTAGAGTTAGTTAGTATAGATTGATATTATGCAGTTTGTTGGCTAGAATTAAGCTTTTGGATTATGTAAGTTCGTAGTGAGTTAGTAAGTAAAACAGTATTACAACTAGTTTAGAAAGGCTAGGTCAGATTTCACTTTAGATAGAACAAGGCGGAAAAAATAAGGAAGATCTTTTTTTCAGCCGTGGGACAACGCAGGTAAAAAAAGATCTCAAAGGTAGATTTTAGTAATAATATTCGTTAGAAATATTAAAAAGAATGAAACATACAACAAGAAATATAAAAGATCTAGCAAAAGGTTGAAAAATTATGAACCCTAAAGCAATAGAAATATTTTTTAAACTTCCACATAGCTTAGGAAGCAGCGAGAACCGAAGCGTAAAATCGGAAACTGGCAACCACCCCCAAACGTTTGCCACTAAATCAAAATACCAATAAAATTGCTGTGGCGATAAAATAATAAATATTCCTTATGCATTTATTGTACTTGGGCAATATTCACAAATCTTGTGCCTAGCGATCGCGTTGCGTGTGGGTTATGTGCGTCTATAAGCGATTTATGGACTTATTTCGGTACTAGGATAGTATGGCAACGACCCACTGCATTTATTTGTATGAATTCAAATGTTATACACCGATTTTGACATGGTGAGCTGTCGGTACTGAAAGTATAGAGCAGAAAAGCTAATAAAAAAAAAAGATTCTAACATTGGATTCAATTCTATGGATGAAACAACTAAATAGCAATGGGTAACCTGGCGTGCTGCTTTTTATACATTAGTTTCTCATATATCTATCCGGTAGAGAAAACTAATACTTACCTGAATATTATTTACTTGATAAATAGGTACCCTCTATTATTTTACCATTTATAGATAAGTACTTTTACTATTATAGATAAGTAGTATCGTTTATACGTCGTTGATGAGGATCGAAGGAAGAAATAGCATTTACTGTTCTCTCAATATATTTTTGGTAATAACCAAAAGTAAATGACATTCCAAGAAAACATTAAGCCTTTCTATTCAAGCCAACCTTTCAAGCCAACCTGACTGTACATCGAATATTTTATATTCGATGTACAGTCAGCTTCAAAAGAGCTAAGTAGTTTCAGGTGTTTATAAAAGTGTTACGTATTCAAAGTGACCGTAATCTATACTACATTATAAAGAGGAAAGGTTTGATTGTTTGTTAGTTTGCATTGAATAGACCGCAGCCACCTTACCGATTTGAAAAATTCTTTCACCATTTGAATCCTACATTAGCCGGGATGAACATAGAGTACATGATATTCCCGAATTCCCACGGGAACGAAGTCCCGGACGGAAAGCTAGTAATCTATACACAAAAAAACCTGAGTAAAAGAGGGTAGACCGTTTTGTCTACTCTTTACTCCAGTTCATCCGTGACCATGGTGCTTCAACAGAGCCGAAATATTGGATACTCATTAAATACAAAAATCCTGTTAAGAACGTTATAAGTAACATGTTTAAAACAAACGTGAGTAAGACCAATGTTATATTATGAATTACATTGTGCAACGTTCCAACGTATAGGTACTACGTATTTTTCCATCTGCAGCCTGGGATGTCAGTCTTATTCTAATCGTGTAGATATAACTGAATAACTATACTACGGTAGTTATTATGTTCGGGAATTATTATAAAATTAGCCAAGCAGATTTAAATAGAGGTCTTGACAATATAATTGAAATTTCAATTAGGACTAAGTGTAAATTAATTTTTTGTGCAGTGCCATATTGTTCGAACTTGTCGAAAGCACAAAACGACCTTATATATAAAATGAATTCACGCATATATAACGTGACCAGCAGTCACACTGACTTTATGTATTTTGATACAAACAAATTTATTTCCAACTTTATATTAACAAAAAGTACTATGTACTTGTCTTTTTATTTCAAAAGACAATTAGCTACATTAATAGCTTATAATATACATAATTTTTTGAAGAATATTAGTAATATTACTAATAAATGTTTGCATTCTTTAAACTAGCCAGTCCGACAACAGGAAATTCAAGTCTTGAAAGCGAATCTGCGCCAGATAGGCAGGTTTTTCCTAGCTCCACCGTCACGCATATATCTTTGTTACATATTAATATACGAGGCTTTAATACGAATAAAATGTTCGAACTTGAGTTATATTTAGAAAAACATAAATTAGACATTGTATGTATAACGGAGCATTGGCGACAGGACTATCAGACATTTGTAAATTATGACAATTACAGAGTTGTAAGCTCTCTTAGCCGGCGGTGTGCGACACATGGCGGCTCCTTAATAATGATTAAAAACCATTTTAAGTGTAAAGAGCGCAAAGATATTGTTAACATGTCGGTTGAGAGACACATTGAGCTGTCCTGTGTTGAGCTGGAAAAGCACTTTATAGTTTGTGCGTATTGCCCCCCTACTGCTGTGCTTGATACAATAGAATTAAGATTAGAAGAGATTGTTAGGGTACTAAGTAAAACCAAAAAATTTATTATAGTATGTGGTGACTTTAATATAGATATATTAATAAATGACAGGGTTACCACGAGATTTTTAAGTTTACTTAAATCATTTAATTTAGAAAATGTGTTTTTGGAGCCGACAAGAGTTACTGCGACTTCAGCTACGTGCATAGATAACATATTTTGTGATTGTGAATATAAAAACAAAAGGATTGATAAATCGTTTTCGTCTGACCACTGGGGTCAAGTAGCTTACTTCCCCCACGCTCACCAAGTACAGAGCATCACAGTCACAAAACGCTGTGTAACCACTGGTCTGGTTCAGAAATACATTGACGTGTTATGCGACCAGTTACCACAACAATTTCATCATAGTGATGTATGTAATACAAACAGTTATTATAAAACATTTTTTAATGTAGTAGAAGCACAATATAATCATATTTTTAAATTAATAGCTAGAAATATTTATCCAAAATTTTGGTTCAGTGACTGGGCTACTGTTGGTATTAGGAAAAGTAGGGATGAATTATTTCAGCTATATGCTGACAGAGCTTTAAGACCGGAGGATGACAACTTTAAAGAATATGTTAAAAAGTATAGTAATACTTTTAAATTGGTATGCATATCTGCGAAATCTTTGTTTATTAGTAAAAAAATAAAAAACGCACAAAATAAAACAAAAGCAGTATGGAGTGTCATCAGTAATGAGACCGGTCGAACTAAGCCGCGCGACAATAATATCACTTTAAATTGTAATAATAGTATAGTTTCAAGCAATACCGATGTCGCTAAGGAATTTAATACTTTTTTTATAAACATACCACTGAAGACTACGGAGAAACTCCAGTCTTCGCCGGCACTATCCATAGATCTTGTTAAAAAGTATATCCCCGCTTGTATCAATGAATTTGGGTTTAGGAGCGTAACCGCACAAGAAATTGTTAAGATCTTTAAGCAATTAAATGTAAAAAGCACAGAAGATTTGTGGGGTATGTCTCTTAGACTTTGCAGTTCAGTGATAGAAGTAATGGCACCGTATTTAGCATGTACATTTAACCTAGCAATAGAAGACGGCGTGTTCCCCGATTTAATGAAACTAAGTAAAGTTGTACCTTTGCACAAATCAGGTGACAAACAAGATGCTGGAAACTACAGACCTGTCTCAATATTGCCGGTTCTCAGCAAGGTTTTTGAAAAGATCATGCTCAATCAAATGCTTTCTCATTTTAATTTAAATAAGATCTTACATAGCCAGCAATTTGGCTTCACCAAGGGCCGCTCGACGACTGACGCTGGTGTAGCTCTGATTCAATATATTTTTGAAGCATTCGAACAGCGTCAAGATGCAGTAGCGGTCTTTTGTGATTTATCGAAAGCGTTTGATTGCGTAGATCACAAAACGCTACTTCTCAAATTACATCACTATGGAGTAAGAAATAAAAGCCTTCGTTTATTAAAATCATATCTGAGCAATAGATTCCAAGTAGTTCAGGTAAACGGTGCGAAGTCACAGGGATCTCTGGTAGAGATGGGTGTTCCACAAGGGTCGATATTAGGTCCTCTTTTATTTTTAGCGTACATAAATGATCTACCGCACTTGGTTGAAAACCTGGCGAAGATTGTATTATTTGCTGATGATACATCTTTAATTTTTAAAGTAGACAGGCATGCCCTTAACTATGACGAAGTGAATGATGTTCTTCGACAGGTTCATGATTGGTTTACAGTCAACAACCTTGTATGAAATGCTAAAAAAACCAAATGTATTAAGTTTAGCCTCCCATGTGTAGTACCGCGAAATAATAAAATAATTTTAAATAATGAAACAATAGACTTTGTGGAGCAGACAGTTTTCTTGGGGATAACAATCGACCAAAGGTCCTCATATTGAGTCGTTATCTGGAAGGCTGAGCTCTGCAGCGTACGCCGTCAAAAAGATAAAGGAATTAACGAACATCTATACTGCAAGACTTGTTTATTTCAGTTACTTTCATAGTCTACTATCATACGGCCTGCTGCTGTGGGGTCGCGCCGCCGATATAGACTCAATATTTATTTTACAAAAAAGAGCTATTAGATTTATCTACGGTCTCCGCAGTCGTGAATCCTTAAGGGAACTGTTTAAATCAATAAATATTATGACAGTGCCATGTCAATATATATATGCAAATATCATGTACGTTAGGCAGAATTTGCATTTATTTCAAAAAAATAGTCAACTGCATAGTTATAACACTAGAAATAAAAATAAATTAGTATCACACTGTTCCAGGTTATCAAAAATTAATACTTCATTTATGGGGCTTTGCGTGCGATACTATAATAAAATTCCCCAAGAATTACTAGAATATTCTCAAAATAGGTTTAAGTCATATGTTAAAAGCACTTTATGCAAAAAGGCTTACTACAGGCTTGATGATTATTTGAATGATAAACTTGCTTGGAGTGTTGGGCCAGCTCCATAGGAATAGCTAGCAATAATTAATGTTTAAAAAATGACGTTCGAAAAGTGTACTTTAAGTATCAATTTTGAATAAAGATATTTTGATTGATTGATTGATTGATAGTCAAGTGTGTGGCGAACTTGGCTAACCCTGGTGTAAAAGTTTTCAAACCGCACAATGGCCTCTGACTTGGTTTTAACGACTGTAGTCAATCGACAACAGCCGGTACCGACAGCTTAACGTGCCCTTCAAAGCACGGAAACGCTCGTGATGAATTGCCACTTTTGTCACCCATCAGGTTCCCTTCTATGTACGTTGCTTAACTTTACTGATCAGTTAAGATCAGCGAGCGCCACTGGGCTACGAGCGCTTCGGGATGTCAGTAAAACCCCACTGAACAATTTCCACCAAAAAAACTAGAGAAAGATAACAGAAGATAGAAACACCATTAGATAGTATTTTCCTTTCAATCGTGTGGTAAAATAAATGAAATACATGATTATTTTTTGGCTTCAGATAAAATGTCTTCCTTTTGATGTGGGTTCAGTTCTGAGGTTTTATCGAAGTTAAAAGGTCTGTGTAAAGAATAGGTTGTCTGTTTATTCTTGGGTCAATGTGTGTGTGTGTGTTCTAAGAGAAACAAAAAAATGTTAACCTCAGTGTTTAAAAAATTTTGCCCATATTTAGCCACGCTGCCTGCTTAGATGGAAGTTTACAAAACCATAAAAACAAATTACATAATCAATTACATTAAATTAGCTCAACTTCATTTAAATTTTTCAATTTAGTAGGTTATACTTATTGGAGTGTGTAAGAGTAAGAGAAATACATTTTGATAAAGGGCAATTTCTCGATTGGCTCTAATTAATTCAGCGCAGATTTCAATTCGGATTCTGTGAATTTATTGCTGATGCCTCGGCAGTAATTAAATTCAACTCTTATCTAAACGCTTAATTGGAGTTCGTAGTTTCCTCAAATTACAATCAATGTATTTATAGGTAAGTAAATAGAAGATAATTACTTACTTGGTACTTCGTTGCATTGAAAAGTGGTGATTATGTAAAGTTGTAACCAACATCGCCGAAAACCGAAAAAAAAAATTCGATTCCTCATGTACAGACAACAGCACGTCAGGTTACCCATTTGTACTACGAAGGTCGACACTATTACGAGCGAGAAAAGAGTGACGTCAAGGTCAACGTGTATAGCCTGATGTGCTGCCGTGTGTACTTAAATTGTGCATTCATTTATAAGTAAAGACTTATATGTTGTGACCTCTTGTTTTTATTTATCTACTGTGTAAAATGAAGTCGATAAAAATTCGTCATTATAACTGGAAGCTGTCGTTAGTGCATCCTTTCTCCTTTCCAAACCCTGTAACGGCGGAAAAAGTTCAACTTCTATTGGTATATTTTCTCTTATTTCTCCTGGTGCGGTCGCTTTGCTGTCAACTGGTGTACTTGTCAGTTTAAATCCTACACCCCCTGTCGTACCTAGGGCATGTTCAGTGAATCGTGTGTGGAATACACCAGGAGCTTTTCCGCTTTTGCAACTGCTGTGAGGGACATGTGTGTGAGTTCCACCAGCGAATTGATTTCGTTGGTCAATTGCACGTTAGCTTATTTGGGAAAAGTTGGTTTGAAATTTTCGGCTCTGGTATTTTTATAAACTCATCAGTATCGTCATGAAAGTGGTCCACATGTTAACCAGGTTTGGCTATTGTCAAGAGCCGTTGGTGGTTCTTACCGATTTAAAAAAAATGATCCATGTCTGTAACGAACATCTGCTTCAAAAAACGTTTGCACTATATGTAGGCTTTATCCAAGTAAAGTCAGATCTTTGATACATACAAGTACAAAGGTTACAAAAGTAAGTTTTTAGTTTTAATATACCCATTGTAAACATACGTGAACATTGAAGGCTTCGTAGAAGAAATACAAACAATGCTGATAGCATTTTAAAACAAGAATCTTTAAAATTTTCAACGTTATAGGAGCTTCATACAATATTCATACCACAACCTTTTCAAATTACTGTATTCTCTCAGTATATTCACGTGTAAAAAACGTCGCAGTGAGTCATCAATCTTTTCGCTTATTAGACAATGTGAGTTTTTTCGTTGACAACCATACGGTGAACGCAGACTTGAATTTACTGCAAAATCCAAAGATACAAACAAATAGATGCGAGTTTATCTTATTTAGTACTTTTTGATTTGATTTACATAATGTTGTTGTTATTTTCATATTTTTTTGTCTTTAATGTTCATTACGTGGATCAGATTATTTTTGAAAATAAAATCAGCTCTTTGCTAATCACCGTGAATTATTACAAAGCCTGTTGTGGTAAATGAGGTGTGGAAAGGTTTTGGTTGTGATTTAGGCTCACCCAATAATCAAATTAATTAGGAAAAAACTCTACCTCTCTACAAGTCAAAGCAAATTATTTTTTTAAACCGATTTGTAATCTTAATTACAAATAGATATTCCACTTATATAATAAAAAAGACTGAGAAAATTATTTTCGTTTCCAAATCTCTAAATCCGCGTTGGTATCAATATTCCGACACCGTACTAGTGGGGGAGCGGCAACAGCATTTCATTACAAACTGTAGGTACATATAGCAATCTATAGCAATGTTGCATGGAACCCAGGCTGGACGACGATGGCTGAAATTTAAAAAATAAAACTCGCCTGACAATGTTCGCTAATTAAATTAGGAAGGAACTTTTATACTCGACTGTACGTATTTTTATAGAGTTGTGGAGTCATTGAATATTTTTTTATATAAATAAACACTTCGTTTCAAGGTGTACTTTTAAAAATTTTCCTGTATCTTTAAAATATTTTTAGGTATACTTTACTCTTATTAGACAGACGAAATGAACTTTCATAGAATTTTATTCTCCTTTCGATCCTTAAGGAATTCGGAACGTTTTAATAAAAGCGCCGAATACTTTTTATTCAATTAAAATTATCAAAGGACCAAAGCTTTTAGAAATATCGTGAAAAGATTTAGGCTCTCAATACAAAACAAATCATAAAAATATTTCAAACCTTAGAATCGGGCTTCGCACATTGAGCTATTACTACTACAGTACATAATACTTCAATGGCTTCGCATTGGAAAATTACGGTATTGGTTTTAGTAAAAATATTCCTTTGAAACCGTAACCTAAATAAAATAAAACATTAATACCTATATATAGTATAGTATATATCCTTGTCGGGGATATATATTTCCAAAAGACATTGGATTAGTTAATAGCAAAATTGCGAAAAGACAATTGCGCGATTTATTAAGCATGGGAAGCTTTCATACCCATAAATGGGCAGCCAATGACCCTCGCATATTGTCTGACATTCCTCCCAATGACCAACATTTTGATAAAATTGAATTACAAGATAAAAATTGTTGTATGAAGGCTCTAGGGTTGCAACTTTCAGTCAATGATGATCAATTTCTCATTTCATGCCCAAGGCCATTTGATGCCCCCAAAATAACAAAGCGTAGCGTTATAAGTTACATAGGGCACTTCTATGACCCTATGGGTTATGTCAGTCCCATCATAGTCAAGGCTAAAGAGATTATGCAAAAACTTTGGTCAGACAGTTTAGGCTGGGATGAAGAAATAAGCGATAAATTAAAGGCTGATTGGTATCATTTCACATCTAGTTTAGCCCTAATGAAGCCTATGTCCTTACACAGAAACATTCCTGTATTAGATTCCGATGCTGTTGATTTGATAGGTTTCTCTGATGCCGCCAGCTCCACCGGCTACGGGTGCTGCTTGTACTTACGGGTCGTTGACTGCACAGGTAAACCGCATATGCACTTACTTTGCTCAAAATCACGCATAAACCCGCTTCAGAACAAGGGCATGACGGTTCCAAGGCTGGAGCTTAATGCGGCACTGCTGCTTTCTAAATTGACTGCAAAGGTTTGTGACACGCTTATATCAAGAATAAGCCTAAAAAATATTTATTTATTCACCGACTCGACAATAGTGCTCGCTTGGATACGCACTGAGTTAACACTTTTAAAGGCATATGTGGCAAATCGTGTGAATGTTATTCGTCAACAGACGCCTGACTGTCATTGGCTGTATGTTAGCACTAAAGATAACCCTGCTGATCTCATTAGTAGAGGAGTTAACCCGGCTGAACTTGGCGACTGCGCCCTCTGGTGGACAGGTCCTGCGTTTCTACAGAACGACAGGTATAGTTTTGATTTTACAGTTGAATTACCTCAAAACTTACCAGAGACGAAACCCTTCGCAGCATCCTCCAGCGATCAGATCGTTTGCAGCACCACAGTGAGCCACGTTAATATTTTCGAAAAATTACACAAGCACTCTAACATCCACAAAATGAAAAGGATTTTAGCATACATTTTAAGATTCTGTAATAACATTAATTCTAAAAAAAAACAAAATTATTCAAAAATTCATTATTGCCATTGAGTTAGAACAAGCTTTATTACTCATTATTAAGCATGAACAACACACTCATTATCAGTCTGAAATTGAGGCGTTACGAAAGGGAACTGCTTGTAAGGGCTCCCTTCAAGATTTACACCCCTTTTTGGATGACCGAGGGCTACTACGTGTAGGTGGTAGGCTTCACCATGCAGAAATACCATATTCACAGAAGCATCCTATCATTTTACCCAAAGCTTCTCAAATTACTGGTCTTATAATAAGAAGTGAGCATGAAAGACTGCTGCACGCGGGTCCAAAGCTTTTGCTGTCAAATTTAAATCAAAAATATTGGATAACAAATGGTCTTAATGTAGTTAAAAAAATTACTCAAAAATGTATTACCTGTTTCAGAAACAAAGCCACCGCGGCTAAACAGCTGATGGGTTCCTTGCCGGCTGGCAGGGTGACTGCTACCAGTCGTCCATTCGAGAGAGTCGGAGTAGACTTCGCTGGGCCAGTAGAAGTAAAATGCTCCCGCGTGAGACGTGCTCTTGTGGGTAAAGGCTACATATGTGTTTTCATTTGTTTTGCAACAAAGGCCATTCACTTAGAACTAGTTTCTAATTTATCCTCTGAGTGCTTTCTCGCTTGCTTCAGACGATTTATATCCCGTCGGGGTCTACCCAGTGAAGTCTACTGTGACAATGCCAGCTCTTTCAAGGGTGCAAGGAACCAATTAGTCCAGCTCTATCAACTGCAGTCCTCAGAGCAACACCAAGCGCGGGTGCATAATTTTACAGCTCAAAAAGGAATAACCTTTCATTTTATTCCTAGCTACTCACCTACTTTTGGTGGGCTCTGGGAGGCTGCAGTCAAGAGTACTAAATTCCATTTAAAACGTGTACTAAATAAGGAAACGCTTACATATGAGGAACTCAATACTGTCCTAGTCGAAATAGAATGCGTTTTGAATTCGAGGCCTTTGATGCCATTGTCTTCGGCAGATATTAATGATTACAGTTACCTCACACCAGGGCATTTCTTATTAAGTACTGTACCAACTATGTACCCAGAAAATGATATCAGTAACGTACCTAATAATAGACTGAAATTATGGAACTTATGTACGAAGTTAAAACAGGAGTTTTGGAAAATGTGGCACAAACAATATCTAAATGTATTGCAGAACAGACCCAAATGGCGGAATGACGCGTGTAACATAAAGATAGGCTCTTTAGTGATACTAAGAGAAGATAATGTAAAACCACTTCTGTGGCCAATGGCCAGAGTGACAAATGTTTTCCCTGGACACGATGGTAGCGTTAGGGCAGTGGAGGTGAAAACCTCAACAGGCAGTTGTCACATTTGTGCCGTTACAAAAGTGTCCGTTCTTCCTATTGATGATATTTAGCACTAATTGATAATTTCATTGTTATAATTAGCTTTAGTATACCCTAATAATATTGTTTCATTATTTAATTATAAATACTTTGTTTGATAGAATAATGTGTCAAGCAATTCAAAGGTTTTATTTTTTTTATTAATGTTTTGTCTCAAAATGTTATGCATGTCAGGCATTATAAGTTTTAAGTTAGTTCATATTATATTAGAATAAATAAAATTGTTAAGTTTTCTGAGGCCGCAGCATGTTGGCAACCCCAACATTTTTATAGTCTTTTGTTTTTTATGTCAGATGGCTCTCTTCCTGAACGACCGCTGAAGCGGCAATTTGTAAAGTTTTATTTAATTTAATATAAGTGTTCAAGTTTATCTTGTGTTTCGTTTGGCTGCACCAGCAATAACAACAGTTCATCAGCTCACACGCTATCACATATAAGTACAGGGCTTTAGGTATCTCTCTTTCAACCTCTCGGGTGGTTAATCAGTCCATGAAGCTGAACACTTCCCCAAGGAACACAGGTCAAAATACGAAAAAAAAATTTGAGTTCCCATACAAACTTCATCAGCATATAGCGCATTTTGTATGGGAGATCAAATTTTTTTTTTCGTATTTTGACCTATGTTCATTGGGGGTTGTTGTTCAGTTTTATGGACTGATTAACCATCCGAGAGGTTGAAAGAGAGATACCTAAAGCCCTGTATAGTTCAGTAAATATTTACCAAGATATTCAAACAGCATTTAAAAAAAGTTAATCTCACCACAACTAATGTGCCCCAACACCTAGACAGCACCGTTTTTGTGGCAAAGCACTGCGCCAATACTTTTAATAAGTTTAACATAGCTATTGACCTGATTGAAAAACCAAAGTGTGGACGTTGCACTAAAGTTCTTTAGAGTTTTATTTTTTATTTAAGTGAGCTAGTTTGCATTCTTCATTTTTACTTTCTTATTTAACATTAAGTTCTTCTTCTTCTTATCGTGTAGGTATTGTCAAGTGTGTGGCGAACTTGGCCAACCCTGGTGTCAGAGTTTTCAAACCGCACAATGGCCTCTGACTTGGTTTTTAACGACTGTAGTCAATCGACAACAGCCGGGACCGACAGCTTAACGTGCCCTCCGAAGCACGGAAACGCTCGTGATAAATTGCCACTTTGGCCACTAATCAGGTTCCCTACCTCTGTGTACGTTGCTAAACCTCACTGATCGGTTGAGGTCAGCGAGAGCCACTGGGCTACGAGCGATTTGTAACATCAAGTTATAACTGGTCTCAAAAAATATAATGCTGAACCGCTTCATTTTGTACGTAGCATAGACAAAGCATTTTAAACACGCCTCAAGCCCCCTTTCGGCTTTCCGAAAGAATAAACTCATCGTGCTTAAGTTATCCAAGATCTTCATTCCTCGCACGTTTTGAGTTTTATTGGTATTAAGCTATCCGGAACCCTTTACTTGTCTCAATGTTTTCCCGGCTTTGCCAAGGATTACCTTTCGAAGGGTGTAACAATGTGACAGTTTTGGTATTTAAATTTGGAGCTGTAAAGCCGTTCTACGAGAGAATGCTGTTTTCGTGTTGAGCTTCCCTTATGTCAAGTGTTGTCATTTTTACATTGCTTACAAATTACAGCTTGCCAGGGAAGAAAATCAGAGTAAATGCATTATACTACACATATCACGAATATGTCTAATATATAGACTCCTTTTATATCCTTAGGTAAAAAAATTCAAGGCCATTAATTAAAACATTAAAATAAAATTCAAATCCGAAGGTGCTTGTGTATATGTTACAGTTAAAACTAGTTAGTAGATAGAACGCGTTTTTCCTAGTTAGAACTAGTTTTTACTTAATGCCTTTGTTAATACTAGAATTGACTAATGTCTGAATAAAATATCAGTTAAAACTAGTTTCTACAAGACAAAACGCGTTTTTCCAAAGCGAGTCAGTTAAAACTGTTCCGACCGAGGTTAGAGTTCATCATACCTTATTCTGATTGGCTTGAGGTTATGTTGTGGGTTATGTTGTTGTTGTGCTTACCGTTTAACGCAACCAAAGTCTTTTCTGGCACTTCGCCGGCCGCTGCCACGGCACGCTTGCTTCGCTCGCTCGGCTCGTGCGTTGGGGGTCGCAGTTCTAACCTAACCTAACCTAACCAACCCTTAACGGGTTGGTTAGGCTAGGCTTCTAACAAACCTAGCCTACAGTTTCTGCCCCGATATAATCTCCGCGGGGCGGGAGTTTTAACTATAGCTAGTTTTAACTATAGCTCGATGTGACAACTAGTTTTATCTGAAAATCAAATATGTCAGTGGTAAATTCTAGTTTTAACTGATTATTTCTAGTTTTAACAAAGGCATTACGTAATAACTAATTTTAACTAGGGAAAACGAGTTCTAACGAAAAATGGGTTTTAACTGTGACATATATAAGTACGAGTAGGTATTAGCAACGAAAACATAGGCCAGGCAACAACTTACCCCTTCATTGTAGAAAACTAATTCTTGTTAGAATCCAGAGTGCACAAGTATGTATTAGTGAAAATCAATAGCCTCTGTAAGTACAAGTAGGTATTAGTGAAAATTAAATCAAGCTCTCTCCAAAAGTTGGCTTCAAAGACAGGCCTTTCCGTAGAGAAAGACGTCTGAAAAATACGATAGGTCCCATTGCTACATATTAAGTTTTTTTTAAGAATTCACAGCAACTGCCCTGTAACGCTAGTTTATGCATATAGCAAAATTCGAGTCTATAACCTGCCTTAGTTAACTAAAATAAAGGCAAAACATTATAGTAACGGCAGGGCACAGGCCATAAACTTCGTAGGCAATCGTAAACTATTGTGCGTTTTTATGATTCATCTACACTGTTTGCAGAAGCCCTCGTGAACGTGAGAGAGGGTACTGTCGTGAACTAAAATTGAAACACAAAAACCAATCGCGACACTATTGAAAATTGGTTTTTTAGCCCGCTATCATGAAAAATGGCAGTGTTATAGCTGCGAATGAAAGCTGCAGACCGTTAATTGAGAGAAATTTTTATTTTGTCGCTCTTTGTACAACTGTCTGTGATATTGCTTTTTTTGTGTCTATGAATCGATGTTTGTGTTTTGTTTTATTAAAATATACCACTTTTGTAGTTGTCAAAAAGATAGATTTTTGTATTTATGTAATTACTAGTTTTTAAGTTTTTAATAATATCTGATAGAAAACATTCTGTTTTTCACTCATTATATTGAAACAATTATTTTGAACGCTTTAAGCAATTTTAAACTGACGGAGATTTATAATAATTAATGAGTAAATTCAAGGAAAAAATTATTATAACTTAATGCTACAGGGTTTTTAATAGACGTTCTATAGAATTAGCTACAGGGTTTTTAATAGCTACAGGGTTTTTACTTAATGCTACAGGGTTTTTAATAGACGTTCTATAGAAGCTTTCTGTCCGCGACTTCGTTCGCTTGAAAAAGTAGCTTACGTCACACATCCATTATGACGTAAAATAATGACAATTAACAAACACACTTTTACAGATACATATTTTTACAAACGCAAACTACCTTCCAACGAATGCCCCGAAAGCATTTTAGGCTCCATCTCAATAATTTGTCAGATAATTTACTAATTGGATTCAAATCTTTCTATGAAAGTGTTCGATTGCAATAATAGGACACTACCAAGTGACGGCCGGGGATGCGGTCTCACTACGGAAGAGAATGCATATCATAGCATTACAGGTTGTTTTAACTTTTGACACTTTTTGACATTGAAAACGGTATAGAAAAATCTTTATTTTATAGGACATTCAGGATGTCACTTAAAACAGTATATTAAGTATAGGGATGTCACTTAAACAGTATATTAAGCAGTATATTAAGTTAAGTATAGTTAAAGTATAGGGCCTCATTTCACGGAAAAGTGTGATCTGCGTATATCTCCGTTGATAATGTAGCTAGGATAGTGTTTGAGGATTCAAAAGATGCGTATTTGAAATGGATACATTATGCAAAAAAAAAAGTTAAAAATAAAAAAAAGTTATGACGAAAAAACCGAGATTTAAGACATATCAAAATTTCAAAAAAATAACACCTTGGGACATAGTTAGCAAAAATTTAAGTCGACTAGTTTTTCCACAACGCTTACTTAAAGGAGGTCGACTTAGCGTGAATTCTTAGTTCGCGCGGAGCTGAATTGTAAACACGTGTGCAATATAAGCGATGGAAGTTATTTATAGTTACAAGGCCATTTATTTAAAATATGAAATTCATTTCCAATGTACTCTGAAATCATTGTATGGCATGAAATCTGTGTTTTTTTTAATTACCTTTTAGATTGATGGTAAATATTATTCCTAATGAAGTAAAAATCGTTAGATTTTCATAGTCTGAGTAAATTAAATTTTTATTTGCATAGCGAACTTTGTGGTTAAAATGAAGCAAATGGTATGTTTTTTGTTTGAGAAATTACGGCGCGAAACCGCAAGGTCTGTAATATTTATTATTGCTTTAAAAATAAATGTTATTATCATTTTTAACCGTATCTTCAACTTTAAAAACTTAGTGTGAAATTATTTTTGATCTGAGTTTTGATGGACTAATTGTGAGTTGTGATTTTGATGGACTTAGTTTACCCTGTTAAATGTTTTTCGGTGCTCTCTTTGCGATTTGAAACACATACTTACCATAAAACCTCTACTGTTGTATTCCTAGAATTTTATATAAACATTTTTTGGCCTTATTTCTGTTGATAAAAAAAAGCGTGATGTTATTACTTATGATATTATTTCATATCGTTAGATTTTTTCAATCTGAAACAAGTTTGTACTTATTTTAAAGATGTAAATGAAATAGGGTACATCCACAGTAGTTCACAAGTATGTCGCTAGGTTCAATCTCAAATTACTAATAAGCTCTCTCAAACCGCTGAATATGAAAGGCCTCCAGTCTACACGAACATAATTTTAAAGTCAATGAAGCGCTTACTCGAAACAAAGCCTCAATAGCACGCGTCTTTGTTCGGGACAGAAAATTATGTATGAAAATTGTAAGACTACACTTGTAAGATATGAGACTCATGCACTGAGCGAAGCTTTGTTTCCTTGATATGGATCTTTGAACATAAGTGCTTATTCATAGTATGAATAAGTAATACCTACAAGCTCTGTTGCATCGAATAAGAATCTTCTTCTTGGCATTTTGTCCCAAATCAGGTTTGGGATATGTACTCTTGATTATGATGCAGGATTTGCATCGAATAACATTTTATAGATTTGAAGGGAAGCCCGTGCCTCTTGAGCTTTAATAGGGACGTTTTTATGCTTCATAATCTACTGATTTCTTGTTACAATGAATCTTAAGGGCTCTGAGAATTTTGTTCATGATTTCCTTACATTGTTTGCTGATTAATCAGAGCCTGATGATTGATCGGTTGGATAGTAACGACGATTTATTCCCCTTTGTAAAGGGTGTCTCGTATACTAATGAGTATTCCATGATAATGATACATTTGAATTAGTGAAACTTTAAGATGTGGACTTCCCTACAAATCTAATTAGCGTTTCCCAAGGAAAATATTTAATTTAAATTTAAAAAATGAATTTTCGTAATTGTAAGGATAAGCTGACGATATGGATTGTCATATATAAGTCAAAAGACATGTTCCTTCAGGAAATTTTGATTATCTACGTCATTCATTACTCATCCGTTTTTTTTAATTTGTCGCCTAAATAATATTAAGGACACTTTAGGATGTGAATGTACTAGGTGCGAAATTTGTGCAGTGCTCGTGTCTAAGTAAATTTGGTCATCTCACCCAATCTCTGTTTACGAGGGGTCAGTCCCTAAGCAGAGGGCTTCGAGATTTGAGCGCACTAACAATGAATCATAGCCAAAGACGCACTCTTATTTAATTTACACTTCTTTTGTTTTTATTGGATTGTTGCTAAATAATTTTAAAGACAATTTTTATTTTTATTTTTCAGGACTTAAATATGGTAGCCTTAGAGCTTTCAATAGCCAAATTACATCCATATTTCTGTATCTCCGTCATCAATTAATGGAATTTTCCTTTAAAAAATCAGTAAACAGAATTTCCAAGAACGGCGAAAATAAGGAAAATCCGAAAGTTTCGTGTATAGTCGATAATTCTGAATATTTTCCCTAAAAAAATATATTAGAAATGCTTTTGCAGCATTATCCGAGGCGAAAAATTGATTTAAGTCACGTAACCAGTTTTGTTCAAGATCACTTGAGAAGGCACGTGTGGGCATTGTTATTTTTTACATCTATTTCTCTTTGTCAGTAACTCTCAATACGAAAAGGTTGCCAAGGTTCGACTTTTCAGCAGGCAACTGAGTAATGAATGACTTTTCTTTACGCTTTCGTATTATCGTCGATCGACAACAACCGGTACTGACGGTTTCGCGTGCCCTCAGTATGAAAATCCTGACTCCAACAGGCAAAAATAGAGGGGTTTATACTTGACTGTGTCAGGTATAAACCCCTCTATTTTGTGTGTCTGTGTGTCAGTCTGTGGCATCGTAGATCCTAAATCAGTGGTTCCTAACTTTTTCAATAGTTCCTAACCTAGTGACTTATTAGGAAAATTGATTTTACCCCGACTTTAAAATATTATCAACACATGTAAATACAAATTTATTTCTAGTCTTTAAGCTTTATCTTATTTGATGTAGGCATTGTGATGTAGCATTGTGTATTGTTTGCATTTACAAGCTCGGTTATCAAAGATTTTTTATTTTTACTATCTATTTAGGCATTTTATTAGATTAGTCCTTAGTTAGAATAGAATAGAATAGAAAAATCTTTATTGTATAGGACATTCAGGATGTCACTTAAAACAAGTCAGATTACAATGAAATACATACAAACATACATTAAACGATTTAAATACAAATTGGTAGGTTCTTTATTAATCCCACAGAATAGCTGATTTACCCCCACGGGGGTAATTACCCCCAGGTTCGGAACCAAGGTCCTAAATGAATGAACCGGTTTCGTTGCATTTTTTTTGTTTGAAAGCTGACATGATCAACATGGTTCTTAGCTTTATTTGATCATAATCGGTTCAACCGTTTAAAAGTTATAAGCAATCGAATGTCGAGTGTTATACGACATTTTAAATTTTGGAGTTATTCTCCTATTAAGTTTTCCTGCCGCACGTACGCTGCTTAACCTGTGATCGACGATCTAAATCCAGAGTAAGTACTTAAATAAATAACAAAATATCTAAAAAAATCAAAACCTATGTAACATCATTAGAGGTAAAACCACAAGAAATGAAAACTAGTTTAACTAACTTAAAAATGTTTCCATAAAAGCTACGGGCGCACACATTATATCATTTTAGTAAAAGAAGATTTTGTACGTGTAATTTATGCAAAGTCACTTTTTCTACCGCCTTTATGCAAAACGTGTGATACAAAATTTTAAACTTTAATAAAAAGTGTTTGCGTTGCAGTGAAAAACAAAAGGTATAATGAAGCTAGCTCGAATGAAAAACTACTTTACTTATGTAGCTACTAGCATAGGTAGCGGAATTAAATAGCAGTTTAATTTAAAAGGGTTTTATGTCAAATGAAAAAGCGATTTTTCGGGATATCAAGGACCGATGTTTTGAAATTTGAAATGTAAACACTCTACGGTTTCATAAGTCTACGAGAATAGTTCACAACATTGTGATCATGAAATTAAAGGAAAATATTGATTTTAAAAAGAATTATCTTCTCTATGTGAAATAAATGAATCTAATCTATGACTACTGTTTTGACCTTTATGAGTAGATTGAAATGATGTATGTGATTGCAATGTTACCTTATTACCGAATACTGAAAATGAGAGCAACATTTTTTATTAAATTTTTATTTGATGATGATTATGAACATATTGTCGATTACTTAAACTAAATGCAGTCAAGTTTTGCGTACTACAACTTACAACACTGCAAAAACATAAAGTTAATCAGTTCAAAAGAATTTTAAACAATTAATATTTCATAGTCCATTAGGTATCTATAAATTCTCAAAATGTATACAGGGCTTTAGGTAAATCTCTTTCAACCTCTACATCGGTCAAAATACGAAAAAAAAATTTTGAGTTCCCATACAAACTTCATCAGCATATAGCGCATTTTGTATGGAAGATCAATTTTTTTTTACCTATGTTCCTTGGGGAAAGTTGTTCAGTTTCATGGACTGATTTAGCACCCGAGAGGTTGAAAGAGATTTACCTATAGCCCTGTATAAATGACTAGTTAGTTTTGCCTTGGAGTGTAAATGATGTATTCATATATAGTGCATTTTATGAAAGAGATTTACCTAAAGCCCTGTATAACGGGACATTCATCGAGACTACAATCAAATTTCACCCAGCGAAAGGTAGGTAGAACTAATAACCAGGAATAGAAATGAAAGACAGTATGACAGACAGATGTTGCATTTTGTGGACATATTCCTGTAGATATGAATTTGAATACCGTCTGGTTTGGGAATAATTACGGCTGCACGGGAATTAACCCTTTCGACCATTTCCCTCATGTCACTGCCACGCGCGTCATATTAATAGAATTGTTTTATTTACTATGCAGTTACCAAATTCTGCTTGTTTCACTGTTGGTCGATAAATATTGTGGTTTGAATGTCTGTTTATGTGAATGACGATGTAAAGTGAAACCATTATGCAAAGTTTCTGTTACTTTGACAGTACGAGTATGTTAGTATTGTTAGTGTTTACAATAAATCTTGTATGTTAATATCATCAAACATGAGTCATATAAGCTATGATATACCTAGGTTAAGTATGATAAAAACAATTTAACAAAATATAAATCAAGGTTCTTAAAACATCCAAATTTAAACCTTGTTTGTTTACAGCCTTTGGAAATTCGAGTGCCTATGAAACTGCATTTAAAATGAATTGAAACAGGTTTACTGATTTAGAATCTGCAATTTTTGTAGTATGTTTTTACCACATTATAAATATGTTGTAGCGTCCTATTGAATTAATAAAAAGAGGAGCAGAAATAAGAAAAAAAAACATGTTGCGAGAAAAACAAACATCGGCAGTACAAAGGATTCAAACAATCTATTTAATGTAAAGGGTGTTCCTATTTTTCCGCAGTTTTCACATGAAACACTAAAACTGCAATAATACGACGTTCCGGAAAGTTTTACTTTGTTCAGAATAAGACCAATATTTTTATAGTCAACGGGGACATTTTCATTGATCTTTTATTGCATTTTTTCCAGGGGTGGTATGGTGGTAAGTTTGGGGTGGAATTTGTTTCTTTCTGAATTTTCATTTTCTGGTTTACAATAAATATTATACCCACGACGTTACAATTTGAAGTAATGTTAAACGTTAATGTTAGACGTACTTACAGTGGTTCTAATTTCTTACCGTGTTTCGGCTATCATCGATTTTCCGAATGCACCCGATTAAGTATCTATGAATTATTTTAATTATCGCCTACAATAATTTAAATTCGTAACTACGTAGGTCATTTATTGTTTTTTCGTTTTAATTGTCATGTCTATGGTTGACAAAAATTTCAATTGAATTACATATGTCGTTTTGTTTTAATTTCGGAAACACGAAGATATATAAATAGGAGCACCACTGTATGGAAACATATTTAGCAGTATTGAGCGTATTTTTATGACATTCATTTCACAATCAAGAATCTATCTCTGTTGAAAAAAGTCATAGTAGTGTATCTTATGAAAAAAGGAGACAAATACATTAGTTTACGATAAATGACATGTGACTTGTAATTTTATTCACGCCAAAACCTCAAAACTTACACCTTGGTAACAAAGTAAAGCGGAGACTGGCAGCCCTAGTTGAATCAAATAAAATCAAAAGTTGAGGAGAAATGAACTGAAAAGAAAAGGGTTGTGGGGACGCGGCGCGCATTGAAAATGTGCACGTCGGATGTACCTACTCGTAGATGTTGATTTGCGAAATCATCCTATGCATACAAATGAGAAACGACAAATTTCTACTTTTCTATCACTGAATTTTTAATTTTATACTTAGATTACATCGTTCGTGAAGTTATTGCTTTCTCTAAGATTTTCCATCAAGATACGATTTTAACAAATAATGGAAATTCCATAAGCTTTTTTAAACTTCCTGGTCCTGGATGTTATCTCCTTTTAACTCAAAATCCATAAGCTGATTGTGGATTCATAAATATGTTACGTTAAAATAGGAAAACATGTCAACTTCAATCTTCCGCAAATACTTGATAAAAATATTAAAATTTTCCCTGAATGTTTGAGACAGCGTTTTTCCGTCCTTTTTTTTGAGAAACTTTCTTTTGAAGACAGATTACACTAAAACCATCAAACGCAGTACTTAAATACAGGCTCTCCATTAGACTATAGGTGAACAAACACGTTAGAGGTTTTATCCTCGGCTTTCCCAATTGATCCCTACAGAAGTGACGAGTGGCCCATCAGTCTGACGATAAAAGACCAGGCCGCCATGTTGTGGTCCCGTATATTTTGTTCAATGGACAAAGGGCGCCAAAGTCGTCCATCAGTGGTAAAAAACGATAACAACTAGTGCTGTTCGCACAGGTGTGGAGTTTATGTGGGATGTCCCGATTTCGAAGTTGGGGAGAGCTGAATTTATTTGCAATTTTTCAAGCTTTAACAATTTTTTGTTTTTTAAATTTATTCTTAACAGTCTTGTCTGGCTTACTAAGAGTAACTGAGATCTAATAACAGCCACTTCAATAATAACTGCTTTCAATATTGGTACGTTGTAGCACCGCTCCACCTCTTCCGGTGGGTGTTGTAAAAGTCAGTTAGTGGAACAGTAGAGAACGGGAAAAGTTTCTTTCTGATTGTTGTACGATAGCAGTGCGATTGTAATCCAACTTCCACAAACCTAGCGGCTACCATCTGGGAGAGCAGTACGTAAATAAATAATAAATATACGCTACACACTTCCTTGGAACATACATAAAGACAGACACAAACACCCATGACCCGAGAACAAACATCTGCCTTTTACACAAATATTTGCCCCAACTGGGAATCGAATTCACGACCCGTTGATCAAGAGGCAGTGCCACTGCCACTTGACCAAACCGGCCGTCTAAGATATCCTAGAGGTCAATTAGTGGTGTAGTAATTTTTCTAGTTAAAAATGTCACAAAATAACTTCTAATTCGAGGATCATCACAGCACTATAAAGCTGGGGAAACATAATCGTTGTCGGTGTTCTACGTGGCAATGGTTGGGGACGAACAATCACGAAATGCTTTTATTTTTTCACTGGACCCCAGTTATTGCCTCATCAACGGCTGTTAGTCTCTGGATCCCACTTTCTGCACGTTTCTATGTTTTGATTGGGATTTATCTGCAGTTTAAATGGTATTATTGTCTGAGATTTGTGTGCGTTTTCAATACTCTCTGCTAATCAAATCGGGTATTAGGTTTAAATTAGTAAGTCAATAAGTATTAGCTATTCAAGGAAAACCGTTCAGCGGTCTCGAGATCCAGCTCTGCTTTTTCATTCAACATTCACATTATAATACCTACGTTTAAAAAACTGTGTTGATTCCAATTTTATTACTTATTCGTTTAAAAATTTGCCTATTTGTGGTTAGTTCACGAAGAATGAAATAGCAAAACTTAATTGCAGTCGAATTTTTCTGAATTACATTTTTGTTCATAAAAACGAAACAGGTTTGAAATTCAATTTTTTGAATAATATTTAAACCAAACACACAGTAGTGTATGACAAACACAGGCATAACGTACAAACTGACATTGATATTGTATCAAGAGATATGCGTGATGCGATCTGTATCCTAACCATCGGCTCAATATCCTGTATTTATTTGTGTCGTATTTTAACCGAAACATAGAATGGCTTTTATTTTTATTGTTTCGGCTAATGTTAGGAAACGGGTAAATTAGGTTTGTACCCAACCTTTTTATCTGGGTAAGCTTACAAATATCTAAATCTAAATTTCTTGTAGTATTAGGTGTTAAATATACCGTAGTCATAGTCACCCAATGGGTTCCAGATGAACACTGACCGACGTCAGCGTGGTAGGCCCCTCAAGAGAAGGCGTGACGACTTGGGCGCATTCCGAAGGGATCGGACGGACTATTCAGATAATATAACTTGGAAAAAAATTGGGGGAGACCTTTGCCCAGTAGTGGGACAATATAGGTTAAAAATAACAGACTGTTGCTGCTGACTTATTATTACCTTAAATAAGAATTCTTGTAACAGATTTGACGGTCGGTTTGGTTGAGTGGTAGTGACGCTGCCTCTTGATTGGCGGGTCCTGGGTTCGAAAAAAATTGTGTAAAAAGCAGATGTTTGTTCTCAGGTCATGAGCGTTCGTATCTGTCTTTATGTGTGTTCCAAGGGACCCACGACACGAGGGAAAATCTTAGTGTGGGCCTTTGAGTGTGTAGCGTTTATTTTTTATACGTGGGCCAAACTGAAAGTTTTGCGTAACTCATAAATAAAACAATTTATTTGTATAATATTATATTTACTGCTTTTCAAAGTATTCTCCGTTACATTTTAAACACTTTTTCATCCGTTCAAACCATTTTTGGAAACACGAGGACCATTGGTCTGAGGGTATGTTTTCTACGTGCTGGTTGAAAGCAATCACTGCCTCTTCTGGCCCCGTAAATGTCGAACCTCTCATTAAATCTTTGATTTTTGGGAAAATGAAGAAATCGCTCGGTGCTAGGTCTGGACTGTGTGCGGGATGGGTCACGAGCTCTATGTTTTCAGAAGCCAAAAATATCTTTGTTTCGTTCGCGGTGTGCGCCAAAGCATTGTCATGGTGGAACAAGATGCGACTTCTAGGTCGTTTTTCCCTTACTTTTTCTAAGACATTGGGCAAACAAATAGTGGTGTACCACTCAGCATTAATGGTCTTTTGTTGCTCAAGTGGGATCGTGCAGACAGGACCCGTCTTGGAGAAAAAAAATGCAATCATTTGTTTGCCCTCGCTTCTCGCCTGCCTCAATTTTGTTGGTTTGCTGTCACCTTCAAACACCCACACAGAAGACTGTTGCTTTCTTTCTGGAATATAACAATATATCCATGTTTCATCTCCTGTCACAATATCATACACAGCATTAGAATATCCGTGATTGTACTTTAATAGCATTTCTTTACATCAATCTACTCGATACCGTTTTTGTTCTGGAGTGAGTTCGTGAGGAATCCACCGACAACAAAGTTTCGTAACTTTTAAATATTCATGTAAAATTTTCTGAATTTGGCTCATACCAATCCCCAAATGTCCTCAAATCTCCTCATAAGTGATACGCCGATTTTCTTCAATAAGTCTTCTGACGGTAGCCACATTTTCCTCCGTGATCGCATTTGAGGGTCGACCTTCACGAATTTCATCATGGAGAGAAACACGGCCGCGATGAAATTCGGCATACCAACGCCTTACAGTGCTCAAATGTGGTGCTTCCCTCCCAAAAGCATTTTGAAGACGAGCATTGCAATCTTGCAGAGAAAGCGAACTTTTAAAATCGTAAAAAATCTTCGCCCTAAAATCTTTTCGTGTTAGTTCCATTTTTGCTACGGACAACGAACTTCAACTTGAGATAAAAAACAATTGACAAGCGACATCCCGCCAAAATTTATTTTCATCAACTAATGAGATTCCATGTTTTAAAAAAATATAACATTCGAAATTCAAACATTTATGGGCGGCCAGCAACGCAAAACTTTCAGTGTGAACTAGGTAATATTTAAATATGCTGAGCTGGTACAGTTTTAGGGTACTACATTCATTAATGGTTGACATCAAAATATACTGTGTATATTGGTCTTATGTGCAAACAAACTTATTTTATCATACAATTGTAAGGCAGCTAACAACAACTTCAACAGAAGAAAAAAAACATTAATGTACTTATTTACTCAAATTCAATCGCAAAAACGAAATCCGTTATTTAGCCACCTTTAACAAAATTTGTCTAACCACCTCCGAAGCACTTTCCTCGGCCCATTAACAGGTCTATAACATAAATCTCCTTTGCATAAACACTCGCCTAATTTAAATATCTTTCCTAGAGATTCAGGCTGCGCAAGTTAGCGATCCACCTGGGAAAGCCAAAGTAATTATTGTGCTTAACACCCCGGTGCCTTACTTCCCGAGTCGCGACTTATTTATCTACTTGGCTTTACGTACCTGCAGTACCTACTTAATGTTACTACGTAAAGAAGCGACCACTCACCTCCCCGCACCAACTCCTACCCTTTCCCTCGGCTTCATTTGCCCTAATAAGTCCTAATTATTTTCCCCGTTAATAGTTACGTCTTATACGCCATCGATTTCGCTTAAAATTCGATTTAAACGTCAAACATAAAAAAAAACTACTAAGTAAAGCCGAGCTTAGAGATAAATCTAGTTGTAAAAAATCTCGATTTATATAATTTTGCTGTAAGTGGCCCTAAGTAAATATATATACATTTACATTTGTGTGAAAAGCAGATGTTTGTTCTCGGGTCATGGGTGTTTGTGTTTGTCTTTATGTGTGTTCCGAGGGACCTACGATACAAGGGAAAACCTTAGTGTGGGCCTTTGAGTGTGTAGCGTTTATTATTATTATTATTATTATATTATACAAACCCAGCTCTACGTCGCAACATACTCGTAGCCTCAGCGTGTTGTCCCGAATATCCCTATATGCAGCTTGATTACTCAGACTAACGAACTAGATATTTAAATAATTTCATTCGCATGAAACAGATTTACAATATTAATTGACTACGTACAACCTACAAAATTCGTACCACAAAAGCGTAGTTTATAAAGTACATACTAGTATATTTGTTAAGAACTGCCAAAAAACAGTTCTACTTAATTTATGGAACTCGGCAATTAACATTTAAGTAAAAGAGCGTTTCTATGTTTTTAGCTTTTTTTATTTATTTCTTAAGAAAAAAAAAACATTTGAAAGAAAAAAAATGTTAAAATGACAACACCAGAGAGCAAGGTAAAAGCGAGCAAGCCTTGCGCTGTGCTCTCGCGCTGAAAGACTGTGAAATTTCACCGTCATCTGAGTGGCATGACGCTTGACTTAGCCCGCAGAATAGGCTTACAATTAATCAAAATGCTCCAAACATTTTAAAAACTCCCAAGTGCTTATTCAGCTGAATTTTATGTAAAACTCTTTTACATTACTTAGTTGGTAGATTTCTTGCAAACATTTAGACCACTATCAGACCAGACTAGACTATTTATAAAAGAGACAACGCAACAAAAACACGCACTTTTGTGAGCGAAAAATCAAGTTAAGTCATTAACGTGTCAAATCCCACTGCTGGGGAATAGCCTGCTTTACTTCGTTCATTACTATTTTACGCCAACTCTGCCCAGTTCTTATAAACACATCGTTTGCATGGTCTGCCTCGTCGTTGTTATACTCGAATACCCTTCCGGAGGCACCCAATGACATATTACCTATTCAAAAACCTATTTAATAATCGAGCTATTACATCTATAGCTACGTTGTCAAATATACCTATATGTAGTAACTAGTGCATATTAAATACAAAACCAAACATTCTGAAGATAATATCCTAATGCAGTTCTAACAGTAACGGGGGGTGTAAAGTTGTGCAGCTGTCACTGAAATTATAATTTCTTAACATTTGCATTATCTATGATAATTTATTCGAAGTTAAGGAAGATACTATTGTTTGCATTTGAGGGTTATTTTAATAGAAACCCCATGAGAATCACTTTAAGTTAGTGATAGAAAATTGATTTTTGATGTAACATTTTAACAAGATACGCGAACTTTTTATGCAAATAAAATTTAACTTTTAACAACATTTTTTAAATAAGGTAAAGCTATGCCGCTCAGTTGAGCTTAAGTGGCAAAGTTATCTTAAGAAATTCTCGTTTAAACTGTGAAATATCAGTATTAAGTGGAAGTATACAACTCTAAAATTAAAAATGTTGTATCACCTCCTACATTTATTATAACTTATAACTTAAAAATGACTGAACCAATTTTAATAAAAAATAGCTAAGAAAATCTCGATTACGTTAGCTTTCAAAAAAAAACAGCATCAAAATAGGTTCATTTGTTCATCAGCTACGATGCCGCAGACAGGCACACAGTAGACACGTCAAACTCATAACACCCCTCTTTTATCGAGTGTTAAAAATAGGTTCGGGTTTGCTTTATGTAGATTCTACTCTTAAAAAATATTGTTCTTAAGTTTTAAGATTATCACTGCAGAAAACATCATATTTGCAATTTCTTTTCTAAACTATCAGCAGTACAATCGAATCTTGTGCAAACAAAACTTAACTTTCTTACTTGAATGGATTCACATAGTTTTGCGTTTACAAGAGCACATTAAGGATTCTCCAACAAATAAGCTTCAACGCTAAAATAGGAATGTCTGTCTAACTGTCAATGAAGTACACTAGTTTACTATGTGGCACTAGAAAACCGAAGTGCACCAAGAATTATTAAAGCTAGCTTTCCTGCCCGAGAAAGACGCAAACCATTGTGGTAGTCGACTGATTTTCTTCTTAATTATTCAGGAAGTTTACTTCTTCATTCCCAAACAGAGATCACTGATATATCGCTTCTGTTTGGCTTCTTTTTGGTAGAAAAGTAGCCTATGTCACTCTCCAGCCTTCCAAATCCGTACAGAAAGTCACTTTTATCTGTTGCACCTAATAACGTCAAGAAGGATAAATAAACAAACATTCACATTTCGCAATTTTTAGGGTTGAATCCTCAAAGGCCCACATTTATGGTTTGTGTCGTGGCTTCCATAGGACCCAAAAAAATATGACTACTATGGCAGACAGAAAAGTTGCGGGACCACTCTTTGAACTTTAGTTATTAACACTTCCCTTACCCTGTCGTATTTCTATAAAGAAGACATGTGTTAAACAGGAATTCCAACTATCCAATTTCCTCTAATAAGCTCTACGGTGAATCATCCTTCTTGACATTCAGATTGTTTCCAAAACTTTGGGTAGGTAAATGGAGATAAATCTATGCATCTTTTAAAACTTACTTTTATAGTCTTTACTCTCAATAAAACAGGGATGAAATTCTGTTTGGCTTTTGGATTGTGGTATATACGGTTTAGTATGACGAGACCGAAGCCATGATGCGTCACGTGTCGGCGGCTGTGTCCCGACACAGAGGCGCGCCGTCGCGACGCCTCACGTTGCCTAGCGACGACTCCGTTTTGTGCATTATAATCTCCTAGGGTTTGCTGAACTCCTGGTACCTCGGTGGAAAGCGGTGGTTGTTGCTAAAACTATTTTTATAATTAAAGTTATTGGCGACAAAGTTGATAAGTTGCTTTGTTTAGGCATTTTACTTATCTAATGCGTAACTCCTGTTGCGTGGAAATTTTTGGAAGTCGTGGAAATCACGGACATCAAGTCTGTGGATGCAAAATTAAATGTATATATATATTTAAAAAAAATCTTTGGTCCTCCAGTTAATTAAAAAAATCACGAGAAAATCCTCAAATAAAAACAACATAGCATAAAACAATGAAAAGCAATAAATATGCAAAAGTAATTTTTCACCTGGCTAGTTGATTTTGATGACTTTATTTTGTCGCTGTTGCAAAAATACTTAGCATTTTCATAAATAAACTAATAAAATAACAACTGAGTAATTACAATAAATACATATAACACATACCTAAACAGTTAACAGTGTTGTTAGAATATATATATAGGGATAAACAGGGTGTCCTAATAATTTTCCACGTTAAAAACGTATGAGTCACCGACTTCAATCCCAACAACAGTTCGCACAAAGTAGATATCTAGTTTTTTGCGGACTACAATGCCTATTAGCAAATAACTACAAACAGAAATGTCATTCATTTATTTAGATGATGTTCTAGTTTGTAGTATATTTTGTTTTTGTTGATTTTTTTTAAAAGCGCTGAATCATTTTCGATAAAATTTATATGGGACCTCTTCAGGAGTATACTCTTTCGAACAAATAAAGAATTTTGAAAATCGGACAACAGTTGCCGGAGTAATCGCGTAACAAATATACAAAAAAAAAATAAAAAAAATACCGTCGAATTGAGAACCTCCTCCTTTTTTGAAGTCGGTTGAAAAAAGACAAACGGAAGACTGAAGGTAGAACACCTTTATTAGCATCCAATTGAACCCAATGTTCTTCCACTTATAACTGTTTTTTAGACGTCCTATAGGTTGACTGAGCTTAGGAAAATGCTTTCGTATTTCCGGACATTCTCCTCTAAAGGTCGTGAAATTTTGTAAGCAGGTTTGATGATTATAGCGATTTTGTTTTAATCGATTCAGTTTTTGAATTTCATTTTGGTTGAAAATTTAAAAATTCCATGGGTTTGTTGGAAGAAATTTCTAAATAGAAGTAAGCTACACCTATTATGTCGTCTCTCTTCTTCTTGTACTTGTCTGTTTAATTTTCATGTGTGCCTTTAATTGTTAAACATATAAATAAATAAAAATAATATTAGCCAATTTGAAAAATGTCTACTCGCGAAGTTGACGACTTTACAGAGCCTCTAGGAACAATAATTTGAATCAATATTTATTTAAATCTATAAACTATTTTACAAAAAACAAACACATCAGTCATCACTGACTTTTGTTGTAACGTTTATAATAAAAAAAGGTATAAAAGAACAGAATAACAAATGCATAATATTTAAATACTCACATAGTTATGCAATAACCAAGAGCAATTCTAATACTATATTTATTACCCGGAACCAAAGTGGATTACGCTTTAACTGTAATTATAGTACCTCCTTCATTGGTTATCACATGAACGATCGGCAAATGTGGCTTGCTTAAACGTGAATTCTTGTTACGTATTTTTTTAGATGTCCGACTCCTTTTACGACTTTTTTTAATATTACCACTTCTAGATAATGTTCTGGAAACTTTTTCTTTGTAAGTTCGAGTGGAATTCGCAAGTCGAGGGACATTTTTGAACTCGTCACCGGGTTCATAAGACACGGTTGTAATCAGATGCCAGTGCCATTTTGCCTCATTATTTTCGTTTACTAAGGTTTTTTCCGTATCACATATGCTGAAAAGTACAATTTCGAAATGAAATGATTGGACTTAGGACTTTCCCTTTTGTTATTTTATTTTATTTTATTCTGCAATGGGTTAATTCTTGACCCCAATCTTGACCAAGGTCATAGATGAGATCGACAATGGAGCGAGTTAACCCATAAAATGTCAGTTAAGGCACTGACATTTTCTATACTGTGACATTTTCTGTACTGTGTTTTCTGTACACTGACATTATCAGTACTCCCACGCACCGACGGAACACAGCAAGCTGTTTGGCGTCGGACTTCGGTAGGAGGATGGTCGCGAACCAGACGGCCCTTTACAGAGCCTACCACGCGACATGGGACTATAGTACGCCATCTCAGATTCAAAACAAACTGAGGTATCGTTGCCTAAGAGGTATTACTAGGAGGCATGTCTCATTTGTGTTTCCTTAGTCGCCTATTACAAAACCCACGGAAAGAGATGGGGTGGTGTTATTTTCAACCGATCACCACATGCTTGGATAACTAATAATTTTATTTTATTTTCTTATACGATGAGTTTACTCTTGACCTCAGCCTTGAACAAAGTCATAGCAGAGGTCGGCGATAGAGCGAGTTAACCCCCCATCGAAAATGATTATCTTGAGTAAATACTAGTGTACGAGTACTTCCACGCACAGACGGAACATATCAAGCCTTTTACAGAGCCCACTACTTTAAAACAAATTGAACCTAGACAGGTCTCATTTATGTTTCCTAAGTCGCCTCTTACGATACCTACGGAAAGAGATTCTCTATCGAAAGTTATTAGATAATAATTGGGTAAATATATAGCTTAAAAATTGTAAAATTATAATTACCACAAATACCATCGTGTGTCTTGTTCTGCATTTACGATATTAATTTCAATAAACGAAGACCACAAAACGAATACAAAACTCCAAAACAAGTTAATTGCAAAAAATGTAGCATACATTTCCTAAAAAAATTATACTTAGTAGGTATGACACGTTTAGACTAAGTTGAACACTTTACAGAAATCAGCTGCGAATTTTCATGCTCCGATTGAGCCGTACGTTTTTATTACGTAGTTATATGAAGTTCATTAGAACAGTATTGATTCGTTACGTTGCCACAGAATTATCTTAATTGGGTTTAGAAATAATATAAGAAAAATAATATAAATTTAAAATATAGTTTATTTAGATCGATTCGTCTAGCTTTCGATTAAAGTTTTAGAACAAAGTTAAGTACCTAAATGGAATTTTTTTGTATGCATGCAGTTGGACACAGTCACAGCCTAACCACATGTTAATACCGATCTTTGTGATATTATGAAATAATGTGTGCCGTAAATGACGTAAATAAGTGATATGTCAAGGGTGGGATGACTAAGAGAAGCTTTTCTGCTTAATAAATTGCGATGGAAATAATTTTGTGAATAATTCTGTCATTGCGAAATGTTACAGTTGTGTTTGCGATTTATAAAAACGAAGGAAAAATTTTCATTACATAATCCGAACTTTGAGCTTTTCGTAGATCTTCGTAGTAAGCAAAAGTGTCGATTGATCGGCCGGACATCATATTCGTCTGGCGTAGAAAATTACAGTTATTATGATTTTTTTTATGTTTATCCTACTCCTGTAATTGAAACATGAGTGTAATACTAATAAATCTGAAAGCTCATAAAAAAATATATATATAATAGCATGTCAGTTATTCAGTATTCAGTAATATTTGAAAAAAAAAAGTTATTCTTATTCTTATTCTAGTAAACAAATTATTATGGAAATTAAAATAGCTTGACGCGTCTTTTAAGAATGTGGTTGCTTGGTAATTTATTAAACTATGTTGGTTTAGAATGGACTATAAAAATGGACTTTTAAAAAAAATGGCAAGGAAAATGTACCTACATACACCTTCCTTCGAGTTCATCCAATATTGAGTTTTGTAGATAAGTGGTACTTATTGACGACGGGCAAAGTGGTGTTTTCCCTGTCTGCGTCACTAAAAGGCGGTTTATAAAACCGGAACACAAATTTCCATTCGGAAAAGTTGCTAATCTCTTAAATCCGTTGGTGACGTGTGCACGGCCTAATGTGAAACAAAGGGAAAGACACAAAAGGAAACTTTCAGAACTGCTGAGGTTTGACTGCAGAACAATTATGGTCTCGTATAAATTGACGGTATGCAAGTAAGTGAATACATTATTTTCTAATTGAAGTAGTTTAATGGGTTTATTCTCAATGGATAATTATAAAAACTCAGATTGTATAAAATTTTACTTGATGCTGTAAAACTTTAGCTCTTTATAAAAAAAAAAACTTTTATGTTTCAATTAAAATCTTGATTGTTCGCGGAGAAAAATAAACTTAAATTATTACTAAAATATAAAAAATATAAATAATGTTTTTGTTAAATGGCTGTCAAATCACAACTTAAAACGTTTTTTGTTGTAAATAAGACAACTATCTAAATTACAAAAAAAATATCTCATCGTAAGTACCTACTTAACTTGTTTGATGGAGTTCAAATAGACTAAGTTATAAAATAATCTTATAAATATTGCCAAAACCTTGCTCCAATCAAACCTTCTTCATATTTTATTCAGAGGGAAAGGGTCCTAATAGCCCTCCTAGCGATGCCTCTCAGGATTAAAAGGCTTATACCGATTAGGCCTATTCTGTTTCGGAAAAGCGTTTGCAGTGAGAGTTTTCATTAGCACGTTTGTTTTGTTTGAGATAAAAATATGTATAGGCAGGTGTTTGTGATTAGGACGTAATGTACATTTTAATATTGTTGTTAAAGATTAGGTGCAACGTGGGGCTGGGTAATATAAGATACAATAATTTATTGTGAATATCTATATAAATAAAAATGAATGTTGCTAAGCGCAAAACTCGAGAACGGCTTGATCGATTTGGATGATTCTTTTATTGTTGTATTCCTTATTGTCACGACCAATATTTGATAAGTGAAATCCAGGTTCTAGAGGTTCTTTTCCGGGAAAACGAGCTATTTTTATCTCACTCATATAAAAAAAAAAAAAAAAAACTATTGTGTTTAAGTTCAGTTCTCTTAACTCCAAAGGCTTTAGACTGGACATTGATGAATCAGTGTCAAAATAAATCAGTAACTCTGGATCGACTTAATATCATAATTATCTTCTAAAGGACATGATGTTCGTTTTTATTTTTTTGAGTAAATAATAGGTAAGTCAACCTTATATTGGGTGACTAGTTAGCGAAAATTAAGAATGTTAATCAGCCTACTAAACTGATCAACTTTTCCCAAGGAACAAAGATCGAAAAAAAAAGGTTGCCGCTCCATACAACTTGAACGATCAGCAGTTTTCCTTAGTACGAAGTCAATTTTTTTTTGATAATTTCAAGGAACTACTTGCGGAAAGTTGTTCAGTTCCATGGGAAGACTCAACCCCTAAAGTTTCGCTAGCTAATTTAAAGTCACCCCTATTCTTAAATAAACCCCAAAAAAAACAAAACAAGTGCGTTTAAGAGTCATCATTCTTCAATACGTTTTGCACTTGCGTAACAAATATTTAGAAGACCTCATATAATTTATCCCCTATCTACGAAAGATGCAGTAATCTTACAAATGATTTATAGATGTCTTCCGCAATGACTTGACAATAAATCAGAGAGATGCAACCGGTCGTAATTGATGGAGCTGTAGTCCCCTAAATAAAGATTTTGATTGTTCTTTTCAAGATTCCTTCTATACTAAGCGAATGACTCTGAGGCACGTATTACAGAAGGAGACTCAAGTCTTGATTTATACTTAAGTATTGATTGTCTCTTTCTCTCACTATCGAAATGATAAAGACGACTGCTTTTCAAGTACTTATAGATCAGAGTCTGAGTCGCGTTCTGTAATACGGACCTTAGAATTATCTCAAAAACAAATCACTACCACACGACATAATCTCTAGCGCAAGTGAGTTCTACTTCAACCCTTTCAAGGGAATGTATAGAATCTCCAATAACATATTAGTATTGTATGTATTGTATTGTGTAGTGGCGTGATAGATATTTAAACTGATGGTCCGAACTGCATCCCTACCTACGTGTATTTAATGTAATAAATACTAACTGCCTTATTCATAGACGTAATTTAATGTTTAAACATTAAAGAGCCTCGCGGGAGCGTATTGAAACATGTCTTAATCTATATCTATATCTATATATCTATATATCTATATATATATATATATATATATATATAAAAGAAAGTCGTGTTTGTTACAACACTTATAACTCGAGAACGGCTGGACCGATTGCCATGGTTTTTGATTTGTTGTATTTCTCTCCGTCCCGAATAGCAGAATAACTATTAAAAACATTAGAAAATTCCCGGGCGAAAAGCTAGTTATAAATAAATAAGAATTATTTTTAAACACAATACCGATGATACTCTTAACTCTCAGCTAACTTTTAATGTTACGAAGAAGATTCCTATCTTTCAAAACAATATGTCGGAATAGAGTCGAAAATAAAAGGAGCACGGCATAATCCTCCTGTGAAAAAGACTAAGTTTTCATTTCAACACAGAATTTAAAAGAATCAATTGAATGCAAATCTACGTGGAATAAAAGATTTCCACAAGAAATATCGTAAATCAGTACTGAGAAATTCTCTTGGAAGTTTTAATCTTTTCTACAACTTATATTATATTGGTTCGTTTTCTTCCTTCATCTGTAACAGTTTCTCTATTGTGCCATTTTATTGAACTTACGAGTATATTCGTGCTAACTTATATTTTGTTATGTACTTCATACAAATAATGTATTTCAAAAAATATTTGACAATGTTAATTAGATTATTATTTTATAATTAAATATGTGGGATTTAATCTTATTATCATACCATTTATATATATATATATATATAATCAACCTTTCACGGTAAAAGTTGATCCAGTACTGATTTAGAACAAATGTTGATCCACCTATTTTGTGTGTACATTAAGCTCCGGATTCAGATATAGCTGTATAGCTCGAATATATTAATTCAGCGTGTGACGTCAGTGGATGTGCATTTACCCGTTTTCAATAAACTCGTCATAAAATTTTAAGGTACTTGTTGATCCACTAACGGTCAAAAAAATCATACGCAAGCGCATAATGTGGCTCCGATTTTTATCCGACTTAGTGGTAAATGTGGCTCCGGAGCCACATATGCGATGAATATGAAGGGTAAGTACGGCAACGTCGCGCTATTGTGCAAATGAAACAAACATTGCGTTCTTACTTCAAGTTAAAGTGAGATAACATGCCGTCGCGTTTGTATTTTACTTTACTTGAGTCAGTCTGGTCCGAGCTGTCAAGTAAGTTAGTCTGTGTTCTGTGTTCACGATGGCAATATATTCTTCAGGATTGTATAGTGGTGAGTACCAAGTTTATTGTTTTTAAGGTGCCGCTACGTACCTACTTTATCGACAAATACTTAGATTTAAGTAATTAGTTTCAAATGAATTCGAATTAGGCATCAAATTAAACTTTGAGTCGTATCGTATTAGAATTTTGTATAGTTATTCTTTAAAAAAAAAATTAAGAATGGGTTCGCTCTTGACCACAATCTAGCTCAGGGCAAAGATGCGGTCGAGGATGTAGCGAGCTCACCCAGAAGAAGCCTATTCACTCGTACTTTAAAGATATTCGGGTTGTATGAGCTCGGAAATACAGACGCCGGGAGAGAATTCCACTCCCTGGCAGTGCGCAATACAAAAGATGAAGAAAAGCGCTCAGTACGTATCGGAGGTATCTCGACAAGATAAGGGTGATACCCCGCAGTGCGTCTGGACGTCCGATGGAAGAAAGGGGCAGGCGGAATGAGCTCATGCAGCTCCTGAGCACACTCCCCGAAGTACATCTTATAAAAAACACATAGGCAAGCTACTTTGCGTCTATGAGCTAGGCTTTGGAGCTTATCCTTAACCAGCTTTTTATCACCAATGAGCCTCCTGGCTCTGCGATCCACCGAGTCTAGTGCAGCTATTCATGTTATTCATGTAAAGTCATACTTTAATGTTATGTATGTATTTTATAATGAAAGTGTAAAAACTAATCTGTGTCGGTAAACCAGGGCTCATGATGATAGTAAGTGATTTATGTAGGTAGGTATGTTAAACTAAACTTCTTCTATTATAAATAAAAATCCTTTTAATATTAAATGCGAAAGTAACTCTGTCTGTCCGTCTTTCACGCCTAAACTACTAAACCGATTTTGATGAAATTTGGTACAGAGATAGATTAGAGCCTGGGAAAGGACATAGGCTACATTTTATCCCACAGTTGGACACGATATAACCTGTAGTCCACGCGGTCGGAGCCGCGGGCGGAAAGCTAGTTGGTTATAAACTCAATCACTTCAGTCTGTATGGTTTCTTGCATCTTTCTTGATATGGCTTTCTTGAAATGATGGCAAATGACAAGTTTTGCAAAAACTTGAGGTATAAACGCACAACTCTAACCACAAACTCTGTTTTAAAAAGAAATGCACCTATCAAGCTTTTATGCGATTCAAAAACATGTTAGGTATTTCGTACAGAATCTGACACGACTTTACAAGTAGACATTGTAAGAACAAAAAGACTCATTGTCCTTAGTCCGTGTGGGTCCGGTAAAGAATAGATCCACCCCATATCTTCCCGTGGGTGTCGTAAAATGCGACTAAGGGAAGAAATTAGAGAACGGGCAGCAGCGTTCTACTTAATACCACTACCATCTTACTGCGATTTTCAATCCGCCTGCTAAGCGTGGAGATTATGGCATAACCCCAAGAGGCCCGGACAATACCTGGACCAGACGAAAGGAGAGGAAACCATGCGACCGCTCAAGCCAACCTTATAGGACTGGCTCGAGCGCGTTCAACGTCCCGCGACCGAAAGTGGTGGAGGCGAGGTCATCCGTCCAGTGACGGACGATTGCGGTCCTCGCCTCCTGCCGAACGGCCTGCCGCTCCTCTAGGGCAGGGCGCTCCCCGAGCGCTCTCCGCTCCGCCGTCCACTCGTACTCTCTAGAGAGCACCCACGCCTCGAGCTCCCAAGACGGGGTGCCGGCCAGAGCGCACGCAGCCGCGAAACTCACGGACAGGTAGGCCACCGCTACCGGCTGTGCAATGGTTCTTGCATTCTCCCTTCTATGGAGGGAGTCCGCCTAGATTGGGAGCCCGTAAAGGGCCATGCTCCCCAGATTCGGGAGGAGCCAGGTCTGCAGCCCGCTAAATTCAGGGCTGAAGCGCCACCTGCTGTCTAGTATGAGGCCTAAATATTTCACCTGGGCCTTTACTTCGATCCTGACGCCCTCCACAAACATGTGGAAACCTATCCTAACCAACCACACACCAAACAACCAACTATCCAATAACTCGTTTCACCGAATCCCACCCATCTAATAATCGCATTTAATTTTCAAATTCAAACTAATGCATTCTTATATTAATTAAAAGTTCGATTTTCAATTCACAATTTTATGCTCCATATTCACAACGGATCAACAACTGTAGTAAGCGGAACGGCAACGTTGTATTGACTTCCATCGGCCAATCACGGAGGAAGTAATAAAGGGCTTCATCCTGATTGGTCCGTTTGAATCGGATCAACATTTATCGGAGCGGATCTGTATATCGGATCAACGTTTGACAATGTCAATAGTTGATCCGACAATGTCAAATGTTGATCCGATCGGAGTCACATCAGTATGAGAAAAAGCGTAATGGATCAACATTAGGCCTCCGGATCAACAATTGTTTTCGGATCAACAATTAACTGATTGTACGTCTCGAAAGATCAACATTTACCGTGTTGGTATATCTATATATATATATATATATATATATATATATATATATATATATATATATATATTTGGATTTTTAATTAAAATCAAATGTGAAAAATTCCGTGTTTTGGTTACGTTCAGCCGTTAACTTCTTACTTGAAAAATGTAATATGGGTTGACTTAAAATTTGCTAACAAAACTGTAGTGGGAGATTCTTGTTTGACCGCTCAAGTTGTGTAATCGAAATTTCTATTTTATATGTCAACCTATGTTCCTTGGGGAAAGTTGTTCAGTTCAGTGGGACGAGTCACCTCATACGATTGTTTTGATCTCGAACTTTCGAAAAGTACTTTTGGGAGAACTGGTAGATTATACAAACATGGCGGGTTGGTGAAACATTGTCAATAAAAATATTTTTTGATTAAAAAAACATTCGATAAAGAAAACCCACTTCACCGTTGGACGTAGAAAAACACACAAAAAGTCCAGTTATTTATATAGCTTTGTAGCTTCAACTTTACTCTAGCACCCTTAAGTTGGCAAAAAATAGTAAATGAGGTGAGAGGCAAAGTTTCCGAAAACAGCTTAAGACGGTATTGATTACCGATTTGGGTAGTCTTAAAGTTCTCTTGCTTATAGGCGGTAATAAGTGGCGGAACATCTGTGCCATCTCTCCCCTAAGACATAAGCCAATATTCAGACACATGTTGTAACGTGCTACTGTATGTATTAGTTATATATATAGACGAGAGTAAAATGTATTATTGGTAAAAACAATTAAAAACAAGGGAATTAATGAGCCTTTTTGTAATTCGAATAGCGCTGCACCGCACGGAAAAATTTGAATTACCATCCCCCCCCCCCTATATTCCCAGCTTCTATAGTATCACTAGTACGTAGGAGGCAATGGTACTACAATTTTACCGTGCCGTTTTCGAATTATAAAATGGCCCAATGGTAACCGATCTTGTTCTTATCGTATAGGTATAGTCAAGTGTGTGGCAAACTTGGCTAACCCTATATAAAAATTCACCATCTCCCCTTACTAATCAGGTAGTTATAATCAAGAATTTGGCGAACCTGACAAACTATTGCATTTCATCAGCCCGTATACGTCCCCACTGCTGGGGCACGGGCCTCCCTCAATAACATGAGGGGTAAATGCCATACTCACCACGCTTGGCAGACGGGTTGCCGAGGGTTTTGATACAATTGCAGAGTTTTCCTTCTCTGTGTACCAGATGAACTTGCTTGCCTTGTCGCCTTGTACGACACCTTGGTAAGAAAGAGGGAGGTCCTATTCTACTCTGCCGGGGACTCACACGGCTAAACTATTGCACTGATATATTAAAAACTAACATTTCGCCCGGGACTTCGCTCCCGTGGGAATTCGGGAAAATTATGTAGCCTATATTACTCAGGGATAATGTAGCATCCTAATGGTGAAAGAATTTTTCAAATCGGTGCGGTAGTTTCGGAGCCTATTCAATGCAAACAAACAATAAAATCTTTTCTCATTATAATATTAGTATATATTGGCATTATAATCACCGTATCAAGTACTTTTCTTAACTTCACTAACTGATTCCATATAGCGAGCGTCATTGGGCTATGAGGTCTTCGTAACACAAAAAGTTTTGTTTTAATCAAAACAAAGGTTATTCTCGGTGACGAATACAATAATCGATAAAAAATCACCATTATCCCGCTATTCCCCTAAGGGTGGCGAGTATGATGTCCACCGGGACCCGATGTGCCGTCACTCGGTCATGTTCGAAGTCCGGCTTTTAATCTAAAAGCCGTTCTATGTAGCTCAGACCGTAGGGAAATGCCCTCATTTTTAGCAAACGAATCAATCAATCAATGTAACAACCATCCAGTTTTATACTGTACCGAATTAATGAAAACGTAAGTATGGAAACACTGAAAGCTTGTGATGGATTTTCTGTAGTTATTACTTTTCTATTCTAAGAGTTTTTAGTAATTTTAGAAATGATACACTACACTACTTACTTACATAGGTACTACTGGCGTACTTACTTACATAGGTAAGTACGCCATTTAATAGTTTGGTGAAGCTTATAATAAATTAGGATAGGAACTTGTGAGATTCGGTATGGTTCAGTGGTAGTAACGCTGATCTATGTCGCCTGTCCCCGGGTTTGATTTCCGGTTGGGGTAGACGTTTGTGTAAGAAATAGATGTTTGTTTTCGGTTCTGGGTATTTTTGTGTATTCCAAGTCAAGACAGCAAAAATAGTCTAAATATTTTTAAATCGCATTGGCTACAACTATACTTATAATACAATTTAATCTGACGCGTTTTGTAATTTCTAAAGTTACTACTCAGGGCTGCCTAAATTCCAAGTCAAGATGCTGACCCATTTCAACAATATTTTACCGCAATTATGAACCGCAATCAGAATAATTTACTTAATAGTGCTCCAACAGAGGGAAACCGTTAAAACTTTGTCAATAATAGAGTTGGAAGGTCGTGGAGTGTAATGTCTCATTTAACGAAACTGGCAACACCACCAGATGTTGCCAGGCTATAGAAACGAACATCCTACAGACATTTAAAATTTAATAAATGAAAACTGTGCCATGGAAACTAATTTCCGACTGTAGGACTATTACTCGTGTTGCAATGTACTGGTTTTATAAGCTAATGGTAACGATACTGGCTGTATGGCGTTGGTAAAAATAATACTACTCCTTGTCTTCCCAAGAATGTCACAAAAAGGTTTGAGGAATATCAAAGGTCACAGTTCTCCACTGTGACCTTCTTTGTATTCAACTATACATAATCGTCAACCCACGTGCCAGGTATGGTAAAAATCAGTTAATTCTTAAATTGTATGGGTATGCCTAGCTGTAATAGTATAAACTAAACACTGTAAAAGTTTAAGAAAGTGAGTGTTGCTATGATGCTCCAAGGTTCGTCCAAATGCTTATTAAAAAAATAAGAGATTTCAGGCGTGAATTATATTTTTAAACAATAGCATTTGTCTCATGTTATAGGCCCATGTTTTTTGTTATGATCATCATGAATAACAGATGTAGGTATTCAATAAATAATAAGCGCTTGATATTATACAATTAAACAGATACCTATTCAAACTTATTGGTGTGTAACAAATGGCAATTAATGAAACATTTAATTTAGAAACGGGAGAACGGATATAATTTAATTTGCTCTATTTTCAATGCTCAAAAATTACATCTACAATTTCTCGTGCCCGCTCACAGTATTTTGAGAAAATTATATAAGTTAAATATAGATATATCGTTTAATATGTATGCCATCTCATGATTTCAAAGTACTGAGAGATATTTGCTTTGACTTCGTTAGTTCAGTTAACAGACTGAATCAGTATTTATCTATGGTGAAATCCAAACATTATTAAGCAACGTTTCAAGATTTCTATTACCCTTTCTTAAAACACCCCACAGAGCTATTCTTTCAGTAACAAGAACCGATTTATTTAAGTAGGGATGAAAACACATTGCTTGTTCATTGCCCCTCTGTAAGAAGCCCCTAAAAGGGTGGAAATAATAGAAAAAAACACAAAATATCATCGCATTAGCGGGAGAGTAACGATTACGGAGATAGATAAGGAAAATTAATTGTCGACGTTTCACACCAAGGTTTCTTAAAACAACAGAAATAAAAGGCCTTTCTATTTAAACAGATTTTTGATAATGAGTATTCTTGTGATAATTTGAACGAAAAGTGCATGGAATAAATCATTCATTCGTACACTTACAAACTCTTGTGCCTGCTATACCTTCTGGGGTGCTGTCATGCCAATACCGTTCCTGGTCTTGCTCTATTCGAACCCCCTTGCTACTGAGAGCGTTTAGCTCGTCTCGCCAGCTTTTTTCGGACAACCTGGGTCCCGACGACGTTATTGGGAGTCCAGTGGGTCTTCTTTCATCGAGAAAGAAAAGGAAATAAATACAGGGCTTTAGGTATCTCTCTTTCAACCTATCAGGTGGTTAATCAGTCCATGAAACTGAACAACTACCCTAAGGAACATAGGTCAAAATACGAAAAAAAAATTTTGATCTCCCTTACAAAATGCGCTTTAAGCTGATGAAGTTTGTATGGGAACTAAAAATTTATATTCCTTGGGAATTTTTTCAGTTTTATGGACTGATTAACCACCCGAGAGGTTGAAAGAGAGATACCTAAAGCCCTGTATATGTAGGTAATTAAAAGGATTACGCACATAATATCATTGTTTTAATTATTATAAACTAGCATTCCGCTTGGGACTTCGTTCCCGTGGGAATTCGGGAAAATTATGTAGCCTATGTTCATCAGGGATAATGTAGGATTCTAACGGTGAAAGATTTTTGAAATTGGTCCAGTAGTTTCGGAGCCTATTCAATGCAAACAAACAGACTTCAAATCTTTCCTCTTTATAATATCATCATAATTATTATAAACTAGGTTTCCCCCGCGGCTTCGCTCGCACAAAGAACTCTTTTAGTCACCCGTTTCATTCTAGACCCTTTAGAGCAGGGGTTCCCAACCTTTTTTTGTCTACTGCCCACTTTAAGAATAAATTATTTTTTAACGCCCCCCTTTTTAAACATACTTAAAAACCGCTAAGTACTTATAACTGATTATTGAAACGCAACTTTATAGTATTCGGACAGAGTATCTTTTATTGAAAATAAAACAAACATAATCAATTCTTATATAAAAACTAATGTGAAGGTTGAATCTGATGCTGTTCAATAAGTTTGTTGATATCAGGTTCCAATTTACTCAAAAACAGCCGTAAGTCGCCACGTTCGGTAACACGCAAACGATTTCTCTTTTTAGTAAGCAGCGTTGCCACAGCACTAAATCCACGTTCACACAAATATGACGATGGGAATGCTATCAAGAATCGTTGAACAATTGACCACAATCCAGGGTACAATTGCAGGATCGGTTTTTGTAGCCAAAATTCTTGATATCCATTTTTGAACTTGATTTTTATTTATTCGTTTGTTGTCAATTCTATAAGTTCTTCTTCCAGCTGAGGTGACATTGCTATGTTGACATTTGAAAATGGATCCAACACCCAGTCTGGTATTTCCAAGTTTAAAATGTCCTGGTATCGTTCGGTGAAGTCAATGTGGAGGTTTTCCAAATGTTGGCAGTAGGCAAACAAGTCGTCGTTACTGCAGGATACTGATAAATTCGGAAAATTGTGAAACTCACGTCTGCCCATATTTTTTTTGTGCAGAAGCAGTTTGGCTGCGAAAGCAGCAACGACATTTTTTGTTTTAATTAAATTTAGTTCATCGCCTTGCAGTTGGAGGTTCACGTCGTTGAACAATTTATACAGGTCTGTCATGTAAGCTATATCATTCTTTGATGTTATGAGCTTGTTGCGCAGTTCTGTATCTTTAGTTTCCAAGAACTCTATCACAGAGTCAAACAGGTTATAAAATCGAATCAGACAATTGCCTCTTGACAGCCAACGAACTTCAGTATGAAGCAACAAACGGTTGAAATCTTCGTCATTAGTAACACAAAGCTGATGAAATAATCTATCATTCAAAGAGCTGCTACGGATTTTATTGAATGCTTTGATGACATATTGCAGTGATTGAAATAGTCGTTCACTTAAGTTTCTAGCAACCAAATGTTGTCTATGAATAACGCAATGTATAGCAAGGACATCTGGAATTTTATTTTTTAGGTACGCTATGAAGCCTTTATGGCGCCCTGTCAAAGCCGGAGCGCCATCCGTAGCAACTTGTATAATATTTTTCAAAGGAATCTCTTTCTCTTCACAAAACTTTTCCAATGTATTGAATATGGTTTCGCCTTTTGTATCTGTCTCCAAATTTCTGGCAAACAATAGTTCTTCACGTATTTTCTCATCTTTAATAAACCTCACGTAAGATAGCAACAACGCTTCATTAGTTGGTAAAGTGGACTCATCGAGCTGAATTGAGAATTGACTAGTCCTAAGATGATTGCACAATGATTCTTCAATGTTTTCAGCCATTTCATCAATTCGTCTTTGCACAGAATTATTACTCAAAGGAATTTTTTGGATAATATCTGCGGCCGGTTTATGAAGCACAGTAGTTATTACTTCCTTTATTGCTGGCAAAATTAACTCTTCTCCGATGTTGTGTGGTTTGCCTTTTTGAGCAATTAACAAAGGGATATTGTACGAAGCTCGAAGTCCGTCGTCATCTTGCTTAGCAGCCGCCGAAAATAGTTTTGATACACTTGGCTGAGTATTATGCTTCTTCTCTAGGTCTTGAAAATATGCTACATTCTTGTCTTTCTTATCTGGATGCATTTTATTCAAATGACCTTGCAGTCTTGAAGGCTTCATTGCTTCGTTCGAAAATGTTTTTAGACATAGAAGACACAAAGGCGACGACGGGTTTGTGGGATTTTCGATAAATCCGAATTTAATATATTCCGCAGAGTATTGCCGTCTCTTCTTTTTTACTTCCGACATTGTTTTGTTTTGAGAAATACGTAAGTGGTATAATGAAGTACTGCTTATCTATTATGCGCGAAACCGCAAATGAAAATAAAATAAATTTACGTCGTTTATATAGGATTGCATAAGCAGCACGCACCAACAGGAATAAGACAAACGTGCATAAACTCGTTTATCTCATTCGACGCCCAATCGTACTCGACAAGCAAGAACAAGTATTATAGAACCAGCCGATTGATACAGGAATGTACAAATCGGATTATTTAACAAAAACTTGTTAAAACATGATTGCCCACGGTCTATTATATCGAACCGAGTTTGAGCTATATCTTAATTAATATTAGTTGATGTTCACAAGATGAAGTCGAGAGTCGAGAGCTCAGTCGGTATCTAAGAGTCTTCCTGGCTAGGTAGATGAAATTATAAATCGACCCCAAAGCCCTACACAACGCCCCCTTTTTTTTTCTGGGTCTCTTACCGCCCCCCTTTAGGCCTGCAGCGCCCACAAGGGGGCGTTATCGCCCACGTTGGGAAAGACTGCTTTAGAGGATGATTTTTAAAAAATAGCGAAACACGTGTCCGTGTATTTGCTTTGAGGTATATCTTGACGAAGTTTTCAGTCAAAATGTGCAAAAAAATTGTTTTCTCCAAACAAACTTTGAACCCCCATTTCACCCCCTTAGGGGTAGAATTTAGAAAAATCCTTTCTTAGTGCTGTAAAGTTCATCGCCATTTTGGGGGGTAGGTTATTGAGATTTGTGGCTGCAAAATAAATAAGCAAAACTTCATGTTTTTTTTAATTGAAGTAAAAATAATTAAATCTACTGGTGTCCTGTCTATGGCCAAAGGTAATTTTCATTTCTAAATTGTTATTATAATATATCAAAAGATGTAAATATTAATTGAGTACAGGTACAGTTAAGATCACATCAAACTTGACAACTTCGCTCTTATTATTAGCGAATAGAGTTTATTTTTCATGCTTACTTGATGAGCTCTTGACTGTGCCTGCATGTGTGTTTGTTACACAGCTGAAATCTAATTAAACCAGTTTATTTAAAAATAAAAATGCCAGATATTTTCGTGTTTTCATAAGCATTTGCTAACGTTTATTTCCTGTTGATTCCTAACTAAACAAATAAAAGTTGAGATCTTATACACTTGACATTGATAGGTATTACATAGAAAGCTGCAGAAAGGTATACATAGAATACAATGGTGCTGTAAAAATACAACTATTTGATTTGAATTACTTACTTACTAAAGACGTAAGCTGAATATAATAATCATGTTTGTTACATAGATAAAAACACCTTTAAACAGACGAACATTTGCTAATCCAGAGTAATCTGAATTTGGCTATGCTTATTACCTAAGATATTAAATTTAAGTCTTTCATTTAAGTTATGAATAAATAAATGTTAGAAACCTAAAATAGCATCGAAGAGGGTATTCTAATTGCTTGAAATGCTCTGAGCACTTATGCGATGTGCATCTAAGGTCCGTATTATAGAACGCGACTCAGACTGATCTATACTTAAGCAGCAGTCGTCTTTGTCATTTTGATAGTGAAAGAAAGAGACAATCAATACTTAGGTAATACGGATCTAAATTACCAGTAGAGGGAATGTCCACCGAGACTGGAAAAGCAGTCTGCATTGCTGTCATACAGCGTACACAACTATAGATATTGATTGATTTTATAACATATTATTCAAAAGTTTTTTTTTTCGTTTCTTGTTAGGGACCATCCATAAATTACGTCACACGAATTCCATGACTTTTTGACCCCTCCTTGTCACAGCTGGTCACATTTGTAAGACTCCCCCCTCCCTAGCGTGATGTCACATATTTTGCATATTTTCCATTTTTTAATAAAAGTAGTACTTAATAGTGTTGTTATTTTTTTTGGGAACTCAAAACTTATTGTCTCAACCAAAGTAAAAAAGTAAAAAGAGTGCTTGGGACTGAGAAAGTTAAGTTTGTCGTTAATAGTTAACGCGTTTTGATACTCATAACACATTTTGAAATGTGACGTCACGAAACTTATGACCCCTCCCACCCCCTTGTCACACAATGTCACACTTTGTCGACCCCCTCCCCTCCCCTGCCTAGCTAGCTAGCTGAGCAGGATGAGCGGCGACCACGAAACTTTTTTTCTTCTAATACTTACATTTTTAAACTCGTGATATCTTTTGAATGGAATGTCCGAATTGCATAATTTTAAAAGTTGTATAAAGATATTGAAGCAGTCTTGAATATGAAGTAATTTATTTTGATAAGGATTAATACCAAGATACAAATAAAGAGCATTTTATAGCAGGCGGTATTTCAATTAAATTTTTAAAATAAAAGAACACATATTGTGGCATAACTACAATAGTTAGACATATGCTGTCGCGACACTTTTTGTGAATATTTATGTGTTCTGCAAAGTTGTAGTACGTTATTTTATTCTATCATCAATAGTTTACCCAGCGCACGCAATGTAAAGAATATTTTAGTTAATTTTTTTACACCTTGGGTTACATTATTTGAGTTTCAGTAAGGATCCCTAATTTAAAAAATATATAATATAGCCTATGTCCATCGGGGATAATGTAGCTTTCTAATGGTGAAAGAATTTTTCAAATCGGTCCATTAGTTTCGGAGCCTATTCAATGCAAACAAACAAACAAACAAACAAACAATCAAATCTTTCCTCTTTATAATATTATAAGTATAAGTATATAAGTATAAGTATATAAGTATAAGTATAGATAAGTATAGAAGTATAGACTAGCTTTACACTCGGGACTTCGTTCCCGTGGAAATTCGGGAAAATTATGTAGTCTATGTTCATCAGGGATAATGTAGGATTCTAGCGAAAGATTTTTCAAATCAGTCCTGTAGTTTCGGAGTCTATTAAATGCAAACAAACAATCAAATCTTTCCTCTTTATAATATTAGTTAGATTGATATATTTTCATGACACTCGAACCGAATTTATTTCAAATACTTAGTGTGTTTTTCACAATATTGACTAATATCTAGGTATTGCCAGCAAGACATTATTTACTTACATTTGTTCTATTTTTTTCTTGACGTGTGCAGTATTTCCTGGGTTAGAGGGTAAATATAAACAAAGATGGAATTCCTTAGACATTCCGCCCTTTGGTCGCGTGTTTTAACATTTTTCTAAAAATAAGCGTGATGTTTACGCGTCAGATTCGTTTCATTTCTGTCGTACGCGGCCCGAACGTCAGTCGCCACGCGTCCCGCATGCTCGGTTGTCCCACTAATCAATCATCAGGAGTAACGGAACGCATCTCTTTTGTTCCAAACTTTTTAAAAACAAAACAGCGATAGTGTTTTTATTTGCGAACGCAGTAGCAGTTCAAAATTTTTAGAACAAAAAGCCGCGAAAAATAGTTTGTCATTTACTGGAATTTTAATATTCTTTTGTTTTTGTTCTTTTTCTGAGTTTTTGTTTTGTTCGACCAATGTTTGAATTTATTCATGATGCAGAATAGAGTTGTTTTACTTTTGGTTGTGGTTATATCGTCGTTAATAGGCGGTAAGTCTGCTTTGAGTTTATTTTGGAAACTATAATTATTTTGCGTAATTATTGCATGTGATTTTCCTCTTCAAATATATAAAAAAACCTTTTGTCAATGTGTGAGGAGTTTTTTTTTTAATAATAAGTGTCGTCAAAAATAGTTTTATTTTATGAAACTAAGTACCTATTTTTCTTATTTTGTGAAATTCGTAGAAATGAATATAGAAAGTTTACTTTATTCACCTGAGTTAAATCATCTGGGTGAATTAAGTGAACTATTCTAATGCTTTCTGTTAGAAATATTTTTCTCAAATCTCATTTAAATTGCGCAAATTTTCCAGCCATTGCATGGGTGGGAGTTGTTAGTTTCCAAAAAAAATTTATTTCTTATTCTTAAAACTTTTTTTTAATTGTAGAAAATTATCTTACGCGCAGTTGCAGAAAAGTTAAATATGCAAACTTTAAAACTTCTAAACCTTGCTGTGTTTCTGTCTCATTGACGTAGACAAAACTTTAAATCATCATCATCATTATCATATCAGCCTATTGCAGTCCACTGCTGAACATAGGCCTCCCCCAAGGTGCGCCACTTTGCACGATCCTCCGCTTTTTTCATCCAGCCACTGCCTGCTATCTTCTTTAATAAATAAACTTTAAATAAATAATAAAATATCTCTCCCGACATTCAGTAAATAGCTTCTATAAGTTTTAAGTAGATATAGCTCTAAGAACGCTCGATCACGTCAGCTTTCAAATAAAAATCCGCATCAAAATCAGTGCATTCAGTATGGAGCGACGATGCCACAGACAGGCACACAGATTACACTTATAACACCCAGAGGTTAAAAAACAACCCTATGTTTAAAGGAACTATATAATATGATGCTAATAAAGAATAAGATTTAAATGATGACATGACTAATGTTTATGTCAACGTAGACTCTAAAAACTGGCCAAGTGCGAGTCGGAATCGCGCACGAAGGGTTCCGTACCATTATCTATAAAAACAAGCAAAAAAAATTATAGCGGCAACAGAAATAAATCATGTGTGAAAATGTCAACTGTCTAATTATCACGGTTCTTGAGATACAGCTTGATGACCATTATCTATAAAACTAGCAAAAAAATCTGGTTTTTTTATGGTAGCCCCCTTAAATATTTATTTTAATCTGTGTCTCAGTTTTTGTTGTTATAGCGGCAACATTATCTGTGAAAATTTTAACTAACTATCACGGTTCATGAGATACAGCCTGGTGACAGACGGACAGATGGACAGCGGAGTCTTAGTAATAGGGTCCCATTTTTACCCTTTGGGTAAGAACCCTAAAGGCGTGATAACTTGGACTCATACAAAAATAAGTTGTCGCTTGAACAAGAGCGATACAAAACGGAACAACACAAGGAGGCCCTCCTTGACCAGCAGCAGTGCGATGAAATTGTCTAAAAATATATATACTTTGAAGAACTACTCACAATTAGGTGCCTCTAAATAATATACAAAACCATTATAAGAATGTTACATATTCCATAGAAATTAAATCCTCTGATTTCAGTTTGTACATACTTCGAGACAAATTATATGCTAAAATGTATATGCTAATATTTGTTTTACACCACTAAACAGTGACCCAGTTAACTCATATTCAGGCATATTGTTGGTTGTCATATAGAAATTATTCACAAGGCCACCATAGCACGGTTTTAAATTCTGCCGGCTGCTAACAATTAGGTCAAATGTCAGTTATACGTTATATGCATTTCAAATGCAAAATAGTTTACATGTTATGTTAACAGTTTATCAAATAGACTCGGAGCCTTGCATCTTTGTAATGTCGATTCTGTTTATCTAAATATATAAAATTGTAAGTCCTGACTTACTGATTTATCAACGTCCAGCCCAGACCCTTGGATGTAGAATGCTAAAATTTGGCCTATAGGCCTCTTATATAACGTAGACAAAAAATAAGGAAGGATTTCACGAAAAAAACTGATGATGATCCCAATGATCAGCACTTGCTTTCATCCATTTATACTTATAAATGATGAAACGAAAGTGTCTGTTAAAATAAACTCGATGTATAGAGTTCCCAGATCAAAAGCTATAGTAAAAAGGGGCGATTTTTAGTAACAGCAATCACATTTGTGATATACCGTGACATCAAGGTCGACACTTTACGGCATTCTCATTTCGTAATATAATAAATAAAATAACTTTTCATTTTTCATCTAAGAAGTGGACACCAAAACGACGACTAACATTTAATTTACTTACAAATCTTCCATAAAGATATTTTTCTGAGTGAGTTGACAATAATTAAGTGCGTTTATTAATTTGACCTTATAAACAAAGAGCAACAACGCGCCGAAGTTTAGTTTAATAAAAAAATGTGCTCATCACTTTATTTAACCGTAAAATTTTTGCACGCATAACAATTTTCCTTCGTAAAGAAATACAAAATAAAGAGTGATGTTTGATACGAATTCTCGTCCACAGAGTTCAATCGTTTTTTTCCATTTCTGATACGGTTTTCCTCAATCATCATATCGTCGCTGTTCTGGACGTTGACATCTTCATTGAGTTATGTTATGACAGAATTTGAATTGTGCTTTGCTAGATTAACATTCGTCAGCAGTTGGCTTGCGCTTTCACACGTCATCATCCCGACTACATATGTTTTGTAATAATATATCGTTTTTTTTACATTTAATCATGGATCGAATACATCAGGATAGAAATCTTCGAGCTCAAACGCGGGCCGAAGAAGAGATAGAGGAACGAGGCAGAATGTCTCGTTCTAGTAGGGTGACAATGCGATTACTCATATATATATATTTTTTTGGGAGTGCAAAGTATCAGTAACAGACAAATACAGGCTTCCATTTAAGGATAGAAGTTTTCCTGTAATTTTATTTTTATATAACAAACCATCAGCAACATTTACTACATTTTTGTTATGAAACACCAAATTGTATGATAATATACAAGGAGGACACAGAGTAGTGGACATCGGGAATGTGTAGTTAGGTTGCGAAAAAATAAAACAAAAACTCACATTTCGTCTCATCTTATAATCAAATCATTAAAACATGCTTTGTAAAATTGGAGTTTTGTGCTTAGAATTTGTATTTTCCTATTTTATCTAACGGACCTTAGGGAGAGCCCGTTTAGTGCCATAGGGTAACCAGCATCTATAATTCAATTGTGATCTTACGTTATTTTTTATTGGAAATTATTAAATAATAAATTCCCCCTTTCACAGAATAGAATAGAAAAAATCTTTATTTTATAGGATATTCAGGATGCCACTTAAAACAAGTCAAGATTACATGAAATACATACAAACAAATATTAAAGGATTTAAATACATACATACATACGCATTCGTTCTATTGACCCTACTGACTCTACGCCTATTCGCAAAGGTGCAGTCTTCCCCAGAGAAGAACAGGCAAGAAACTCTGAAGGTGCTCTTTTTAATCGCATTTAAAATTATCTTATTTTCTAATTTTAACTAATTCTGAAATAACTAGCTGAGCAGTCATTCCCATGGCTCCATGTCAGTTAGGTCATCAGAAATGTTGTAATAGCCCTTTTTGTAAAGTTTTTGTTTAATTACTGTCTTAAATTTCTCTAAAGGTAAACTTTGAATACCGTGACGCAACTTTGAAATTTCACTCTCAACGCGCCCAAAGAAGTTTCATTTCAAAAACTCCAAGTTTGAAAAGGATGATGATGCTAACTGTACTTGGACGGGGGCGGTTTGGAATGAGGGCGGAATAAACTAACCCTGGATAGTGAGTGGGACCTGTGAGCGGAGGGTCGTGGGGTCGATGCCAAGTTGAGGCCTGTATCACTATACATTCGTCTTTTAATTCGTATTTAATAGTTATCACTTGCTCAGCGGTGAAGGGAAACATCGTGAGGAAACCCGTACCTCTAAAGGTTATTTCCGAAAGACGCATGGTCCACCAACCCGCATTTTAGGCCAGTGTGGTGGACTATGGCCTGAATCCCCCTTCACTGTTCAAGGGAGGCTCGTGCCACTCGGTGGGGACTTTGCATTTAAAACTATAACTGTTAAGTAGTATTTTATAGGTCTACAAAGATCTTGTGGCCGACGGGTGACAGTTGTAGCTAGAAGAACTTGTATTGTAAATAAAGCTAAAAGATCTTTGTAGACATGTAACGTGTATTTATGGTGTGTTGGTGTGCGAATTCAAAAAAATACAATTTCGCAATAGTACATAGTTTTTACCGTAGGAGGAATAGTAGGAATTGCGTTCACTTTGAGTAACTGGCGGGAATTTACAGCATAAAAGCAAGTTTGCACAGAGTGCCGGCTGCATACAACGGAATGTTTGTTATCTTTTGTCTAATCTCAACGCTGTTGAGCCATTTTTGTCTTTGTTCTGAATCTTTAGGCACTCTGCAATAAAATAGCACAGCATTGTTGAGAACCTTTCTCCGCCAAACACAAGAAATCATGGACAACATACTAATAGATTTATAAGAAATTATTTTAGCTTACTTGTGAAAAGATATGTTACAGCCACCATACGATTCACTTGAACAAGTGTGAACACAACATCTTTTTACCATTTTGTCAGTATTTTAATTTAAAAAACTGGTATAATCCTTGCCGTTACGAATTATTTTTATACGATTTAAAGCATGCCGCCATGGCATTACGATGACACTTTACGGGATGCCAGTAGTAATAAATGGTTTGAAAAAAAAATTACGTTTTCTTTTGGTAATTTAGGAAAAGATGACAAAGTTATTATGATTACAATTAATTTACATCAATTTGAACTGAAATTCATTTCAAATGCAACGTATTTCTTCGTTATTAACTTCATTTTCAAAGCCAGACTTTTTTGATTAATGAAGTTTTTTTTAAATTGTCAAGAAAAAAGAAAGAGACAATCCGCCTCGCTTATCGGTGTCCCTTTCGGCTTCAATAGAGGCTGTCGGAGAAGCAGTCGAAAATGTACCTTATTGTTATGGGTTTAAGTTTCATATTCCTTAATACGATTTTTCTAAGTAATCGGTCCTTTAAAAGAGAAAGTACTAAGTCCATGCATTTAATTAATAATAAAAAATAAATCTTTATTTCTTTAACCAAAGAGAATATAACGTGACATTCGTTCGGAATCTCCTTTTAGCTTGTGCCAGGAGATGCCGCTCTTCCTTAATACAATTGCAGCAATTTAGTATCTTAAGTCTAATAAAATTTTAAATATGTATTTATTTATTACAATATCTGGTTGAACATGCTATTTTATTTTTGTTTTGGAATTAATTAGATTCATAATTGCAGTAATGAAAAGTGTTCAACTTCTTGAAACTGTATTTGTATTAAGGATTTATTGTCGTGTCTCGGCAATCATTCATTTTCCGACGAATACAAATTACTAAATAGACGGTATTACTTACTAGATTTATTGCCTACATTAATTTTAATTCAGAACTACGTACTTTGCAGTTATTTTGTTATAAATACGGAAATACGATGTTTGCCAATAATAGCACTGTAACTTATTTATATTTAAGATGAGGGTACAACGAAAGCAAATTTTTGTTTATTCTTCTTATCGTGTAGGTATAGTCAAGTGTGTGGCGAACTTGGCTAACCCTGGTGTTAGAGTTTACATGCCGCACAATGGCCTCTGATTTGGTTTTAACGAC